>CM057814.1:52070059-52404394 GCA_030067965.1 Latrodectus elegans | reverse complement strand
TTTCATTTTTCAACTTAGATAAGTCTTCGGTTTGCAATGAAGAAAATTGATTTTCTAGCTCATCCATAGCCACATCCTCAGATTCACCATCATTAACTGGCAGCAAAAATGGAAACTTTTGAACAAAGTACTTTACACTGGAAAATTTGGCTTCATCTAGTTTATTCACATCTGGCAACTGCAAATGATGCAAAAGATCTTGTTTCATTGGAAATTTGTTTAAAATATAATCACAAGAAGTTGTGAAATACTTTCCAACATCAGAAAAAATTGCTTTTTTCTTCATCAGATAATATTGCCACAACATCAGATGTACTATTTCCAATGATTAAATCACAAGATTCTTTTTGATTATCAAAAGAATGATAATCCACTTCTAACAAAGGTACATTTCGAATCATGGATGGATTAACAAACTTAGTTAATAGTTCTTTGAACATACTATACATAATATCTTTAAGTTTATGAATTTGTGGATGACTGGACTGTAATAAAATATTATATTTTTCAAATATCTTTATAGTGTAAAGCAAAACAAAACTATAAGCTTTATTTAAGGAAGATGATAAGAAAAGAAAAAGTTTCTCTTCTCTAGACATATTTTGAGATTTCAATTTATTATCTTTACCAAAAGATTTCTTTGTACTATTCTCTGACTCCATTTCACATCTTTTTCGTTTTAAACTTGGTTTGATGCATTGCATATTCACTTCAGAATTTTTTGCTGCTATTTTGGTATGCTGTAAGATGCCAAATTTTCAGAATAAGTACATTTTTCCACTTTAACGATATCATGAAAATATTTTAAAAGTGGATCCCATTGACCTACGAAGTCTTTGAAGACTTTTGTAATGAAAGCCAACGTGTACAAACATGTTTAAGAATTTTTGCGATCTTTGTCGCACAATTCTTGAAATTTTTTCAGGCTTTCTTTTCTTTTCGAGTTCGATTGAAATAATAATAAATGTCAATTATGATTTCATCAACTTTAATTGGCAAGCTTGCTGCACCTTTCTCAGAGGCAAGATTTATCAAGTGACAAGAGCAACCAATAGATATTAAATTTTTCTTGCTTTGTTCTTAAATAGGTTATCACACCTTTTTTTCCCTTGCATTACTGCTGCATTATCAGCACCAAAGGCTATGCAATGCTTAAAAGGGATATTTAATCGTTCAAATTCATTTAAAATTAATGTGCTTATATTTTCTCCTGTTGCATCCCCTGGATAAAACATGGAAGTGACAATAAGCAGCTTTGAATAGTTTTACGAATGGGATTGAAAAAGTTAACAACAATGGGATATAATTTTGAATCGCTATCATTACTGCCATCACAAGCAGCAGAAAAGGGTGAATTTTGTAGGAGTTTAACCACATTTTCCTTTGTCCGATGCTAATTCCTTTATAATGGCAGAAGTTTTGGTTCGAGCGCATCCATAACGCTTTGCAATTTCACTTTTAGGAAACATTTTCCTGAAAAGAGGACCAGCATGATCAGAAACGCTGAGTGGTATGTTGTGCTCAATCAAGAACGAGATGAAATATAATTCTGACCGAGTGACTTCTTGAGTATCATTTTTAAAATAAGCATCCATTTTAGAAGTGCTTGCTGTACTTTTTGCTTCCTGCACATGTTTTGGCCCTTTGACATGACGAGAAATATCAAAACGACCGCCGTGAGATATATTAAAATAACAGTTGCAAACTACGCAATGAGCAAACTTAACTCCTTTAGCTGATGCTTTAATGCATGGAAATTCAACACTATAACTAGTTTTAAAAGACTGAAAATAAGATTTATTAGGTTTACTCACAGCCATTTTCACAAATATTCAACAACCACGTGAGTCACGATACAGCGCAAATGTTTGCTTTCACCCAAGAAAGCCTCAGAGTTAACTCCGCCCATCTGCAACAGTCCACCAATCACAGTAGTGAAAATGAATGGCGCCGAGTTTTGATCAGTAAGACTAAGGAACAAGATTATACCTCTACAATTTCTTTTCCCCGTCTATAGTTTTTAAAGCTGGAACCTTCCTCTCCCCACCCCGATAGGTTTGACATGTGCATCTTCAGACCGCTCGGAGCCTCTGCGACCACAGTCTCGGAAATCAGTTTTCTCTTCTCGGAAATGGGTTGAATGCGGTGCAAATTTCCGTTTCTCATTATGGCTTGTGAGAAAAGATCGCCATTATGTACTAAGATATAATTTTTTTTTAAACTTTGCCCAGTAGAATCGAAACGCGTAAAATAATTCATGCTATCAGTAAAAGCGTAAAACCTGGCGAATTCGCGTAAAATTTACGCACGATGCGTAAAAGTTGGCAGGTATGCATTTATAATTACCCATTTTAATGAAAGACAACGTGATCGGGAATGTACCGTAATTTTGAAAACGACTTTAGAAATTTCTTAATAACCGATAGATGACAGCACTAGTAACAAATAATGTGACCAATCAGAGAACGAACGCGTATTTGCAAGGGTGCAGGATCTAGCCGCCTGTGTATTCTAGTGGGTATTGCCACAACCCAACTCAACCCAAAGATAATCTAGTAAACTTTTGCTAGCTTGATCTTGACGTCAGTGAATTCTTCCTATTGATTTTTGGTATCAATGTGATATTTTGATTCAGTGTGTCCGATTAGTGTTTTGATTCTGATGAGTGATGTATTATTGAAATCATGGAGTATTGCTTAAAACAAATTGAACCTGGAAATACCAATCCACTGATTATTATTCTAAATGAAGACAAGAAGGAAATTGGTCGTGGATCATTTGCTGAACTTCATAAATATACACAACTTTCACGAAAGCATGCTATGTTTGAAAGAATAAACGATGACTGGTTTGTGACGGATCTTAAGAGTTTAAATGGTGTTTTTGTAAACGGAGCTCGAATCAATACAAATGAAAGGTTTAGATTAAGTAATGGCGATGTAATATTTTTTGGAGTAAATAGCTTTGAAGCTACTGGATTTAAATGTACTTTTTGCATGAATCTCAAGCCAATAAAAAAAGAAAAAATTGAAGTTATAGATTTAAGTGATGATGATACAACTGGCAATAAAGCTAATTCCTTAACAAGTAAAACTGCTATAAAAGGCTCGTATTCTTCAAATGATGCTCGTCCTGAGGAATCAAATAGAAATGTTAAAACAATTCCAGAAAATCATTCTGCATCGTCTGGGATACTTTCAAAGCCTATAAATAGTGCATCCAAATCATTAACAGTTAATAATGCAGCTATTAAAGAATCAATTATTTCTGAATCTAATCACTTGGAAATAAATTCTACATCTGCAAATGCTTGCATATCATCTCAAATGCTTTCAAAAGCATTAAATGATGTTCCTACTGTTTCGAAATCTAAATTTGATGTAAAAGTATCTGCTAAAACCATTGATTTAAATTCAAAGGTAAGTGCTCAAGTAACTTCAAATAGCCATTCCTCAACAACTGCATCATTTTCAAAAGTTACAGATAATATCTCTGAAATTTCAATGAGTAATTCTAAAAAGAAAGCAATATCATCCAGATCAAAAATTGATCAGAAATCAAATAAAGACTCTTTAAATCATCCTGTATCATCTGAATTAAATGTAAAGCCTATAGATAATCTCTCAAGTGCCTCAACAAATAAAAAACGAAAAACAACTTCATTCTCAGAAACTATTGTGGATACTTTAGAATCAAATAAAAGTTCTGGAAAAGATTTGAAAAATCATTCATTGTCATCTAAAATGCCTTCTTCAAAATTAAGAATTCAGACATCAGTTCCCTATGTTACTGATATAAACACAGAAAACATATTAAATGATAAAGTTCAAAAAGGTCGTGCATCGCTTGTAAAGAATAAAGCAAAGCGATCCAGTATTAAAAAATCTTCAAAAATATTACTTAAAAATTGTAGTGTACCTTTAATAAGATGCGATTCCAAATATTTTAAATGGCCATCTGATGTGAAATGTATAAATAAAACTTACAAGAGAACATTCTCAGAAGCATTTAGTACAAACTTAAATGAAAAAGAAAATCCATCTTCAGAATCATCAATTAATAATTATTCTAGTGATTCAGCAAAATATTTAAAAATTACTGATGTTTCATCTCAAAATACAGGTACACACAGAGAAAATATTCCCGACCCACCTATTTTAAAAGGTGAATCATCATGTAATATTTATAATACAGCAATTGTTAAACCAATGCTACAAAGAAAATATGAAACTAATATGGATTTAAATGAAGAAGATGAAAATATAGGTTATTCTCAAGTTGAAGAAGTTATATTAATATCAGATGATGATGAGGATTCATATTTAGATTTTAGTTCTCAACCAATAAAACAAGAACCTCCTGATGATTATGAGAATGAATTAGATTTACTTGATGATTTACCTGATTACTCATCGCAAGTGGAGCAAGAAAATTTTGAAACTTTATGTAATCATTTTGCTGATACTGCTGTTGAATCAATTGAAAATATTAAGAAATTTCTGCACCCTGAATCTGTGGGTGCAAATAATGATATGTCTAATAGTGGTCTTTTTAAAGCAAATCTTGCCAACAATGACTTACCACTTAAAAATATTGTAGAGGATGATAATTATTCTAAAAATAATGGTAAAATACCTTCTCCCGATATTAGTGAAAGTGATGATTCAAGCATTAGTTTACATTCTATTATAATGGTACCATCAAGAGAAAAAATATTTAAAAAGAGTAATGAGACCTCCATAAATACTCCTCCTATGTCACACTTAGATACAATATTCCATGCAAATCAAATTGCAACCAAAGGTAAAAAAACTAATACAGCTGGGAAAACTATTTTAACTGATGCCAAACCAATGCAACAGCGTCCTCGCAGAATACGAGGGAGAGAAGAAGGATTTGTTGAACAGACTCCTGTAAGTGAACCTACTGAACCTCTTAATACTACAAAAAATATTGAAAGTAATATTGTATCAAAACCAGTTCATAAAAAACTTGAAAATAAAAAAAAGTTATTAACATCTTTAAAAGAACATACAATTAAGTCACCAGAAAAGTATCAAGCAGTGAGAGAAAAATTAAAAGCGATTGAATCAAAAAAGATATCTAAGATTAATAATAGAGCAAATGATGAAAAATCTAAAAAGCCTGCCCCTGTTAAGAAAAGGCCAGAAAATTATGGGTCTCGTTCATTGTTTTTTACTTCTGAGTTATCAAAAGATAACAGTATAAAACCCAAAAAGAAAAGTATTGAAACTAAGGAAAATACAGTATCTAACCTAGTCAAAGGTAATGAAATTAAGAAGTCTTCACATACTACATTATCTAATATAAAATCTAGTTTAAATTTTGTAAAAAATGATTATCCAGATATAAAATCATCAAAAGTTAGAATTCAATCACACTCACAGCCTGATCCACATCTAAATAATAAACCTCTACCTTCTGCCAGTGAAACAAATGCTAATACTGTGAGTCAAAATAAGTATTCTACAAAGCCACCATCTAATTCTTATAATATTCTTCCTACTACTCAGAACAGTAATGCAAAGCCAACTCAACATAGCATTCCTTCCGATCCAAGATTAAATTCAAGACACTATAATTCCTATCAACCTACTTATTATCAAAATATTCCAGAGCCTTATTTCACATCTCAGTTTAATATTGCACCTCAATTTCTTCCAAGTAATTCAAATTTTTATGAAACACAAAATGTCAATGTTAACAGAAATATTGACATCCATAACAATGAAATACAACCTTACATTAAAGATAATCTAAGAAGTTTAAATAAACCTATTGCTGTTGTAGCAAGTACTAGTAGATCTAATGCTTCTAGTTCTCAAAATCCAGAATCCTATTTAAATCTAGAACTAAGTTTTAACAAAATGATTGAAAGAATAGTTAAATTGGCAGTTAGTTGGGTAAAAGAACAGAAAAAACAGAAACATCCTCCTCTTGAAGTTAGTTATGGTGTTCGTAGTTTACCACTTTCTTTTGACTCCATTTCATCTTATAAATCATACTTTTCTCCTATGCTTATGCTTGAAGCTTGGGAGGAAATATATAAGTTATCTTTACCTATTTTAGAACAGAAAGTTCTTAATAAATTTTATTTTATTATTCATTCATATGAAAATAATTCTGGTATGATGAAATATGATTGTGAATCTGTTATAAATAAAAATGCTTTTGCACCACATGAAGGTACATTAGTAGTAATAGATCTAAAAATTAAAGAAGGAAAAATGCAATTATATTCTATTTTTGGATATGTATGTAAGCATCAAGTTGTAGGAGATTTTAAAATAGACAGTAAATCTCCCTGGAGTCGTGTGCAACAGTTTTGGACTACTGGAGCTATGTTATGGAAATTTTCAGTATTAGCAAAATTTAGACAGTTAAAGCCTGTTCTTGAAAATATTATGAAGGGAAATGTAATACTTCCTATCAAGAATAGATTACGTCAAGCAGATGCCCTTGATAATTTCTCACGTTCGCCCTTATATAAATATGTACTTAAACCTGATAGAAAAATTTTTGTTGTATCTTATCCAAAAGTTTCAGCATGCAGAGAATATACCAAGTCTCAAAAGAGAGTGATTGAGGGAGTTACATCTGAACTGCAAAAATCTGTAGACAGACCTAAAATTATTTTACTTCAAGGACCACCTGGTACAGGCAAAACTCACACCATTATTGGTCTTCTTGAAAGTCTAATTTTCAGTAATAATGGAAAAAAAATTTTGGTAACTGCTCCCTCCAATGCTGCCATTGATGAAATTGGATGTCGTCTTATTGATCTAAATGAACGATCTAGTTGGAAAAATTGCAAAATTAAATTTGTACGTGTAGGCTTAGATAAGAATATGAGTACAAGAATGAAATTATATTCTTTAGATGAAAAGGCAGAAAAAATTTACAATGAAACAACAAGAGAAGCTATAAAATTCAAAAGTCAAGAATTGGAAAAGAAAGAAAAGGAAATTAAAAAGTTAGAGGAGGAATGTAAGAAATTTCCAAGTTACAACAAAAAGAAAAACATAGAGGCATTGATGAATCAGTGCCGGGTACTGAAAGAGAAATTGTTACCTAAGAAGCCCAACTATAATGCTATGAGAGATATTAAAGTGAATATTTTGAAAGAAACAGATATTGTCCTTTCTACTCTTGGAAGTTGTTCCCAATCTATTCTTTTATCAGTGTTTAAATCAAGAACTGATTTTTCATGTTGCATTGTTGATGAAGCAACTCAATGTACAGAAATTGAAATTCTTCAACCCTTAATGTTTGGTATGAATAAACTAATTTTAGTTGGAGATCATAAACAATTGCCAGCAACAATTGCTTCTCAAATGGCTCTTGATAATCATTTTGATCGCTCAATGTTTGAGCGGTTTTATTTGTATTTTAATCAATCTACAAAACCACATCCAGTGCTTATGCTTCAAGAGCAGTTTCGAATGCATTCAGAAATATGCAGTTTTCCATCCCGTTTTTTTTATGATGGTAAATTAATTACTGTTCCAGATAATGACTTAAGATACCAATCATTTCCTATTTTGCCATACATTATTTATGATATATTAGATAGCCAAGAATCAAACCATTTCTCATCTAAAACAAATTCCAATGAAGCTAGGTCTATAGCTAATATTTGCTCTGAAATCATTAATTTGGACTCGTTAGTATCTATTGGTATTATTACACCATATCAAGCACAAGTAAAGTTATATCGGGATGCTTTATTTCAGAATCATAGGTTTCGAAATATAGAAATAAATACTGTGGATAGCTTCCAAGGTCGAGAGAAAGATGTTATTGTGGTATCTTGTGTTCGTGCTAATAGTTTAACTGGAAATATTGGATTTTTATCAGATCCAAAAAGATTAAATGTAGCCTTAACAAGGGCTCGTCAATGTCTTATCATATGTGTACATGCTAGCACTGTGGAACATTTTAAGTATTGGAAAGAATTGATTGCTGATTCTAGGCAGAGAAATTGCTTTGCAACTGTTACTTCCTCGAAAGATATTTCTCATATATTTGCAGAAACAATGAAGAAAAAAAGATGACTAATTTTTTGGGGAATATTTTATATAAATTTTCAAGTAATATATGGATTAATTGGATGTCAAAATTTACAATATATTTTAATGTTTGTATAGCATTAAAAAATTTAGATTGTGTTTGTTATTCATACTGTTCTTATTATCCTTTATTTTAATATGTTTCGCTTTTCTTTACAAAAGTTTCATTTTTTCATGTTGAATGAAAATCAAAGAATAGATAAAAATATCTTTTCATAATGTAATAATATATTTGTAATTTGAATTTTTTCATCTTTTTAACTGTATAAATTATTAAAATGTAAATTAAACAAAAGTAATGAATAATGAATGAGCAATGAACATAGTTTTAATTTTGGCATAGAAATATAAATTAAGTTCCCCCCCCAAAGGTCATAGTGATAATTTTATGAAGAAAATGTTGAGAAAAATTTATGATCATGTGATAATTAATACTAGTTTTCATTAATGTATTTGTTAATTATAACTTTAATCTGTTAAACATTTTTATTAATATTATTAATTGTATGTTGTAACAATACATTTTGCTTTAGTGTCAATGCAATATGTTCCCAATGCATTATTTTCTCTAGTCATTTTGCATCTGATGACATCTATTCACTTGAGAATTAATTTTAACATTTTTCATTATCATTAATTATTATTTTTTTACTTATATTTCTTTTACATAAAATATTCTTTTCATTATGTATTTGCCTCTTGAAAAAATTTAAAAAAGAATCGAGACTGAAAAAGAAATTGTGTTCTTTTAATTTTTTTTGTATAAAAAAATGACTTTTTTAAATGTATTTTTTCACACATTAATGTTCTGAAAAATTTTTAATACTTTGTGTGTGTATATATATATATATATATATATATAGTACAATTCTGTTTAAATTATTCAATTTGTTATACTTAAATATGATGTTTATTATACACTATATTTAATCAACTTGAAATTATATGATTTTCAATTTAAAACTAAATACCATTCACTCATGATTGAAATTCATATATAGTTCTGTTTTTCAAGTTAAGGGTTTCAAGTGTTTGCATTTTATATTGAAAATGTTTTTGAAGAAAGTAATGATTGGAATATGTATGCATGAAAATATCTTATTTCAATTAGAAAATTTCTTTGGAATAAATAAAAACTTTTTTAGACTGCATTGTAAATCAGTTATCGAATAAATTGAGCAGAAAATAAATTTAGATTTTGTCTGAAATAAGAATTTTGAAACAAATCTTTTCAAATTTGCTCTTTTATCCATTTTTAAAAGGGAATCATTCTATTTATATAGTAAAATTATGTGGAAGCTTCAATATCACTTGCTTTTCTAAAAATTTATGAAAATTAAGTCACTTATTTTTATATTTTCTGATAAATATTGTTAAGGTTTTTAATAGTGAATGTGTCAATATATGAAAATGATATTCAATTTAACTCAATCTAAATGTGAGTGTTTATATAATCATGTTATTTTTCTTGCTCAATAAAATTAGCTATAGGCTAATTGTCTAATAGACTTAATTTTCATAAACTTTTAGAAAAGCAAGTAATATCGTATAATTTTATTCATAAATATAATTGAAAGAAGTTTGTATCTTTAATTTAACACAAAAATATGTTATAGTTTATGTATTATATCTTTTCTTAAATAATGTTATTCATACATAATGTAAATTCTTTCCAAAAAGTTACTTTCAAATTCTGGCAATTTAACCTTTAAAAGTGGAATTTTTTAAGTTGAAAGGCAATATTGTTTGTTCTATAACAAATGCAGATATTACATCTTTATATATTATATTTAATTCATTTTTAGTAAAGGAATATTCAATGGAAATTTATGTTGTTTAAATACACCTTATATTGAAGCATATAGGTTGATATATTCTAATTAAAAGTTATTCTCCAAAAAGTCTATTCAGATATATGTTAAATATGGAAATTTAAGATATTCACTTTAAAATAAGCTGATTTCTATTAACAAGGAGAAAAGTTTTGCTATAATCATAATACATCTTTAATTAATTTTAAATTGTAGTTGTAAAATTGTTGTACCATGAATAACAAATTTGTAATGTTATTAAATGTATTGAATACAGAATTAAAATAATTTATAAAAAATAAAAATTAATCTCAATTATTTTTTTGTAAAACAATGAATATCCTAATAATTATGATATCCAAGTATTTCAAAAATAAATATTACTATATATACTCATAAATCAATATAATTAGTTTTCTAATCTTTACATTTTGTATTAGAAATGTAACACTTTTTATTTGTTTAAAGAATTATTTATTTTTATAAAGCATTTTGAAATGCATTAATGATACTTTTTTTTTTTTTGCTTTTAAAGATCTAAATTAATTTTTCACAAAAAAAATAGTTTTTATGTACCAAATTGTATACAAAACTAATTTATGTAGATTTTTAGGTTCAACTTATGTGATGGAGACTATATTTATTATTATTATACTGAATTTCTCTCATGTTCTTATATAAAATTGGCTGCACAAGTAGTAGTTATAAGTCTGAAAAAGTTTTTACATTCTTTCCTAAGTTTGTGATGTCACAAAAAGAAACTAATTAACTGAGCTATTTGTAGCTTTATTTCATTAATTATTTTATGTATATTTGTGATTTATGTTATTTAATTCTGATTGCTTGATTTGCTTTACATCCTTTTCCCAACCTTATCAAATACATAAATCATGAAGAATATAAACAAAAAAAAGTTATTTTTAAATGCGAAATTTAAAATTAAAGAATAAATGACTATGAAACTATTTAATGTGTTAAAAATTATAAATATGTTTTTAACAATTTTGTTATTTTAAAATTTTTGCACTATTAATATTTTTCTATGTAACATGTGAATTAAGTATATAATTTAGTAAAATTATAAACATGTTTATTACATTATTATAATGTGTATTAAAAATTTTAGAGCATTTTATATTTGTCTTATAATAATGTATTGAAATTTCAATATAAGGTCACTTCTGTATACTAGGTAATAATAACAGTTAAATTCATGTCATGATCATAATAATTTTATTTCAAACTAATTTGTTGAAAAGAATGTAGTGATTAATTTTATTGGTTGAACTGGAATATATTTTATGTATGTATACATTTCCATTCATAATATTTTTTTGTTTTGTATGAATGAAAAATTCACTTACAAAAATTATTTGTTAAATGTATGATATTAAATTTTAGGGAATCAAATACTTTTAAAAATTAGAAAATTTATCACTACTGTTATTATTTCAGTTATTTGAAAATATAACTTACAGATGAATTATGAAAACAAAAATAATAAAGTTTTGTTTTCATAAATATCTTTTAAAAATCCTTATGAAAATCTTGAATTTTTTTCAATAATTTTTTAATATATATATATATATTTCAGTGTATGTAATATTGTGTTTGTAATGTTTATTACAGTTCTTCATTTTTAAAATATTATTACAGTTGTTTACAAATAATGTATTGTTCTTTATCTACATGTCACTTATTTGCTTCATGTTTACCATTACTTTATTTCTGCTCAACTTTTGATTTCATTTATAATTTCGTCTTGCCAGATTTTGTTTTCCCATAGAAAAATATTTACAGCAAATTTAATTATTTTTACTTTACATCCTTATAAAAATCCTTATGTTTAAATCTTAGAATATGATATTCTTTTGTTAAAAGCAAAACAAAAAGGATTTGATATAGAATGTATTTTTAAATTATATTCTAAGAAAGAAGCTAATTCTATTATACTTTAATTGTTCTGACAAGATATTATTGAGAATATTTTTATTCATTTTTATTTTCTTGCTATTGACTCCTTAAAAATTATCTCGTGAATTTAAAAATATTTATCGAATGGTTTATAAAATTGCTATTTTCAATAGGTCAAGTATACAATGTTGTGTTTTATAAAAATGTAAAATTTGTTGCTATCATTGGACAGAATAAACGAAAATAAGGATTATTTATTTCATTTTTGACCAATAAATTTTATTTCTCAAAAACTACCTTTTTACATAATAAATGTAATTTCTTTTAATGAGTTTTGTAAGTCATTATTGATTTGCTTCTTAGATTGTTTCATGATAATATTTTATTTGTATATATAAACATTCAAATATGTTTAAGTAAAATATAGCCATTTTACATAATAATAAATGAAATTTATAATTATGACAAGCATTTTTTAATAAAAATATGGATATATTGGAATTTTGTGAAAAGAAATAGTACTTTTTAATAAATATATTGATATGTTTTGTTATTGATTGTGAAGCTAAGTTTTTGTAAAGAATTTAAGAAAACTGGAAAAAATGCTAGTATATTTCCATTTGCAACTTCCAGTTTAACTATTGTTTGGGGCAGCTTTGATTTTTACTATCATTCTCTATCATTTGTAATAAAATCTTTTTTTTCTTTCTTTTTTATATTATATCTGTATATATGCTTGTGAATACCTACAAATCATTTCTCATTTAATTGTGTAAATTTCACAAGAGATTGTAATGTAAATTTTTGTAACAAGACTATTAAAAGAGCTACTTATTTAAAAAATAAAAAAACTGTTTCTATTACTTAATATGGAAATTGTTTAAAATTATAAAAATTTTATGAGTTTCTTCAATTTTTCTTTAAATTTACATTATAATTAAACAGATATTAAAAAATTTCACTGTTTTTTTAAATGCTGCAGTTAAGTTATTTTTAAGCTTTAACTCTTCAATTTGCATCATTTTAATTAATTTTGATCATTTTGTGATGCAACATTAAAACTGTTTTTTAATATAGATTTTTGGAATGTAAAAAACCAAGACTTTGAAGTGCATTCATCTAAACATTTATCCATTCTTGTACTGTAGTATCAAAATAAAATGCCTCAATTTTTGTAAATTTCCTAGTTTTAACACATTAAAACACAAAAGATTTTTATAATATAAATTATATGAGGAGTAGAATTCTAACATTCTTCGAGTCACACCAAAGCAATGTGCTATTTGTGAAAGAATATTATAAAGTTATGCTATACTTTTGGTACTTAAAGATGCAATAAATGCAAGATGTAATAAATTCAATATATATATGTATACCAAATATTAATATCATTAATTTCTTCTCATTTGTCAGATTTAAATATAAGAGAAATATATTTTTTATGAAGTTATATACCTCTATTGAAGAGTGTAATAGTGAAGAATGTGCCCAGACCATGCACTTATATTAAGAAGTCACTGTCGGCATAATTTTAAGACTGTTGTAATAACCTCAAAATTCAGTGGACAATAATTTCATAATGTCTGAACATTTTATGCATCATTGTAATTGTCAGGAAAAGGTTAACATAAGGAATTGCATACAAATTCATGAAATCTCCCTTCTCTTCTATAAATGCTGCTTGAGTTTCATTTATAGGCAATAATTCTGATTGCCATAAACTAACGCATGTCAGGAATAATTAATTCCATTAATGATTCCTAAAAATGCTTTTGAATAATGTGCCCTTTATCAGCATGTGATAAATCTTCATGTTGTATGTTCATTAATAATCGCACAATGCATTTGTTTGTTTTCATAAAGGAACACACACGTGCAGATTAAAAACTCACATCTTTATTTGAATGGAGTTATGAACTTCATCGGTATAAAACAATTACTATTTCTCCATAAACTATAAAATTATTAGAAATGTTATGCATTGATGTAGTACGTAAACCTGCCCTCTTCATATATAGGTATGTGTACACGATTAATATATATTCACGGTTTCTGTGTCATTCAATCGTGAATTTTAATTTCGTTGAATAATAATTTATTAATTATACTAGTGCAACAAAATCTTAAATTTAAGGACACATTTATGATAATTAAGATAAATTATATTTTTATATTAAAGTGGTAAAATTGTATAGTTTAAAATATATTTTGTCACTTATTACCTGTTATATTTTTAACATTGGAGAAAAACTGACTCGAAAATATTTTCGATTAGACGCTATCTATGTCCACTAAACTTATTAATTGTAGAATGCATTTTTTTTTTATTAAACTTCTAATACATACTGTTCAACAATGGAGGTTTATTTTTGCTTCATGAATAATTTTTATTTATATTAATAAAAGTTTTCCCGCTGTTTTCCGTGGTAGGTGGAAAAGAAAAAAGAATTTATTGTTAAATAAAACTAGCGAGAAATAAGACTTGCTCTTCAGTAACATAGTTTTATTCTAAATTAAATACAGATATTCCTTTAAGTACCAAAATTACGTTTGTGTGTAGAATTTTTTTCACTGTGCTTTGGAAAGTTTTCTCGGGATTGTTAGTGATTTATTGTCCTTTCATATTAAAGCGGAAAAAAAAATTTAAGTATATTAAAAATAACTAATCTAAGCGAAACTTTCAACTTCCGTTCTTAAAACTTTTCTAAATGAAACTTTATTATGTCATATGTCCCAAAAATTATTTTCAATTTGACATATCTCTCCACACGATCATATTTTTCTTTTCTTTAATAGATAACAGAATATATATAGATTATTTACTCGTAGCAATTTTAGATAGATATAATATTTCACTAATTTTGTAAGCAACTGATATTCTTTATCGAAATTTCCTTAGACTGAAATTTAAGATTATAAATAATTTCGGTTAAATTCTTGGAAACTATTTTTGTAGGTCATGGAAAAAATTATATTTTTTATAGCTTATTTATACTTATTTGCACACGATAACTTTTTTCCACATTTTTTATTTTAAAGATAACTTTATACTTGTATTAGGATATATATAATTTTGTTTCATAAAATATGTTAAAAGTTCTAAAAAATTACATTTTTAATTTTTCTTTATTCTATAATATGACAAATTATTAAAAATTATCAAAAGTTTAAAAAGTTATTTGTGTTACAAATAAAATTTAATGTTAATATTTTAAAAAAAGTACGCTACAATTTTACAATGTTAGGAATGCAAGAAATTAAATTCGCTTGAGGAAAATAAAAATCGTCACCTCTCGATTTATAGACTTGTTTATTTTATTTTTAAATATTCCCCTCATTCTCTACTTTTCAATACCTTTTTCCTTTATGGATTTTCCCTATTACATTTCTTATACCTTTAAACATGAATCGATCAATTTTGGATCAACTATCTTAAGGCTTTTTTTTTTTTTTTTTTTTTTTTTTTTTACATGATCTTCATTTTTAAGAACATAATATGTTTTAGAGAAATATCTTGTAAATCGATACTATATATTTTGTCCATTTAAAGAAAAAGAGCTTTCTTAATAAAAACGAATAGAATTGTAGATAAATGCGTTTCTCTCATTCATTTTAACAGTTTATAAAACAGAAGTGGATTAACTTATATATGTGCTTTTGTAATTTTAATGATAAATATATATACTGGCAGTATTCGTTCACTCACACACAAAAGGGAAAATTTATTCAATTTTTAAGAATATGCATATTAATGTGCAATATATTGAAAAAGTGAAGAGTACACTTAAATTGTGATTTCAGAAATAAAAATTTATCTTCTTTTTTCTTATAATATTATTTTTAATGAATTTGAAAAGGTTAAAGCTAAAATTTTAAATTCTAAGTTGTAGTTTTAAGTTAATCGATAGATTAAATATATCTACAACAAGCACATAAAGTATTCTTGATCTGTGATTTGTTCAAGAACACACAAAATGATAGCTGACGCTTATCAGAGTTCAGTAATGTCTCGTTCGCACTGTTCTTTTCAGCTCGTTTAAGTTTTGACAAAACATTTTCGATTTTGCAATTTATGATTTAAGTAAACAGGATAGAATTTATCTTAAATCAGTTTTCACACTGTTTATTGGAAAGCTATGTGATAAAGCAGTTTTATATATTCACTATTAATAGATGAAGAGCCGGCCAACTTGTCTATTGGTCAGCGTGCCTGACTACGTATAGGGAGTTCCTGGTTCAGGCATGGATGTACTTTCTCTCTCTATCTATCCTGTCTTTGTTCTTTCCTTGTGTGAATGGTTGCCTACCATATAAACGGGTCTCTTTGGTATGGTTTTGTACTAAAGAATTCGGACTCCACACCAAATACGGTTCAGTTGGAAAAGTGGAGCACACGAGAACCACAACAACAATAGATGAAGAGAAGTGCTGCAAGGGAGGAAACCTGGAAAACTCCCAAGTACCCACCTGGCAGACATAAATCAAAGGGAGATAGATGTAGCAAGAAGGTCGAAGTGCTACATCTATCTCCATTTGATCAATTGTGGCAGGGATCGAAACCGGGACTTTAAGATAGGAAAAGCACTGTCTTACTCCAAGGCCACAGTTTGAACAAATGTAATAACCCGAATTCTCAAAAAAAGTTTTAAAAAAAATTAACGATC
This sequence comes from Latrodectus elegans, assembly GCA_030067965.1. Taxonomy (NCBI): domain Eukaryota; kingdom Metazoa; phylum Arthropoda; class Arachnida; order Araneae; family Theridiidae; genus Latrodectus; species Latrodectus elegans. Next base: position 52,387,915 of record CM057814.1, on the reverse strand, counting down.
AAGAGTCCTGTAATCTTTTCATTGGGCTAGCTGGGGATCTCAAATCAATTTGGCGAAATGATTCAAATACATTTGAATTGATTTAGTGCTTTATATAGTTTATATATTGATTTAGAAATTTTATGTAGTGTCGATACAAAAATGTGTGGTTATTGTCTTACAAATTATTTTTTTGACTTCAACACAAAAAATGGAATTGTTTTTACTACATTTCAATTGCAAAATCAATTTTTAATATTTTTTAAAAATAATAAACATTTTCACATTGACAAAAATAATTTTATTAAACTGCTATTACTTGAATAAGAAGGCTGAAATCGCTGAAAATTATCTGCACAAATAAAAAATATTATTTCTTTCATAAGATCTTTTCGTTAATATTTAAGTGGGTGCTTATTTATAAATGATAATGTGATTTAAGCTAACATTATTTACATTAATTAATTTTATGGAATTATATAAAATATTATAAATTTAATTATATATTTATTTTTAATTTATCTATTATTAATAGAATTTTTATGCATAAAACTTATAGAAACTTTGTTATTATTTTTCAATCCGATAGATAGGACCATAAAACAAAATGTATAACCTACTACTTTAAAAGAAACTATAATCAATACTAACGAGATACAATAAATGTAAGTACGTCTCATCAATACTCAGTTAATGTTTTTATGAAAAAGAATTTAGAATAGTCATATATTTCACAGAATATTAATATAATAAGTATAAAGTAATAACATGTAATATAATTTCTAAAGTATTTTTTCTTGAAGGGAAGTTATCTTGCTTCCAAGACATGTTTGGAAAAATTATTTATACCAGCTTTCACTTTCTATTTAACTTGTTCTGGTCATGGCAATGCACGCTTAAGCAAATGTTGATGAGTCATCTTATTTTCATTATTATATAATTTTCAAACAGATAAGATTTTAATGACTATCGATAATGAGGGGACTCATCTCATTTTTTCTAAGCGATACTAAATTAATGAAGTGAAACCTGAAATTGCGAAGTGAAACTTAAGTTGCATATCAAAATACTCTGTCAATAATAATAAATTTATAAAATATATCCACCCAATCATAGCACTTTGTAGGCGCGGCTTACGCACTCTCTCAGAGTGATCTGTGAAATTGATTATATACTTCCTCTATCTCTTTCTATTTTCTGACATCATTCTGGCCCTAGGGCCATACTGAACGGAGTAGTACTCTTGAGCTCCCACACACGGATACTGTTGCTGTATAGCCGAAGCAGTGCACTTCAAGTGCGAAGGCGTACCTACTGATTCTTATTATTTCCTCGGGGAAATAAACAAAAAGCTTTTTTCAGTGCTAAAAATCGGTTTTTTAATTTTAAACTAAATTCGGATACGACATGGAACTGGCATCTGGAAATTATCATAGCGTAAAGCTGACGGACATGGGTTTGGAATTGATTCGATATGACTTGGAATGTGCCGAGCGCAACAAAATGGCTCTTCTAGGAAGCAGACCAAGCACTGAAGCTGTGCACCCACAGCAGCACATAATCAATTATCTGGATAAGAAAATAGATCACTTCAGAGAAACCTTAAAGACATCTAGCTCAGGTAGCTATACTGATTTTTCTGTTCTGCCACCCCCCCCACTAACTCGGAAACTAGACAAACTAAATTAGAATGCAATAGTATTAAAATTAAACCAGCTAATGTTGCTGGTACTAATCGAAAAAGAGCAAACGAGCAGGATATGGATTTTGTAACGCCTAAAAGATCCGCGAAGGTTACGCTTGTGCAGGCAACTACGGCCCCCGTAACCACAAAAAATTATTTCGATGGGCTTAGCACTGAACAAGGCCTATCAGATGGACGACAGTCCTAATACTTCTACCCCCCACTCCAAAGAAAATCCCCTTCATTATAGTTAAGTATGGTGAAAACCATATAGAATTCATGGAAAAACTTAAGAGTAAAATTAACTTTCAATTTGAGGCCAAAACCTCAGGAGAAAATCTTAAACTTTTTGTCAAAACAGCTGATGAGCATAGAATGCTCACAGCAATTTTCGAAAAAGAAAAAACGGAATACATACTCCTGAGAAACAGGAATGAGAAAACAAAAAAATTTGTAATAAGAGGACTCCCTTTAAAAACCAGCACAGAGGCAATTGCCAATGAATTAATCAGAAAAAGTTTCCAAATGAACAGGGTCAATCGTATCACCAACTTAAGAAACGGTTCCCCAATGCCCCTGTTCCTGTGTTCTATGTTTCTGTCGCAAGACACTCCTAATATCTTTGAATTAACCACTCTCTGCCATATTTCTGGCATCACTGTGGAAGCATATAGACGTCCTAAAACCGTAATGCAATGCTACAACTGCCAGAAATTCCACCATAATGCGGAGATGTGCCACATGTCTTCAAAATGTGTGAAATGTGCAGGCAGCCATAACACCAGGGACTGCCCGCACGAAAAACTCGAAGCACTAAAGTGCACTAACTGCCAAGGCCAACATACGGCAAATTATAAGGGATGCCCTAGGTTTCCTAAACCGGCATCAAAAAATCAAAAAAATTAAAAAAATAATAACATCATCAAACAAAATTACATTAGGCCCAATTTTTCCTATGCAAACGCTGTGCAGCCGCCAGCTCCTCAAGCCCCGCCCATACTCCCCACAGCCAATCAGAGCCCATTAGACAGTTTAGACTTCGCTGATTTTGCCGAAATCAATCAGAACAAAGTAAAATCCATTTTTAAAGGAGTAAATATAAAAAATTTACTGCGCGAGTTAAAGCAGAAAAAAACAGCTACAGATAAATTCTTCCTGTTAGCACACTACTTCCAGGAATCCCCCACCCCATAATATGTCTGTCGGCAAATCTGATCTGATAGTTTGCTCTTGGAACGCTTGCGGGTTGAGAAACAGGGCCGATGAGTTTCGGCTGTTTGTAAACGAGCACTCACCAGACATCATACTAGTTCAGGAGACATTTCTGATTCCACAACTCAAGGTTAATATCAGTAATTACCAAATTTACAGAAACGACCGAAAAGTTAGTGCAACGAGAGCCAGTGGAGGAACCTGCATCTATGTCAAACGCTCCATTCCACATCATCACGTACCCACACCCACACTCCAAACAGTAGAAGCGACTATAGTCACCTTGACTATACCTTCACTTCCACATATTACTATTTGCTCTACATACATAAAACCCAAACCGAAATATAATTACATTAATATGGATCTAGAAATATTACTAGCTATTAACTATAACATACTAATATGTGGAGACCTCAATGCAAAGCACAGGGCATGGAACTGCCACACTAACAACAAACTAGGAATTATATTAAGATCATTCGCCTTAAAAGCCGATCTTACAATACATGCCCCACCAACACCCACTCATTTTGGCCGCAAAAATGGCACCTATATTGACATAGTTATTAAGAGGGGCTTACAATACCCATTTAAAATTAATGCTATCAATGAACTCAGTTCTGATCATAACCCAATCATGATCGAGTTCAACAATAATAACGTCATATCGACACCCCCCTCAAACACAATCACGGATTGGGAAAAATACAAAAATATTTTAAATAAAATCCCATTTAATTTAAATCCATTAAATACACAGGAGCAGATAGATGCAGAAACCGAAAATTTGTCTCAAGAGGTGCTCAGGTCGCACGACCAATCACAGAAGCCGGTCATGAGTATTATAATTCATTACGAGAATCTTCTAATTTCAAATTTTGTTTTAAATGCTTTTTTTTTTTTTTTTTTTGTAGATTTTAGAGCTGAATCTAAATTATAAAGAAAAATAAAAGTGCTTTGATCAGCCTACCAACTTGCAGTTGCCAAACATATACTTTCTTAATTTTGGAAAAAATATATTTATTTGTTTGAATCATAAAAATTTTGGAAAAGCATTCTGTAATATTTACAGACAAAATTCATTCCTCTCTAAATTCAAACACATGAAATGAAAATCATTTGAATCGCATTGAAATGTTAATCATTTACAAATGGTTTAATTTTCAATGCACAATAAAGTTTGTTTGTTTATTTTAATATATTATTCTAATTATTTTCAATCCGTTGTAGAAGATTTTAATCTTAATATAGTTCCCGTTCGCACAGCCCTTTTTAAATCAATTTAAAGTTAAATCTGATTTAACTTTAACACCATGCTGAAAACAGCATTCGCACTGCCGAAACTGATTTAAGAAATATTGGTTTTTGTTCAAAACCATATTTATCGCGTTTGTTATTACAAATAATATATTTTCAAATTTTTCTTTTTTACAGCTGAGCACGTTTATTAAGTAATTACAGACCAAAATGACATTTAGATTATGATATTTCAAATGAGGAATACGAAGCCAAAGAATGTCGTTGACTAACCTATTTCTTCTCAAATTTAATATAATTTTTTTGATGTTTATTTAATACTTATGTAAATAATTCTGTGTTATTATTTTTTAAAATTTTGCTTCTCTTGCATTTATTTTGATGGGTTTCAAAAATATTTCAACAAACACTGACAACAAGATAGCAGAAAACAATTTGGCGCTAAATCAATTGAAACGTATTTAAGTCAGTTCCCTAAACTGATTTAAATCAATTAATTCGAACTCACTGAAATCCCAAGTTGCCACCGTAAGAAAGTTTTGCCGAGACTTAAGCGCGTTTAAAAGTGCAGTGCGAACGGATTATGGATTGTAATATTCTATTTTTGAATTTCAGTATTCTGTGCTTTGTAAAGATTATTGTAAAATCTGAACGCTATATGTTTAATAAATTTAGTTAAGAACACAGAACTCAAGATTTCTACAAATAAAAATATTCCTAATATAGAATGCAGCATTTATAATTCATCTTAAAATTAGGTTCTGTTGCGCTTCCCCAGATTGTGGAAGCATATATAATAATGGGCGTATGTATGCTTTATATGTAAGGAGTTTATTTCTAATCGATAAATTGGAGTTTCTGGCTATAAAGAGGTTGAGTGAAATTTTTGCAGCTTTAATTTTGCATTTGTAGCTTATAACGCGAGTCTTCCATGTTAATGTCTTGTCAAGAGTTACATCTAAATATACAACCAAGCATGGTAATTCGTAATAAAAAAAATTTTAATTTTTCATATTGTTGTCTTCGTTTTTTGTATAGAATATTTACAGACTTGGTTGGGTATATTTTGATCTTCCAGTCAAGAAGCCATTTTTAAACCTGCTGTGAATGTTAGTTTATAAATTTTGATGGTTTTATTCAGATTTTTGTTGCAAGAACTGCGGTATCATCCTGGAACCTTGTGGAACATCAGCTAGTATGAGTCGGTTTCTTGAAATGGTGTAATTAATTTTTGCATTAAAATATCTGTTTGACAAATAGTTATAAGTGAGCTTAATTAAACAACATAGGAAATTATTAAATAAATTTTTGATGAGGCTAACAAGCCACAACTAATCAAAGTCCTTTTCAGTGTCTAAAAAGGCATCTCCACTAGACTATTTTTCACTAAATAATTTAGAGGTTTGTGCACTGACACTCAGTAATTTGTGGATTGTTGAAAAGCCCTCTCGAAATCCAAACTGATATGTTACAAAAATCATATTTGCTTTTTCAAAATAAAAAAGATTACTTAAAAAATTTTTCCCGCTAATTTAGCTAAAGTTGGAAGAAGTGAAATACATCTGTAACTTTTAATATCTATGATTTTTACCAGGCTTTTTGAGAGGAGTTGATATACTCTAATTACTTGTAACTTGTAGGAATCTGAGCACTAATTAAAAATAGCTTTACATCATTCATCATAAGTTGAAATTTTTTTTTAATGAAAAGTTAATAAAGAAAGAAAAGAAATATTTTAATCGCGGGAAAAAAAATAGTTCTATTGACTAGGATAATGCAGAGTGAATCTGCTGTTATTCATATATAAAAAAAGCATAAATATGTAAGAATACCAGTTTCTTTTATTGATGACTAGTATTTTGTCAATTGAAATGTTTTGAAATTGTTTGAATCATTAGGGAATATTTTTAACAGTAATGTCACTAATATGCTAAGGAGATAAATACATTTCTCTCATTGTAATTGAAAGTTCATCATAAATAAAAGTTTTATTTCCGGAATTTTGAATTGTTATTTAATTTTATTCTTTGTCCATTTAAAATAAAATTAAATTATCATCAAGTTTATGGAGTGCTTATTAATTTTACTCCACAGAGTATTAAACAAATTTCTAAAAATTAAAACAAATACTTGAACACTTTTTATGTTTAAGGAATGAAATATGAATAAATCACTTGTGAATATATTCATTATTGAGAATAAGTGACTATATCTCTTATTAAATGGATCGGAATATTTCTAATATTTAAAATGTCGTATGAAGATACAATGCAAGACAGAAATAAAGAAATAAATGTAAATTTTGTTCACATTCACTTTATTTGATATAACTATTAAATTATGTTTACTTATCATCATGTTAATCAACATCAGTTAAACAAAACAATTACATGATGTTTGGAATTAAGATGAAAAGTAACTTATTTTGCTAATTCTTTTATAACATCTCCTGCAATAATTTTTCTTTTAGTTTTTATAGACAGTACAAAATAAATTTCAGATTATCAACTATATAGTCATCATTTCATTTTTAAATACAGTAATGATGAATTCAATGATTCTTCCCAAACAAATTTATGAAATAGTTTTCCGTCTAATATATACGGATGGGAAATAAGTAATCATTTATATTTTAGGATTTATTTGGACAAAAGTCAATATAAGAATCGGTAAGAGTACTTCAGTTACTTTTATAAATTAAAACAAGAAATTTAAGTTCTTGTCAAATTATTCATTTTCCTGGTGTATCAAATTTGAGAGAGCCATTCCTGGAGAATTCGAGTTCCTTCCATTTTTCCAATCATATTTTCTTTAAGGCGACTTCGCTGAATTTCGTTCAAAAATGTCTTACCATCTCCAACAATTCCTTTTCTGAAGAAACGTTTTTGATGTTTTGGTATATTCTTTACAGCTTCAGAATCCTCTTCAGGAGTAAGATTCTTTTTCATATATTTGAAACTAGTCCTTTCAATAATTGTGTCCAACACTTTTGCATCATTAATTAACCTTTCATGATACTCCACGCCAAGAAATTTTGCGATTCTCAAAATTTCCTCTTTGCGGTGTGTATGTAGTTGCTCAAAGGATACGAACAAAAGATTTTTATCCGTTGCGTGTTGTAAGTAAGTTAAAACATGATCGAAATAATTCCCACCAGAAACGTGACCATTCAAAAAGTCCTCGAAAAATTGATCAAATTCTGTATTTTCGTATATGTTTTTCATAAAATGATAATATGAAACAAGCGTATCTTCAGGATTTCTATAAGTATAAATGTATTTTGAATTAGGGTTCTTTTGAACTTTGTCATATGGAAAATGATGCTTATATACTCTTGGATTTGTTGTCAAAGCTTCAACTGCAGCAACACCGGTTCTGTCCATAAATGGTATGATTTGATTGAGCATGCTGGTGAAGTTAGGAAATGATTCGCAATTTGTAACTATTTGATTAACGATGTAAGATACCCACGTGGTTCCTGTTTTAGGATATGAAGCAATGATAATATCTCCATCACGTGGTACGTAATCAAAGCTTTCTTCCACTTGCTGTCTCTTAAAACCAACATCTATAATATGTCCTCTGATAATATGAAGATTTTTTTCTTTCAGATAAGATTCCTCTGTTGCAGTCATCGCTTAAGTCTACAAATAAAAGCATTTAAAAATATTCAACAATAAATTAAAAAGAAGGAAAAAAAAAAACAAATATAGTGAAAATATTTATTTAATAGATATAAATTTAAAAATTTTCAAAGCTAAATAATTAATTTTCCCTCATTTTTTTATTTTAATTTAAGTGGAATAAGAAATATATATATGAAAATTTCTATTTTTTAAAATTTTTATTAGGGTCAACTTAATTTAACATTTTACTTTCTATTAAAATATGCTACTAACTTAACTGTGTATTGTTAAGAATATTATATATTCTGTATATTACTTTCATTAATAATTATATTCAACACAGTTAAAAGAAAGTAAAACACAGTTAAAAGTGAATACTTTTTGGATTTACAAGGTAATGAAGATAAATTTTAGAAAATGATTTTGAAATACGTTATAGATAAATATTTATTATCCTGTCAGAATGGAATCTTATATATCTTTAACATACCAAAATAAAAAATAAAAAAAAAACAATTTAATTTTTCGATAAAAAGAATTTAAATTTATGTTTATTATGAATTTTATGTTTGATAAAATAGCATTATGTTTAATTCACAATCGTTTAATTTATCGGTATTCTATAAGAGTTCAAACGTTTTAACTGAATTTAAAAATTATTTTCTATCAGAATAAGATTATCTTATTATTTCTTGTTTTATGAATTTTTTTATAAAGAAGTAATTTTAAAATAAGCATACTGTAAAATTACGTATATTTACTTGTATATCAAGTAAATATTAGAAATTTGTTTTAAAAATCTTTTTAATTTTTTGGGCAGTACCACTTTTAAAAATTTTTAATTTATAACATATTACAAAAATAATCTTATTTAACTGTTTTTATTAGTTGAAAAAAGTCTCGATTTTTCTCTCTGTCATTACGTAATTATCCTCGAGAATTGATAACTCTGGAAATAGTTGCCTCCCCCATCTCTCTTTGATATAGGTTTAAAATCCATTCGAAAATTTTTCTGTGTTACCAAATGCACTTTTGGCATACATCATATCCATAATACAGCTTTAGATTGTGTAAATGTACTAATATGCAACACTTTTTATGCTCACAAATCTTTATTAACATAATTTTATTGTGACTCATGATTCTCTCATATTACAGTTTTTGCAAATTGCTATTCATGTATATTATAAATGCACCTCAGCGTTTTTCCCCCACAAGTAAAGTTTATAATACGTATCTGCTTTAAAAATGATGCATATTCTAAAAATATTAACTCTACGCATTTTTAAGAGATTATGTTACTCTAATGAAGTCTGGTTTCATAATAATTTTCGTTCACAATGAAATTTCAGATTTCTACCATCGTGACTAGGAATCCAAAAAAGCAACAAAAGAGGCAAATACCATTTTAATCTGTTGTTTCTTTTCAAACTGTATAATTTGCTTACCGCCAGATGCTTTATTATGAACTTATCTGGACTTCGCTGTGAGTAAATTAGGTAAGAGATTAATGGAAGTTCTTTCGTATGAGAAAATTGAGAGAATCTGCTTTCTATTTGAGGAATGTCAATAGCTATGGTACTAGAAGAATAAAATTTAAATTTTAATTGTATGGATTTTTTAAAATTATTTCAGTTTAACAATTACAAATTATCTCTTCGAGATTTACTTATTCAAAATAAAAAAAAATTAAACTTTAAATTGATTTTTACTAGATAGTTTACTTGCTTCTATACATAAACTTTAAGACATTTTCTTTTATTGCGAATCATAAAAATAACGAGTTTCATAACATTGATGATTTTTTATTTCATTTTTATTTGCAGTTCCCCAAACAATTTAGAGAATATTTGCCAAATTCTAATCATGTTACATTAAATGGGTTTCCTCACGTACACAGAAAATATTTTTTAAAATTAAACTTTTATAATTAGTTGTTCAGTTTTTTTAATTGAATAAAATATTGTTTTCTAATATTATTCATTGAGATTTATTAAATATCGTTTTTTAGGGATATTTATTTATAAAGATATAGTTCCTTACTGAGATTTATTATCACATAATTAATTTTAAAATAAAGTCGGATAAATAAAATACAAATGAATAGTAACTTAGGGTGTTTCATATAAATTTCTGATAGTAAAATATGATAAATCGCAATTACTTTCATTATATTTTATTTCTGGTAAATTTTCTAATGTTATAGTAGCCAATATTAGATTTGGAATGACTTTTCTTTTATTTAAGGTTCGACGTTCGCTCATTTTGCTACTGTAAAATTTTTAACAAGATTAACTAAATCGGCACTTATTGCTTAAAGTGAATCCCAAAAGACATAAACATCTACAACGAATTTAGGAATCGAATTTATAATCTATTGAACTAAAGATCACATTGATGATGAGACGACACATAAATGATTTGACGATGTTGTAGTTGCATTAGTATGCTTCCCTGTACCTAACCCTAAGTTGGGCTCTACTAGTTAGGCAGAAACAGCTGGGTGGAAACTTCGTGTTATTGAAGCAGAGACCAAGTAGAAGACCCTCAATACTTAGTCTGCCCCTCTCAGAAGTATCATTTAATTTTTACCTTGACATATTTACCGCCTTGAACAAACACGACGACATATCTTCGGTTAAGCCGCGATTCGAACTCAATACCTTCCGATAAAAAGAACGACACCCTAACCAACTAGGCAGAAGTAATTTTTGTGGAATATTTTGAGAAAACTATAATTACTATTCCTCCATTTCATGTCATTTTCAGGTCCTATATATATATATGATTGTTAAATGCAGCTATTCTTACAAAGGATATTCAGTTTCATTAAAAAATTCATTCATTTTGTCGAATCTATGATCTGTTGAGCTGAAGATCAGAGCGATGATTGTAACCAATGTGGAATCTCTTTTAAATTTTTAATTACTATTCTGCTTCTCATCGTATTATGTCTTCACTCTCATTAATATATACACTATAATTAAATGCTGCTATTCTTACAAAATATATTAAATTTCATTAATAAATAAAAATTAAAATAGTATCATTTTTACATTTTTCTCTTCTTAAAAACCAAATAACGACAATAAACATCTGATTATCCGTGAAATTGATTGGCATAACAGTCGCGGATAATTGGCTTATTCATGTTATTGATAATGCACCGATCAGCTATCGTATACAGCCAAGGATCCATGAACCAATCCACAAAATTATATTATCGCTCAATAATGTACTTGTTATATATGAACATGCTTATTACTTAAATGGTTATAAAATTACTCGTTATTTACTAATTTGCTTTCAATTTAGTTTTCAGAATGTCAGTAAAAAAATTTTTTTATATATATTTATAGGGATTGAGTTTGTCTGAAATTTTAATATCATGGATAATCCACTCATCAGATCGGGAGTTTACTATATTTCAGCAAATGATTGATTTATATTACTAAAAAAAACATTTCTTCTTCTATTTAATAAGTGTAATTTAATAAATATCATGTGACAACATTCATATATATTTGCCACCCAAGTTTTTCTCTAACAGTCAGTCAAGCTAATTAAAATTAAAATTTCAATCTCATCAGTATGGAAAAATTAATTTCATTTATAAAACGAAATAATTCTCATGATTTTTAACAAGTTTTCATAAGTAAAATTCAAGGATAAATTTGATATAGTGATTCACTCCCAATTCTAAATTTGCAATTTTAAATTTTACAAAGAAACTTTGAAATAATGAGCTATCAGCTCATTATTATTTTAATCTAAGCGATTTATTTTGTGTCAAGAGAATAGAATTACTGATAACACAGGAAATGTAAATGACTTTGACAATGATAAGCAAATACAATTAAATAAAATGCAAAAACACGTAGAATAAAAAGCTTCATTGATTCCTCTTATCTTGATGATAAGCATAACACTTCATGTGACTGAGATAGTGATAAGTTATCTGCTAAACCATTCAAAAATTTGATTACATTTAAATAAAATGCAACATATATAGACTAAAATGGATATAAAATCAACTTGATTAATTATTTCCAAACTATTTTTCAAAAATGCTTTTAAACTAATATTTTTCAGTACAAATATAAGAAATATTTTTAATCGCATTTCATTATATATAGAGCTGTCACTAAAAAATTAATAATTTAAACTTCTTACATTTTAAATTATATTTCATTTAAATTGCTCTTTACAATTAAATCTTCTAATATAGACACGCTTTAACTTTTTTATGTACAATTTAATCCAAATTGTATGTTTTCGAATGATTAATATCTATATTAAAATTATGGGTAAAAAAATTGACCTTTTACTCAAAAAACTAGCACTTGATAAATATTTATATGAAGAAAAATAGTATGCAAGAAATTTGCTATGAAACTGAAAACATTTAAAAAATCAATGACGTTAAATAAATTCTTTTTGCGAAGTACTCAATAAGTACTCAATAAACGCACCATAATAAATAGTCAAAATCAACCCAAGAATATAAAAATACATTTTATTAGAAAAAATGAAATGATAATAATTAATGACGCACAAGTTAGAGTCTAAATGATATTAATACATTCCAGTGTGTATATTGTGTGTGTGGTAGACTTACTGCCGGATATCTTATAAGAAAATAAAAATAATAAGCGAAAGAAGACAGGCAAAAAATAACTTAAAAATAACTTTTTTGTGTATAATCTTCTAATATAGACACGCTCAAAGTATAAGTAAGTAATATATTTCAGTATATTATGTAGTATATTTCAGTATACTCAATGTTTAATTTTAAAGTTTTTATAATTTAATTGCATTGACAGTAGAAAATTAGAAATGATAGAACAGGGACTACAATGAGAGACAAATTTATGTTTAAGTTAGAATTAAGAAAACGATTTAATTATAATTCCCTAACAACTCAAAAAATTTTATTTTTCCAATTTGAACATCTAGCTAGATTTTAAATCTTAAAATTTAAAACAATAAGTCTATAAAAATTTGACAAAAAATAAACAGTTTGAATAAAAATGAAATTTATTTTACTTAAATTGTATTTCGTCATTTCTATGAATCAATATCAGTTGTTACTATTGACATACATTATAAATAATAATGGTTACTGAAAATATAATGATCATTTTATTTCGTGAAATGAATTATATTTGCATATAAGGTTGAATGAACACTGAACCTCATTTGTAAGATCACCATAAAAGTTGTATGAACACAATTGTATATAATACCAGTGAAATTTTTCAAAGCATAGTATTGATAAATATCAAATCACTGGTAAATATGGTAAATACTGGTTGTATAATTTAATAGTTAAATGAATTCAATTTTGACCTTTTAAATTTCAAAATATTAACTATTATTTGAATTAAATTGAAATTAAAATAGAGTCCGTCTATTCTTGTAAAATTTTAAATAATTATAGACAATCCCAAATTTCTTTTCAAACGAATGTCATATAAATTAATGAATTTCATTTCGTCCATTTATTGAAACATTATGTTTTGCTTCTAAAATTTTCAGTATTTCCAAGCAAATAATAAAATAGTGTGTGACTTCATATCAATATATATATATATATATTATATATATATATTTCATTTCTCCTTTCAACTATATACATATCTCTGAAAGGAAAAATGTTCAATTTATTTTAAAGAGTTAGACATATTCGTAATATAGGGAATGAAATTTAGAGTTCTAAAATTATCAGTTAAGCAGTAAAATAATCGTTTCCTTTTCTAATTCAATTGATCATTAATAAAAATCAATTCCAAAAGAAATTATTAATAGACTGATATATGTAAGTATTTTTCTTTGAAAAACATAAATATAACTTTATTATATTCCATTTATTTAAAAAAAAAAAAAAAAAAAAAAAAAAAAAAAATTTTTCTTTTTTTAGATGTTGTAGCGTACCGAGGTGGCAAGGCAATTGATGACAATTTTAATTTAATTTAATTTAATTCATTGATGAGGATAAATTTTAAGTATACATAATTTTTACTATTTACATAAATTTTAATACAACTTTCAACTTAGTAATCATGACAATATTATTGGCTGACGCCGCCACAAGCTCACCTCCAGTGCGTTGTCTCTCTGAGAATAGACTTTTCTAACTATTCTCACAGATATATAAGTAAACAAAAACAATATAATCGGAAAGGAGGAGGGCGGCAGAATTTGCGCGTACGCGCTGTACTGATCCTCGCCTTTTTAGCACGTTACAATGAAGAAATAATTTTTATCTTGGTGCATAACAGTCTTTATGATTTGATTAACAATTAAATATACAAATGAAATTTTCTTATAAAATACTTACATTTTAAATATATTTTAAAGAAAACACAAAGAAAGTTAGCTGAATTTTCATAATAAATAAAAAATTCTAATAATATTTAACTACTCTCAGATTATTTTTCCACCATATAAATTAATAGATCTTTTTAGTTTTTGTATTATCATTTATTTTTATGTACTTTCCATTAAAAATACGTCAATATATAAAAACAATATTGCACAAATTAAAATTGAAATAGGAAATAAAAAATTTAAAATTGAGAAAAATAATTACAAATTCTTAATGATTAATTTTATATCAATTTTTATTAGTACATAATAATAAAATACATAGAAATTCTAATTTGAATTTTTTAACTTCCAAGTCTAAAAATTTAATACAGTTGAAGTTAAAGTGATCAATAAATTAATAAGTTGAAGTATATTTTATATAAATATATTTCTACAAATTAACTTATCGATCACTTTATTATTTAATCGATGCAACTAAAATAATTTTATTCCATAAAAAATGTCTAGAATTTGAAAAATTAATTGTTATAATTATACATATAATCAATAAGCAGAGAGTTATTTATTTGAATTTCAGTTACATGTATCAACAAAATTTTTTCATGATTTCATATATCTAAACAAAAAAGTCCAAATATAAGAAAAAATACAAGGTATTAAAAAGATTAGTAGGATTTATATATTTTACTGCTTGAAACATTTTTGAAATTCGAAGACTCAGTTCTTTTTAAATTAAAATGCCTAGAAATAGTGCTCCGTTGCCAAGAGCAAACGATTATTTCTTTTCTCTCTCCGACAGAAACAGTATGAATACTAGTCTTTCAAGAGTGTATTTATACTTCTTAACAACCAAAAAAATTCTAAGATAAGGATAAAAGAAACATTTCTAGTTAAATTCAAATTTTTGATGATTTGTGTTTGAAATTAAGTTCTTTTTCGAGGTAATTTGTAAAAACAATATCTTCACAGCCACACACACACACACATTATTATAAAAGATAATATAAATATACCCTTCAGAATATAAATATATATATATATATATATATATATATATATATATATATATATATATATATATAAATATATATATATATATATGAATTACTGGTTATAATCTTTTTAATGTTTTATGACTTTTAAGTATACATCGGTAATCTGGATCAGATTTACCTTTTATATGCATCTCATAACGCAAATGTAGATTTTTTGTTAATTTAAGGGAATATGTGTAGCCTATTTAAGTGGATTTTAAATCTTCTTAAAAATTCAGACTAAATAAAAATTGCTTCATTTAAAGTAAAAGTATACTGAGTTAGAATAAAGATCCAACAATGTATACCCCGAAATCTATTAATGGTAAATGGGCCTTTTATATGTTAAGTTGTTTTCAACAAATACATTTTGGGATGTATTAATGTTTATTTGGTTCGCTTCAGCAGAATGGGCTTTAAGCTTAGTTATAATTTCTTTTACTGAAGAAAAAAGTTTGCCATTGTACCTAAGCAAAAGGTTAAAGTTTATTAATTAACATAATTTCAATAAATATATTATAACAATATTGTATTTATTAAAAAGTAGAGCTTACCTGAAAAGTTCACAGTGCTGTTCTGATCAATTTACTAGTTAGAATAGGAAAAAACAAAGTGCAAAAAATACCTGTTTTTCACATCAGAGAAATTATATCACAACTTGGAAATTTGCCAAAACTTTTAAAGCAGATCAGTGTCTGCAAACTATAATAGCTGAGATCAAATTTCAAGGTAAAAGGCTCAAGGTTTGTTAGAATTAAGAAATATATACTAGATACTAATTCATTGAATTTACATTATTGTGACAATTATTTTACAAATTAATCTATTTTTATAAGAAGAATGTATTTAAGTACTTTTTCCTTTCATTTTCACCATCCTCAAGAAATTTCATAAATTTCTTTTACTTTTAATAATTTTATACATTACAAAATGACATTTAAAAGATCAATTTACGAAAAAATCCTGACCCTATTCCTTTTCTTTTACACTATTATATATATATATATATATATATATATATATATATATATATATATATATATATATATATATATATATATATATATATAGTCAAATGTTAAATAACATGTAATTACCAACTGTATTTCATATGTCTGTAAAGAAAATTGATTAATAAAATTATTTAATTCATATCAAAAACATAAATTCTCTTTCATAGAGGAAATTTTTTCTGATACCTTTAATAAGTTTTTTATTTTAAAAAAAAGTAAAATGTTGTTATTACTTTAAGCAACAAATTTATAATTAATTTAAAATATTAATTCGATTTTTTTAATATAAACAACCAATTTTGAAAATTACATAAGCTTATAGATAAAACCTCTACTATACACAATGAAAACTTATATTATGTAATAATAGGCAGAATACTGTATTGATTTCAGAATCTAGAATGATAATAGCTTAATTTAGGTGATGGAATCAAAAGGATATAACCTGATATTTGTTTTATATTTCTCTGTAGAAAAATTAGAATTTTTTTTTATAAATATACTTATATTTTATTTTATGTATTTGCAATTTATTTTTAGGAATAGATATGGCTTTTTCAGTGTTGGGAAAGTTACACTGTATCCAAAAATGAAAAATAAAAATCGCTTACGCTAATATAAGTACATTAAAATGTTTATTGCTTATTTCATTAAATGTTATAATAATTTGCATAAAATTGCGATGCGTATTACCAAAGTTACTCATAATGATTGATAAATTCACTAGTAAAAATGTTTCTGTCATTTTTTTTAAATATATTTTTGGCAACTCTTTATTTCTTGCCTGATAAATTTGGAGTTTAATTATTCATGAAAAAGCAACGAAGAATCAAATTAATGTATAAAAGATTTTATTAGACTCCACACACGCTAAGTAAAGGTTTCGAAATCAAATCAAAAATAAATTCAAACGCTTAAAGGATTTTTTCTTTTGGTTTAAAAATATGCTCTTGTGATAGTGGTAATTTGACTAAGAAAGGAGCTAGTTTCTTCAGCTGTAGTTAGTGGGTTCGAATTTGATTACCCAGCCAAATCATCTAATATTCTTCGGAAAGATTCATCTGATTAACCAATTGATGACTATCATTTCCAACTTAAATACATGGTTAAACTAATCGATATCAAATGTCTTTTTACTGGTGTGGATTAGAAGTTTTGGAAAAAAGCCATACCAGCTCGATGTTGACCTTGTCTAAAGTCTATAGCTTAAAAATATAAGGTGACTGAGCGTACTTAGTGATTTCATTTGATCAGAAATATGTAAGTGAAGATGAAATGCCAAAAGAAACAAATTATATTCACAGATTAAGCTATTTCGATCGGCTCAAAATCATGTATCACGATAATTTAATCTAACTTTGAATATTTAATTGTTTTTAATTTAACTCTGCAGAATGTAGTTAATTTATTATCAAGTTATTTCTCCTTATTTCAAAAAATGAAAATTTGTATTATAATTTAAAATAAGTAACATTTTTTAAATTTTGAATGAAAAGGAATGTATTGTTAAAACGAGAGCTTGATAAAATTTACATAATTTTATAAAACTTAAATTTAATCATGTAAGAAAAATAAGTCGGTAAAGCGTATTCATACGTACGAAACTATAATAATTTAAGAATAATTTTCAAATAAAAAAAAAAATGCGAGGTTATTTTTGCCACGCATTACCCGCTAACCAACTCTTTTTTTTTTTTTTTTTTTTAAATCAAAGCGGTTAAACAGGAGGAAAATATGATTTCTTTCGCGTAATCATTAAAATCAGAAGTCTTCACATATAACGTTATATAATTGCGTTTATAATCTGCGATTTTTTTTTTTCTTTTTCCGTGTTCTATTTTTTCGAATGACAAACGGAATAACTTAAGAGGGATTTGGGAACTTCGTATTTATTCAAGACTGTATAATATTGCTGAAAATAATTGTTAATATTATCTGGATCCAAATCTTTCAAGGTCTATAGCATGTCGTAATTTCATGCCGAATAAATTCTTCTACAGTACTACAGCTTAATACTGGTCAGGACTTACTCGGTCTGTTCCCTCCTGACAATACGACTTGTTGCTAGACTTATCCATAAATCACCACTAAAATCTTTACTTTATTTTCCATACACGAAAAAAATTATTACTGCAGAGTAATTATTTATCCTGACAACTGTTATTGTCAAAAAATAACTAAGCAAATTATTAATTTATAATAACGAATAGCTTAGCTGAATATTTTATCTGAATCACTGACACATGCCATTATACCATACCTTGTCAATGAAAGCTATGTCAATGTGATAAAAAAAAATAAATATAAATTTTGAAATAAAACTGATAAACATAATTTAAGTAATCGGCATGAATAATGAAATCTTCCTTTTAACGACGAAACCTTTTTAACTCTATATGTTAAATGAAACATTTATTAATGAGGGACACGTTGAGTTTTTAAAGTGAATTCTGAGTCCTCATATCATATATAAAAATTTCGATTATGCTGCTTCTTTTACCTTTAACTATAACTTCGAAATTTTTGCATAAGGAATCAGATTTTATGTCACAAAATAAATTAGATGCAATAAAAATATATGGGTTAAATTATCGCTAAAGATAGATGAGAAAACTAATAATAGACATTCAAATAATTTATGAATTTAGAATTTTTAATCTAAATAAATTTCTTCTGAATTATTGCAATATTTCTCTGAATATTATGCGCGATTAGCATTAAGTAAATATAATATTTGTTGTTCATTTATCCATTAAAATAATTTGTTCAAGAGTTCCAGTAAATTAACTCGAATGAGAATTTCTAGTGTAATAAATTAGAGACATTTTGTTGTTGTAGCTTATTCCTCAAGGTCCAGCTACAAGCTTGACCATGTCCAGGATATCGAGAATCCTTAAAAAGTCATAAGCAATAAGAGGGGAAGTTATAAGACCCTCATGCAAAAGCCCTACTCAGTGGAGAAGTTGTTCAGGGGAGACCTGTGCAGAAGTGCACTTGGTGCATTCAAGACAAGATTTCTATTCATCAATATAAGCAAGGCTTCTTATGAGTCCCATTCATGAGCCTGCTGATGCTGAAAAACTCTATCTCTTCCAATGTTGAGGGCATTAACAAGAGTTTTCCCAGAATACCTAAAGTGGGTTGGAGAAATCCTCCATATTTTCTGATTTGTGATCGTAATTTTTGAGCTTATTTCGGAGAAAGTCAGTTCATTACCAGTAGTTGATGATCCAGTAGTTGAACCAGTTACCAGTAGTTAATGAACCAATAGTTGAAGCTTTTTTTTTTTTTTTTCAAGAATATCAGCAGAGTCATTGCCCTGAAGGCCCGTATGTGAGGGAAGCCACTGAAAAGACACATTTTATAGACTAAGTTATTGATTTTTATGTTTGTTATTAACAATAATGAATAAAAGTGATTTCTTTTACCAGAAAGGTAAAAAAAAATTTCTCAGAAGTCAGAAATTTAAGGGCTGCCTAGTTTTCAATATTTTCAGTCATGAAATTTTGTGGTTACTACAAGCATAAAGTTCAAGCACTGAAAATTTATTTTATTTCAGAATATAATTTTTGATTTTTTTGCTGCTAAAAAGTACAATGGAATTTGATGCTTTAAAGCTAAAATCCTACCTATACAAGAGTAGTATTGATAGAGGTACTGAAAATTATCGCCAATGTTTCCCGATAAAAGTTTCACATTTGAATATTTGTTATTAGTAATAAAACGAAAGTCAGTAAAGTTGATGCAAATGTGTAGCAAGTTATGCAAATTTAAGAAAAATTTGCTTTTATTATTGTTACGATTTTGTATTTGAAAGCGTATCTAAAATCAGAAATTTTCTCAAAATATTAAAAATTCACCTTAAAACTCACTTCGTTTGAAAATTCAACTTGAATTGGATAAAATTTTAAGAATTTTGAAAACATTTGCTAGGATTGTAAGTGATTTTAAGTCACTCTATCAAACATTTAATTTTAGCATGCTTGATTAAAGGAAGAATATTTAATAATAGAAGGTGTAATTTGCATTTTGATTTAATTACTATTGTAAGCCTTTTAAATTTTAACTAAGTGCGTAAAGCATATATAAATAACAAAATATTCGCTAGTCTTTTCATATGAAACACTAAATTCTCATGTAGATTAAATCAATATTCACGTAGAATAAAACAGTATAAAATACCTTAACAATGCAATACACCGTATCAATACAGTTTGTGATGGACCAATCAATTATTTAAAAAAATTAACTAGCAAATTATCTATAGTGAAAAAAATTGCTTTAAAATATAATTAAAAAAGGAATTTTCGATGGAAATTTGATAAACATTAAAAATTATACTTATATAAGAGTGCTGTTATTATAATTAAATAAAACATAATACATCTTCTATTTTATAATTTAAACGTGCAGAAGGAGCTGATGTGATTCTGAGAGACTCAAATTCACAGCAAAGGTATGAGATTCACAGCAAAGGTATTCACAGCAGTGAGTATGAGATTTATTTTAAAATAACCAATAACATACGGTTACCAATCATATCACGAAATGTGTAAAGAAAAAGAAAAGTATTATATATACATATATATATTGTTGTGTGTTGCATGCCACCGAGGTCATCAACGCCAGACCAGATCCATGGGCACGTACTCCTTATATATATATATATATATATATATATATATATATATATATATATATATATATATATATATATATATATATATATATATATATATATATATATATATTATTGTTGAGAGTTACAAAAGTTAAGATTAAACATGTTCTTGATCTTTTAGAAAATCAGTAGAAAGTTCTAACTATATAAACTTGCTGTTGGTCAGACTGAAATAGGATAATCAATTACAAACATTTAATTTTTCGGCGCATATTATTCCACGTGATTTTATGATTATAGAAAACAATTCCAAACCAGTTTAATGCATGGCTTTGATTTATACATCGCGCGATGATGTTAAGGATTGCCCGTTGTTTTAATGTGATTCGAAATCCTCTTAAAATCCTTAGTCCTGTTCTAATTATTTCCAGTGTGCAATAAACGAGCACGATAAACAAATTAAATAAAAATAATTAGCCAAAGATTTACCTAAAAATATCTGGTCGCAAAAGCTTACGATCATTACGGAAGATTAATATATTGCGGTTGCAGACAAATATAATCAAAGAATAACTTCCACAACTGTGACATCTATGAGTGCACAGTGAAATGCTAAGATAAAATATGTCACTATTATACCTAGTAACGGATTTTACGTTTAGGCATTACGTATTTTAGTTCTATCCGCCCGTTTGTTACTACTAAAGAGAAGGAAAATTTACGTTGTGATATGCCTGAATTACCATTTGTCGCTGAATTCCAACGAAATACTTTGGGATGTTCTCTGCTGTTTCTACACGCACCTGCTTCCTAAAACCATTCAATTCTTTTTTTAAGCTTCTATAACCACTTCAACGCAGACTTGAAAACTACTATACGAGAGAAATGAGGATTTTTTGAAGTTCAGTTGTTGAGCATCTCATGAAAAATTTAGTTAAATGTTAAGAACTTTGTATGAAAATAGGAGGTGCTCACAAATACCCTATTTAAATTATTTTAATTTCAAATTTTCTTATTTCTCTGACATAATCTTAGAATATATAAAAATTTGTTACAGCTTTTCTAATTCTAAAGTTTATTTAATTTCTGTCTCTAATTCTAATGTTTACTTCTAATTCTTTGTTTTATTGAAAGAATAAATATATTTGTTACTTCCCTGCGTATTTTGTTTGTAAATTAAACCAGTATTTGCCAATTTTTTTGTATTTCCCCACTTTGTGCATATTTTTTGCAATATAGTACATCTAGCATTAAATGAATACAAACCTGTAGTTCATTTATATGAATCTTAATGCTAATTCAATTAAGTAATAATGGGGGCTATATAAAATGTAATAATGTTTATATAAATTTTCAAAAGAAACTTAATATGTGCCTGAGAATAGATAACTAATGAAGTGTTGAAATCAAAGTACCATATACAATTACATAATTGTTTATGTAATTCTTAATCAACATCAATCATGGAATCTTATCAGATTACATACCTTATAGATTACCAAATATTTAACTGTCGATTATCACAAACATGATGAATAATCAATAATGCATTAAATTTATTGACTGTAATATATTTCAAATTTACTAACTAAGCTTATGAAATCACTAACTGTTGTCTAAGAAATCAATGGTATGACATCCTTCGTGCGCCAAGGCCCACAGAACCCATAACTGTTCTCTTGACCGAGAGCCTTATGGTACAAATCTTATGTCCTTGTAAGGTGATCAGTCTAGCGTTACAGTTTCCAAGCATGCTTGGTACTCAATTTTATCAACCCACTGAAGGAATGAAAGGCTGAGTCGACTTTTTATAGTTTTCACAATCTTTTGCTTACAAAAATTTTATACTAGAATTTGACAAAAATCTATAACCCATAGAAAAGCTTTGATATTGGAATTATTGATCATTCTAAAATAAAAAAAATTGTTAACTGAAGAAATATTTTACTTTCATTTTTTTATTCAGAAAACTAAAATTTCAAAATATCACTAAAAGACAAATAAATTCAATCTGTTTTGGAAATATATAAATATTTTCAATATCATGGTTTCATATCATGGTAATAAAATAAAGTTGTTGAATAAACTTAATTATTACAAAAAAATTACATAAATAAAATGTTTTAATAAAACTTTGAATAAATTTCTTCATAGTAAATTAAAGATTATAAAGTAAACGAAAATCAACTAAATTGCTAATATCTTTAATTACTTAAAGTAAATTAAAGATATTAGCAATTTAATCAATATTTTAATTAAACAAATTATCTTGAAATTAACAAATTATCTTGAGAAAATAAAACAACAAAATTTCAATTTAAATTATTTTATTTACCCTTATTACATTTCGTAATTTAAAACTGAAATCCAATCCTAAGCTGTAATATTAAAATATAGCCTGAATTGTTTCTATTAAATGAATTCTAGAGTGATATATCCTGAACATAATTTTCATTTTATGTAATCGATATATTTTAGTTTTATTTTATATTCATGTAAATCCTATATCATAAAATTTTTTGTATTCTTTAAAGTATCATTTATGATATTCACAGATGATATTATATTATCTATATGTTTAAACTATTACTTTTAAAACACTTATTTTTTTTTTTATTTTGATATTACTTTTTATAACAAATTTTCTAAGTAAATGAATATAGAGTGAAATTTTATTATTTCTAATAAAATTAAAGTTGCGTTATAAATATACTTTTTAAAGTAATTTTTAAATTTGTGTGTTAAAATAATATTTTTTTTATTTACACATTTACTTGTTTTGAATTGATTTATTCTTTGAGTTGTATCCAGTAGTATTGAAAAATTGACTGCAAATTTACATTATAATATTCTTCTGAATATAATAATAATTAATCAATTTTATTTTTACCTGAGTAATATTTTATTTAAAATTCATTTATGTAAATACGCGTAAAAGAATTTCAATGAATTAAACATCTGTCGATATTTTAAAATGTTTTATGAGTGTTATATAATTATTTTCACAAGAATAGTTCCCAATTGATAAGTTATATCAACTACCATTATAATTTCAATAGAACTTTTCTCTTTTTATTTTAATATTGTCCAAGACTTATTCGTTGAATTGGCTCTCCAAATAAATATTGTATTTCCAAATATTTTGTCTCCCTTTCTTTGAAAATTTAATCATAGATAACTTTCATAACTTCAGTATCTATGGGTAAGCACTTAAGAAACTTCTTCAAAATAAAACTTCCTCGTTATCAACTTTTGATTTAAGAGTAATCTGGCTGAAAACGCATGGTGTGAATTCCCTTCTTTATCGTGCTTGAACTACATTAACCTCTCTGCAACTTGGATTAGAAGGGTAAAATAACATAATTTAGTTTTATTTGGTGGAAAATCCTATTTCTGAAAATTCAATGTAAATTTGATTAAAAGCTTATATATATATATATATTTTTTTTACATATTCAGCTAATTGAAAGAACTAGTGATATGAAGATTATAAAAACTTACTCAATAAAAAATAATAAAAACAGCAAAATTAAAAATTTATTAATTATTCTGATAGTTTTTTTATTTTTTGAAATAAACAAATCTTCAATGAGGAATGATTTGTATATTCATTATTCTGCTTTCTAAGAACTTTCACTAACATTTATGTATGAAATAATTAATTCGAAAATATGATAATTTTACATCTGCTTCATCATTTACTTATTTTGTAATACTTGTGTTTAGGATCAACTCTAATTGTGAAAGGGAAACGGAAAGCCATATCATTAAGTAAAATGAGAACGATATTTAAGGAGTTACTAAAAAAATTCTACATCAAATTTCGAATTGGATAAATAAAAATTGTGTCAGATTTAAATATGCTAATTTCATTTGTTACAAGATTTGAGACATAACAAAAGTAAGACCTTTTATTACCAGATATTTCGTAATATAATAAAAAATAAAAATAAATTTATAAAACTAGTGAATTTAGATTGACTTCATTGTGATGCATACATATTCTACAATGTAAAGCTATCTAAGCATAGGAAATCTTGGTAGTGAATTGTAACGAACTAAAGAAATTATCTTCCAAGGAAAAAAAAAAAAGGGAAATAAATGACATCAGTTTCATTTTACTATGTAGGTAGTATAAGAAGCGAATGAAGCAGCCCACCTGAACATTTCCGTGAAAACTAGTATCAAATTGATTTGGTAAGAAATTTAATTTAGTTTAGGACTGCCAGTACCGATGCATATACAGTTCAGTTAATGTCAATTTTAATTAGGAAAAAAAAATATATTTGAATATGACGATTTCTCAAAAATAAGAAAATCTTATAAAAAATAGATTTAATATTTTCAAATTTTGACATTACATTAAAATTTGCAAAATATCAACTGTTAGATTTAAGATACTAGTGACTTTAAGTTAAATATTAAGAGGAATAAGCATAACGACTTATTAAGTGTATTTTTTATAGAGTTGGAAAATTTTTTGATTGAGATAGTACATGTATACACTGCCAAAAATAAGAAAACATATGGGTTCAACGAAAATATGTAAATGCTTACCCAAGAAATTAAAGTCAAATAAAATACTCCCTAGTTTAAAATATTTTATATACTAATCAACTTCATCATACAAAACCCAAAACGTTAATTTTACACTCCCTATCATGAAATGCATTTGTTCACAATTTGTTCTAAAATAGTGATTTAAAAATGTCATGACAATATGATTTAATGGAATCCTTGAATTCACAATTAATTGGCTTATTATCGGGAAACTACAAGGCTTATTATCAGGGCAAACACGAAGAAAAATATTAAGTGTTATTTAAATGGGAATGAGTGCCAGTTCAAGATTGCAAGATTGATTTAGAGAAATAGAGAGTGTTAAATATCGACCAATATAGTCTAGGTGCTACTTTAGAATATATTGACAGATGTATTTTGTTAACAAATCGTTGAGATAGAACAAAGAACTTCATTCAGATACAAATACAAATTTTTCCAAAAACTCGAAGAAGGGCATCAAAACAAACCTAAAATAAGCCTCGTCAGGGTGGTCTCTGTACAGTTAAAAAATTTATATATGGTTCCTTCCGTTAGTAGGAAGACAGCGTTCGAATTGAAGATGATGGCTGTGAAGAATTGAGGATGGATGCAAAATATCTAGAATCCAGTTCTGTTTAGTGATGAATCTCATTTTAGTTTAGAGTGATATATCAAACATATATTTGGAATGGAAAGAAAAAGAAAATTTAAATTGCCTTCTTATTTATTGAAGAAAGATTACATTAAAAACGAACTAGATTGATGTTAAGGACTGCTATCTGAATAGATGTCTGTATGAATTAACTGATTAATCAAAATAACAATTTAACATCCCAAATAAAAGCTAAGCATGGTTATATTAATGTATTTAAAGAAAAAGTAATTACATTTCAGGTAATATATAAGCTTGAAATTTTGTCAAATTTATTAAAAACAGATAACCTTATTTTACAGATTAATAAAGGAATACTTAAAAAATTCATTTACTGATAAGATGAATATCTCAAAAGAGTTTTTATCAAGTAGCAAAGTATAAAACCTTGAAACGTTTTTTGGAAAATTAAAATCTCTCTCTCTTTTTTTACATCTTTTTCGCAAAATTATCATAAATCATTGAAATTCGTAAGTTAGTTATATATATTATATATCAACATATATGTTATCTTGTGAGAGAGATAAATTTAATATTTATAGTTTATATTTTCTTATTGAATATTTCTTATTGGCTTATATTTATACTTTGAAAAATTGTTGTTTACTGCAAATTCTAATCATTTTAGAAAATCATAACATTCAGTTGCCACATACTTTTTATTATTTATTATGATTTTTTAAAACCTGACTTAAACATTTCTGAAGAAATTTCAACAAAAATCACTATTACCTGATGAATGAAAACTTTAAAATTTTGATAGTTATTAACCTGGATCAAATCTAATGAAACATAATAAAGAAAAATCATTTTTTTCCTAGTTAAAGGAAAGCCATTCGACCAACACAATATAATAAAGTAAAAACATGACACGGTGGCCTGGTTGGTGAGTGAATTCGTTTTCATTATCGGAAGGTAGTGAGTTTGAATCTCGACCAAATAAAAGGTCCTTCGTGTTAACTAATGGTAACTGAGGAATGTAAATAGGTTGTGGTCGTTATGTTTTCCATGTGAAATGATACCTCTGGAGGTAACAGTCAGAATCTGGAAATCTTCTGCTTCTAAATTACAGAGACTTAATTTCGGAGCTATGATAGATATACTAGATCATTATATAAAGTGCCATCACTTTCCCCTTTTGTTGTGCAAAAAGGTGGAAATGTTAATAGCCAGGAATTATGCAACAACGTAATAATAAATACAGTGAGAATATCATTTATTAACAAGCAAACAGGTGTCAAAAATGGAAAACAAATTTTTACACGGAAAAATTACATCTTCTAATCACGAGAAGAAAAAACATAAGAACTTCAAATTAAAGTTCTATTATTCAGTAAAGAAACAACAAAAGTCCAATCTGAAAAGTATTCTGGTCTCCCCTTGAATAGTAATTTAAACTGAAATAATCACATCAACAATTATATTATGGAAACTATTCACGCACAATGAGCCCTAGTAAAATATAGTTCGAATCTAACTCTGTCATGAAATTATATCCAACAAATGTTAGATATTGTTTACTCTATGGATGGGAGACTTCTTTTAGATTGAAAAGAAAATAACCAGGTTAATTTTCAATTAACAAAAGAAATCGTGTACATAAAGTGCATTAAGCAAAAAAGCCATTAGTTACAAATATACTTTTTCAGTTTGAAATATACTAACTTTTACAGATGAACACAAACTTGAAGTCTACCGAATTATCCTCACAATTTATTTTTAAGTTACCGTAATACTTAAGATATGTCTCTACATAGGTCTGAAAAGGGATGATATTCGAAATTTAAATACTTTCACTGGAAATCCTGTTCCAATGAACCAAATTGGTAAAAAGCAAAATATAACAAAATTTTCTCTCATAAAGTATAAAACTGAACATAATGTAAAAATAAAAAGGCTAGATACTGACCAACAGATAAAATTTGTTTTATCAGACGCTATCGAAATAATTTGTTTGTAAATTTGTAAAATTTGTTTTGCCAGTATTGTCAAAATAATGCCAAATGTAAATTATATAGATGTTTATTCGTTCTTATATATTTGCTTAATTTATTTTGCAATTTGAGCTTATAATATAAACATGACATAAAATATCTGCTAATAACACCGAAATATGCATCAATCCTACCCATTCTCAAACACTGATTCAACATTTGGCCCAATCTGCAGAGAATAACCACGCTGTTCTGCTTATTTCACTATTCACAAAACCGTGTAATGTTCAATTGAGTAGAGGTCTTGATCTATCTGTGTTCTGAACTAGTGCAAATGTACGAGAGCGAACTATAGTGTACCTTCGCTCAGTAAAATTTGAATTACTTCTATATTAGCCATATACACTGCCCGACATTGAAAATGTAACACCAAGAAAGAACTGACAGAAAATGAGGAAACTCGGTAAATAGAGAGAGAGCAACGAACAATAAAGGATTTGTATTCCGAAATGATAAGCATAATACAGAGCGAGAACATAGTCCGGTCCAAATGCTATAGAACCACGTGGACGAAGCAACATGTCTAGGCACAGAGTCAATAACAGTACAGATTGCGTTCTGAGAAATGGCTCTTCATTTACTGTCAACCATTTCCCAAAGTTAGTCTTTTGAAAGAGGTAGTAGCAGGGTCTGCAAATGACACCTAATCATATCCCAAATGTGTGCGATTGGTGAGAGATCTGGTCAGCATGGTGGCTAGGGAAGCAGCTGTATACCTTGCAAGGCATGTTGGCTGATGTGAACAATGTGCAGTCGGGTGCTCTGCTGATAAAGGGTATTGGGCACTCCTTAAGATTAGTTAGTGTCACCAGGCAGCAGCACTTCATCCACGTAACGTTTAGTTGTCATAGGGCCGTGAATATGAACTAGAGGTGACCTGGAATTGAATGCAATGCCACCCCAAACCATAATGCCGCATTGTCACGCGGTGGAGCTTTCCACAATTGTTGCAGGATTGGACCCGTCGCCACGTCGACGCTATACTTACTCGTTCTTACTTACAGAACGCTAATTCACCCTTTCACAAGAGACTATTATTTGTAAGTAATGAAATATTGCTAATAAAACGCGTAAATAAGATTACACAAGTGTCTTCTTTATGTCTTATATACACAAAGTAACTGGAACAATAACTTTCTATTGTATAACTTTCTGACGAAAGTAATTTTAATGATTTAAAAATGATTTTACTCCATTGAAGCAAATTTAATGATTTCTATTCATATGAATGATTAAATGTTAAATATTAAGTTTTTAAATTGAAATATAAGATTCATTAAATTAGTTTACTACTTATTGTTTCATGGATTTATTGCTGATTTTAACAGTTACTTATTTTTTTCTCTTATCTGTGTTTCTTTTTACTTTCTTTTTTTTCTAAAACCTTTCGAAACGTTTGCAAAAAAGGAAAAAAATGAGACAATTGATACATATTTATTTCATTTGGTTGTTGCTCTACCGTCACTCTTTGCGAATGAATGCTAATTTAACTAGATCTCACAGTTTAAACGAACATACGTGTGAACCCCGAGTCACTAAACGCAACCAATTCTGAGATGGCAACCAAACCCATGTATTTCGGAACTGGAGGCTTCTGTGATAGTTATTTAACAATCACCGCTGGGATCTGTGCTTATAAGCCAAAGAACCACATCAATACACACACAGAGATTAGGGCCAAGCTGATGTGCTCTTGTAATAAACTATACTCTTTCCCTGGACAATGTAGTTAGTCAAGTATGTTTTCAGAACTGAAAGATGTCACAAAATTAATATCATCACTACTGATTCTATTTTATCTTTATAAATTAAATAGGGTGCTTTTCAATTTCTTAATGGCAAATATTCTCGATCATTAAACACAATTAATTTTAAACAAGCAACCAAAGTCAATGACTTTTGAACTAGAAGCAAAAATACTATTTGGCTATCCCATAGGGGATCTGTGATTATATTCCAGAGAACAATATCAACAAGAGTATCAAGATTATAGCCATGCTGAAGCAGAGTAATTTTTCTCTAAACAATGGAATTGGTCAAGCAGGCTTTGCAGAACTAATGATGTCACAAAAGTATTATTATGACTACTAATTCTATTTTATCTTTTACATTTATAAATAAAATATTCATCTGAATTTCCCAATCGCAAATGTCCTCTTCAGATTTCATGTATTTCTCTCTATACTACATAGCTAACGTTCGCATATATTGTTTATTTAGTGTCCTATATTATCTGAATTATGAAATTTGTAACATATTATGATGATTATGTATTATGGTCTGTTAAATGTTTTTTAATATTTACTACGAAATTGAATTGGATTAATTTAGTAATTACCACAGTTAATCTTTCACATCTTTAAATCTTTTACTTCAAATCATTTATCAAGGTGTAATCAGAGACTACAATTTTTTTATTGAATATAACTATTTAAGATTGACAAATATTAGTTGTTTTATAAACTTTTATTCTAAAAAAATTTAAGCATTTTTCTTAAATTTCTCAATGGGATGGAATTGTTAAAAAATTACTGATGTAAGAATTTGATGTGTCTTCCATTGCCTACTTGGAATTCAAAGAATGCACTTCTTAGAATTATCAAATAATAAAATTATATTTGATTCCCATGCATTCTGGAAGTCAATATATTTTCACTTGAAAAAGAATAATTTTAAGAATGGTCTGTACAATTTTTCATATAGAGCACCCGAATTACTTAAATCAGATAAGTCAGGACACATAGTCTACTATTTTCAATTTCTATTATACGTATTACCTGAGTGCAGATTTCTTTTTCTTTTTTTTATTGAATTTATCAAGTATTTTATAACATTTAGACTTAGTAATGTATACCACGTTTATATATTTAGCATATATTTTAAATTATTTCACCAAATTAAAATGACGTGAAATGCTTTGCATATTACATTTTATGCATTTTACATCCTAAAATTATAAAAAAAATTCATACTAAAAAATTTGACTTTTTTATAACTTCCTGGTTTTGTTTTTTTAATACATCATCAAATTCTGAATATTTGCGTTTTGAAATAAGATAATTTATTTAAAAATAATTTAAATTTTGAAGACGAAAGTTTTTTTCAGAAAAGAATTCTATTTTCAAACAAAAAAAAAACTTGAAAATAAATTGTTGTAGTTAACATTTTTAATTTTTTCTAATATGGAACTCGGAAGCAGATATTTCATAAACAAATAAATGAAATGGATGAGAAAAAAATTGAGATTTTTTTTATTTCTTTAAACATACATTTAAGCAGCTTTAAAAAATAGAGACTATTATGAAACACCGAAAAATTCTCCATTCAAAAATTCCATGAAATATAAATATTTTGAAATCACGAAATTTTCGTAAATGAGATGATTTTAAAAAGAACTGTCTATTAAATAAGTTGATATGACATTAATTCAGTAGCGCAGAAACTCACGCCTTTGATTCTCATACTGTAAACAAAGTATGAGAATTTCCTTATTTTATTGATGTATAAATGGATCCTTCCAGGAGATCAGATGGCTCTCGTGCATTTGCGTAACAAGGTTGGCGTTGCACGTATCTTGCATATTGCAAGAACACCGACTCATCACTTCTATGATCGGAAGGATCAGCTTGTCACTTAAGATTAGCAAATACTGAACTAAATATTTTAATAAGACTACTGGTAGTTATAATCTACTCTTCAATATTTATTATTTTTTTCTAATAAACCTTTACTATATGATTTAACATTGCAAATTATTTCTCTCCGTAGATTAATATGGTACATTAATAGACTTACGTAATATAGATGAAAGTGATTGAGTTTCTGAGGAATTAGATATATAAAGCCTTAAATTGGCTTTAGAGTTAGAGTCTTGAATGCTTGTCACTCTAGAAGACGACGCTAAAATTTCTCACTAAACTATTCTGGGTTGTGCGTTTTAGAGATCTCAGGAGTATATCAAAAAATGGGTGCGATTAATCTCCCGTATTTAAAAATAATAATGTATTCAAAAAATGTATCAAACAGATATGCACAAAAAGATTTAATAGTTAAATAGAGCTTATCTGCAACAACAACGAAGGGTGTGTCCACAAAGGACGTAGTAATAAATGGGGCGTAATAAATAAGGGCGTAGTAAAAATAAAATTTTGAAGTTTCTGTGAAAATAGCCAGTGATGTAAGCATCTTGAATCTATTGTGCTCAGTTTCGACCTGCGTAGTAGAACGATACCCTTTCATCTGCTGTCATTCCATATAGGAATGCTTGACTTTTCTGACTTCGGTTCTCAAAATCTTTGCGTGAAAGTTATGGAAAACTCTTATGTTGTCCAATCAGCATTGAGCATTTTGAGAAGGGCGCGGTTTGTATTAGCAATGATTTCCTCATGTTAAATTGATAGTATGGGAAAAAAAACAGAAATACATTTCTGAGTTATAATAAATGAAATAAAAACTCTTCTGGGTTATAATATAATGCTAAAGATAGAAATTAAAGTCTAGATACACTATATATATTGAGAAATGATCTATTTTCATTAAGAAAATGCTTTGCTATATGTCTATATTTATCTTCTCTTAAATATTCGTAACTGAAAAACTCTTTGAAATTCACTGCTTCACAATTTTTTTGCTTTTTCGTAAAAGTTTTCGTTTAATTTATTTAAGTATGCTAAAATATAGTCTATTTTGAGGTTTGAGGCAATATTTTTTATTTTTAATGTAATATAGAGCGTTTGTAGTACATTTGCAATACATCTAAGCATTTTTTGTTGGAAAAATTGAAGTTTTCGTTGATATGTTTTACTAATATTGTTCCATACTGGGGATGCATAGGTTATAATAGGTCTTATCATTGAGTAGTAGAGAAAGCGAATTAATTTTAATGACATCTTTGATTGTTTTTCTATAATTACTTTAATGCTGCCGTATGCTTAAGTGGCTTAGGTAATAATTTGAATAATGTGGTTAGTCCATGTCAGTTTATTATTCACTGTTAATCCCAGATACTTAGTTACATTTACTTTCTGTATTTCCTTATCGAACAAGCATAATTTGTTGTCATTTCTATACTTGATTTTATTTTTCTTTCTCTTTTTAAAACATCGTTAGTTGTGATTTTTCAGCGTTGACTGCAACTCTCCAATTAATGCATCAATTTTCAATTTCCCTTAATACTATCTGTAATTTATGAATTGTATAATTGAGATTGCTTGATTCTGTTAGGATTGATGTGTCGTCTGCATAAAAGGCAATTTTAGTATTATTGTCTTCTGTTGTTGGAAGTCGTGAGTATAAAAAAAGATATATTATAGGGTCGAGGATGTTTCCTTGCGGTACCCCAGCTTTTATACTTAAGTTGAGTGATGTTTCTGAGCTGTGAGTGTTTTCAAAATATCTGTTATTGAAGTAAAAGTAGATTGTTAAAATAATGCCTGTATTCATCTGAAATTGTATTAGTTTAATTATTAAGATTTTATGCCAAACGGGATCGAATGCCTTTCAGACGTCCAGCATTAGCATAGCTGTATAGAGGTTTTTATGCAAATTCTGTCAGATGAATTTCTTGCTTCTGAGTAGTTGTTTGACTGTACAAAGCTGTATTCAGAATCCATATTGCCGAGTAGGTAGTAGTTCCATATGTATTTTCATTCTATGGTAGATACCAGGTATATGCATATCAAATGAGATGATTGCTAACAGATGTCGCCACGCATGTGTACAAACATTACGAAGCATAGTATTGTAATACTCTAAGCCGTACGCAGTGCTACAGGTAATTTAAAATGTTTCAAAATGGTGATTTCGATGTGAGAAATGAGGAGTGTCGACCGAACAGCAAAAAAATTGTCGATGCTTAATTGCAAGCATTACTAGAAAAAGATGATAGCCAAACTCAAGAACATCTTGCAGAGAAATTGAATGTTGACCAGAGTACTGTTTCCCGTCGTCTCAAAGCAATGGGCAAGATAATAAAAGTCGGTAGATAGTTACCACTGGAGTTAACGGACCGTCAGCAGGAAAACCGAAAAATCATGTGCGAAATATTGCTTGCCCGTTATAAATACAAGTCATATCTCCATCGTATTGTGACTGGCTATGAAAAATGGATTTATTTTAAGAATTCCAAGAGTAATCGATCATTTGTTGACCCCGGACATCCGTCTAAATCAACCGCAAGACAATGCTGTGTATTTTCTGTGACCAGGAGGGGCCAATCTATTATGAGCTTCTCAAACCAGGTGAAACGGTTACTATTGATCACTACAAGCAATAATTACTTGATTTGAACGTTGCTATATTCGAAAAACGCGAGTAATACAAGAAACGGCAACACAAAGTGATTTTCCTTGACGACCACGCCCCTAGCCACAGTGTAAAACCGACCAAGGACATCGTTAAGGTATTCGACCTGGAGCTCTTAGCGCAGCGGTTTATTCACTAGACTTGGCTTCTTCCGATTACCACCTATTTGCATCATTGGGCTACACATTCACTGACCAGAGCTTACTTTCTTTCGAAAATGTCAAATCTTTGCTTGATGATTGATTGGCCTCAAAAGACTGATAATTTTGCTTGGTGTGGTATTCACAAATTGCTCCAAAAATGAGGAAAATGTGTAGCTAGCGTTGGATATTATTACTTCAAATAAAGAAATATTAACAGTTTTCTCAAATTTATTGTATCTTTTCTTAAAACAACCGTCTTATTTCTTTTGCATACATCTGGCAATTTTTTTTAATATTTTCCCAAATGTGGGGAGCAGGCTTATAGGTCGAAAATTTTTTGCTATTCTTGGATTTTTTTCTGGCTTGGGAATCAGACGACTGCAGAAATTTTCCGGATGGTGGGGAAATAGTATAATTTGAGACAATTATTCTGAATCTGAACTAGATTATTTAGGAAATCTCTTGGTATATTTTTTATCGTGTTATTAATAACTTTGTCAGCACCTGTGGCCTTTTTGGTTTTAAGAGTTTTAACTATTGAGATTACTTCTTCTATGTTAGTTAGTTCTATATTTGAGTTAGAATCATTGTTTTTTATAAAATGTTTTACTATACTTTTTTGTGAATATTTTATTTATATCAGCATTTGGTTGGAATTGATTATATAATGTTGTAGAGAAGATTTCCAGTTTTTCTCCATTTGTAAAAGCTTGACCGTTATGACCTTGGATGTAGTGATTTATATTGGGCTTCTGCTCCAATTGCTTAGCCAATGTCCAAACTGCATTGTAATATGCATATTTACTTTCGCTTTTTTTTTTTTTTTTTTTTTTTTTTTTTGTCCAGGCGTTGTTTCTGTATTCCGCACAATCTTTTTTTTAATTTGCTAATCATTCTGTTGACTAGTTGCTTGAAATAAGGATTTACAGTTTTTTGATATTGTTTTCTAAGTCTATTTTTTCTTCTATGTATTTCTTCATATGGCTGGGAAGTTTTATATAATTTTTGTGATATTTTATTTTAATTGTTGCCATATCTTTTGCGTCTATTATATTTTCAATTTCTTATAAGATTTTGTTTTGCATTTGTTGTTTTGTTTCTTCATTATTTTGTTCGAAGATTTCTTCTGCTGTGTTGTTTTTCGAGTTTAATTTTTGTTGTAAGATATAATAATAAAAAAGCTAATTGTTGTGGAAATAAATTTTTCTTCATTGTTTTTGTTGATTCCTACCCTAGTAGCAGAGGCTCAATGGTATTACAGTGGACATTTATTAATTTCATTGGCAACTCACTTTACACCGAATTTTTTCAGCGGTCCGTGCCCTATAACTTATACATGAAACGATCACTGTATTTTCTACTGCATATTATGCACAACACCGTCGTCGGCTGCTGATAGAGTGGTCGCTGGACGGTGGCTGCAGTATTTACCATTGAGATTGAAGGCAAAGAAAATCATGCGCTGACTTATTAATGGGTCTACGCATGCGTGTCGGCTATTTGTGAATATCGTGTTATATATATATTTGTAAATTCTGTTTTTATAGTTCAATTTTAATAATAATTATTCATTTTGTTATTTTATTTTTGTATAGTAAACAACAATTTTTATCGAACAAAATAGTGTATAATATAATAGAAAAATATTATATTATACATATCACAAATATTATTACATGGAAAATAATTAAACCCTATATTAGTGCCAATGCATACAATGTATAAATCTTGTATTTCAACTGGCAGATTTTAAAGTGTATATTTATATATCGCGGCAAAATTTATATTTAATGTAAATTTTTACTGTGATATATCTCTTTAAAAGAAATAATTCCAGAAACTTGGTCTGGTTTTCAGCTGTGGCAGGGTCTGAAAATGGCGTCCAATCACATCCCAAACGTGTTCATTGGTGGAGAGATCTGGCAAGTACGTTGGCCAGAGAAGCAGCTGTACCTTGCAAGGCATGTTAGCTGATGGGAGCAATGTGTGGTCGGGCATTGTTTTGCTTATAAAGGGCACCGGACACCTTGTGAAGGTATGGGAGAGTCGTCGGCTGCATCCACTTAAAGTTAAGCTCTCATAGTGCCGTGAATGCGGTGACCTGGAATCGTATGCAATGGCGTCTTAAACCATGACGTCACACTGTTGTACAGCGGAGAGTTCCACAATTGCTGTAGGAATGTATCTTTTTCCACTTTGATACCGCACTCATACGCAGCGACTATCACTGAAGAAACATAAGTATGAATCATCTGAGAAAATAATCCTGTCTCATTCTGTCATCCACATAGCTCTTATCCGGTACCATTCCAGATGTTGCCGTCTATGCAGTAAGGTTAATGGCAGTCTTCCTAACGTCAGCTACGATTTGTCGTAAGGACCAACTTGCCTTTTTTCAGTCTAATCACCATGCCGTTAGTAAACTCGCTTGTCTGCTAGAACTGATTCCAGCAGGCCGATCATCGAAGATGGCCTAGCATTTTCTACAATTACAGGTGTCATTTGTCACAAGGTTCATCATCTTATATCTTATCCTTCGTGCGATGGAGAGCTGCAAATTTCACACCATTTGCATAACTCCGTAAATTGCACCTACTCTGAAATTTGCAAAATTTTTTGGCCACTCCTTGATATTGCAGTTTCAATGTCTGCCAGTGTACATTTGATCAGCATATTTGCTGCCGAATAGGTAGTAGTTTAGTATGTAATCGTTGTATTATTATTGCTTTCAAGACCCATTAGGTTTATTTCAAATATATTTACTCAGCTCTTTGAAAAATTTCTCCATACCAGATACTAATATCAGTTAATGATTGGAATATGCTGAATAATGTATTCAGCAGGTAAAAAGATATCACAAGTTCCTTAATTTATAAGACCAAAGGATTCCTTCGTTGTTAATGGATCGGCATGATCGGCTTGATGATATTCCACTCCACTGTGGGGTACGATTCCTTGAAAAGTAAGTTGGATCTCTTTTCTCTTGAACCATTTCAGGTAAGTTCAGTCATTATAAATATGTTGAAAAAATATAATGGCAATAGCATTGATAACTGGCTTCGAGTAAAACAATACCATTATTTTAGTATACGTCAATAAGTGCCTAATCAAAAATTGTTGAAGAGTTGGAGTCATATAGAGTAACTACCTCCTTATTAAAGCGTTTCCAGATTATCAAATAGGAATACCAAATACAAATATTTCATAGAATACTCAAATACCAATATTTGAAGAATCAGTTGCTTGTGGCACTTCTTGCAAACTAAATTAATCCCAAATCTAGTCAAGTTCTAGATGTTGAAGTTTTGAAGCTTTATCATCAAGCTATTTATAAATTTTAACATGATGATCTGTCTTGCAAGTGGGGCAATATAATTACGAACATTTGGTGTGTTTGTGTAACCTCCAACATTACGATGGACTCAGGTACAAAACAACAAGTTTTATTTTCCAGCCGCGACTTCAACAACATGTGACTTAGTGGAGTGCATTTTTACTTCTCTCTCCGCACTGTCAGAGAGAACAGAAAAACTGCCTTAACGCATGCGCAGCCTCCAAGCTCATAGGAGAAATCCAGCTTGCAACGAGGTACTGCCATCTTGTGAGACGCAAAAGTATTAATTATATAGTTCACCACAATAGTATCCCCCAGTGAGGGACGAACGATAACATTAAAAAAAATTTGTGTATAAACAATAGGGAAAATATTTTTTTGTTAGACGTATGTGCTAGTCTATTTCAGTTATGAGTCTTTTAGGAAATTGAACTCTCCGACCAGATTTTCTTACACTGGATTGTCTCTTGGATTGGGACACTAATACAGTTGAGTTAGAATTTGGAACAGTCATAATGAAGGCTGGTTTGATTTTGTCTAGAGAAACACAACGTTTCTTACCATTGACATCAATGGTGATTGTTTTCTGATCACTTTCAAAAACCTCGTGAGGACCAATATATGGTTGGGAAAGTGGCGGTGTCACTTTATCCACCCTAAGAAACACATGTGTACAGGAGTTTAGTTCTGGGTGTACAAATACTTTGGATTTTGTATGTGCAGATGTGGAGCATGGTTTGATGCTGTTCATCTTACTCCTCAGTTCTTGTACAAAGTCGTTTGCAGAAGGATGTTGTGAAGGAGTATCTGTATACAGATCAGCCGGTAATATCAATGAAGTACCATACACTAGTTCGGCGCTAGAAGAGTTGATGTCGGGCTTGACTTCAGATCTGATTCCCAAAAGGACATGAGGCAAGGTTTCAGTCCATCTGGTATGAGTGTGGGCCATGAGTGCACTTTTCAGTATTCTGTGGAAACGTTCCACCAAACTGTTGGATTGAAGGTGAAATGATGTGATTCGAATCCTGTTGGTGCCCAATAAATTGGACACTTCCCTGAACAAGGAAGACTCAAATTGGCGGTCCTGATCAGTAGTTATCGTAGAAGGACATCCAAACCGTGAAATCCAACCGCTGAACAAGGCTCGAGAAACAGTTTCAGCAGTGATGTCCCGAAGAGGTATTACTTCCGGCCATCTGGTGAATCTGTCGATGATTGTTAGACAGTAGGTTTTACCTTTTGATGGAGGCCAAGGACCCACCAAGTCGACATGAATGTGTGCAAACCTTGCATCTGGCACTGTGAACGTTCCAAGAGAATTTTTGTTATGTCGGTTAATTTTAGATCTTTGGCACAAATTGCAACTCCTGACCCAAGATTTGAGGTGCTTCCTCATAGCGGGCCATACATATCTTGCAGTTATCAGTTGTGTTGTGGCTGTTATTCCTGAGTGGGATAGAGAATAAAAATGTTCGAACACAATTCTGCGGAAACTTTCTGGAACAAAAGGTCTTGGTGTGCCTTTTGACATATCACAGATTAGTTCTGTAGATGTTAGAGGACAAGGCATTCTTTTCAATTCCAGAGAAATGGTGTTATTTTGCATTAATTCTTTCAGTTCGGTGTCGCTGTGCTGTGCTGCTGCCAAAGCACTGAAGTCTAGAAACGGTGATACTAAAATCTTGCAGGTTTCAACTCTTGAGAGAGTATCGGCCACTGTATTCCTGGATCCGCTGATATGGCGGACATCTGTGCTGAACTGAGAGATGAAATCCAGATGTCGCCATTGACGTGGGCTGCACTTGTCGGGGTTTTGCTTGAAGGCATAAATGAGTGGCTTTTGGTCAGTGTAAATACTGAACGCTCGACCCTCAAGCATGTGTCTGAACTTTTTCACAGCGGTATACATTGCCAACAATTCCCTATCATACGTTGAGAACTTTTGTTGGCTTTCGTTAGCTTCACTGATAAAAAGGCAATTGGTTCCCAATTGTGTTCGTTCAGCTGCATTAGGGAACCTCCAACCGCAAAATCACTTGCGTCGACGAACACACTCAGCTTAGCGCCTGGAATTGGGTGTCGAAACAAAGTTGCATTGGCTAGAGCGCTCTTTGCCTGTTGGAATGCTTTCCCTGCCACCTCAGACCATTGTATTTTCTCCGTATTGATGTTACTACCTTTCCTGCCTTTTCTGTTATTTTTAATCCCTTCTAAAAATTTCGTTAGGGGTGATAAAATATGGGCTGTTTTCGGAATAAAACGTCTGTAAAAATTGAACAGACCAAGAAAACGCCTTAATAGAGTTAAAGTTTCTGGTTGGGGAAAATTTAGTATGCAATTTACTTTTTCCGATAAGGGTTCAAGACCGGCTTCAGATACTTTAAAACCTAAAAAGTTTACTGACGATTTACCAAATATACATTTAGAGGGTTTTAAGCTGAGACCATAAGCCTGTAATCTACCAAATAATGTTTTAAGGTGTTCAGTGTGTTCTTCAGGTGATTTTGATGCCACCAAGATGTCATCCACGAATGCAACGATGAACGGCAGATCCCGAGTAACCTCATCAATAAACCTTTGAAAGGTTGCTGCAGCATTGCAGAAGCCAAATTGCATGCGTGTGCTCTCGAATAATCCAAAAGCTGTTATTGCACTTTTGTGAATTTCAGCTGGATTTATGGGAATCTGGTGATAGGCTATTACTAAATCTATATGTGAAAATATTTTTGTGCCATGTAAATTTGATGTGAAATCCAAAATATTTGGCGTACCATAATTATCCTTGATTGTTTGAGAATTTAGTGCTCGGTAGTCGCCAACCGGTCTCCATTCAGTGGTATCCTTTTTTGGGACCATGTGCAATGGTGATGCGTAATTGCTTTTAGAGGGGCGTATATGTTTTATCATGGTTTGAATTTCCTCCTTAGCAGTACGCAAGCGGTCAGGTGCAAGTTTACGAGCTTTGGCCGTTACGGGTGGACCAGTCGTGTTAATAAAATGAACCTCTGAATGTTTTATGTCCTGATCTGGACGCGGCGGTCTTGTAATTTCCGGAAATTCCTGCAATAGCTTATGATAAACACTATCACCTGATACAGATTTTACAGAGTGAACAGTGCTGTTGCGCAATATATCATCAGCATTTACATTGGTGGTTGCATCATGTAGCTTACGTTGCGATAAATTTAGTACTAAATTAAAATTAAAAAGAAAATTTGTACCAATTATGGGAGTGGTTACATTTCCCACTAAGAATGTCCACTGAAATATTCTTCTCAGACCAAGGTCTAAGGAAAGAATTTGAGTAGTGTAAACGTGGATGGGAGAAGTGTTGGCTGCGGTAAGTTTCATGTGCAATATGTTCCTACGCTGTATTTTTGAAGCTGGAATAATCAAAACATCCGACCCTGTGTCTATTAAAAAGCTTGTATTAGTCCTTTTGTCGCGCACGAAAAGGCGACGAGAATTTCGAGGCAAGGCGATAGTCGCCATTACGCCTGGTCTGTGTCGTTTTTTGCAAACTTACATGGTGGCGAACATTTTAGAGCTGCTTCGCCGAACTTATAGTGGTACCAACACTGATCACCGGATTATAGTGATTCAACACTGATCACTTTTCTCCGGATTTGAGGAAATGTTTTCAATAGTTAGGTACGTGAATCACTGGCTTGCGAATGAATGTGTTTGGTGAATCACTGTGAAGTATGGCTTGAGAATTTGTGAAAAATATTTCACAATATATATATAACTAACTTATAAGACGGGTTAAGAATAATGCCATAAAATGAGTGTAATTGTAGTTATTTTATTACAATCATAATATGCTATCCTTTAGATTAATTTTATTTTAAATATATGTGTATAGAAATTAGACTGAGAGTTTTTGTTTCATTTTTTATCTTTAAAAGACTTGCGCATTATGAAAAATTCTAAAATAAGGGCATATTCTTTTATCGGTGTACGGCGAGATCTGTTGCCAAGATTCTCGTAATAATATTCGCTTTGTAACAAAAATAGATTTAGTAGTCTTTCACGAAAAGAGGAGTGGTCTGCTATTAGGAGGTGGAGCAACTGGGCATGCCCACTTATTCATGTTTTCATCGTCTTTTCTGGAAACCTAGCACCAAACAATAGGTAAATTTATGGCATTTATTTTACAAATACTTAATGTTTTTAAATATTATCTAAAGTTAAAAAATGTTATACTGACTTAATCTTTAAATATTATTCAATATGGTTTACTTTTCCTGAAGTTCAAAAGTTCCAAAATGCAATAGGAAAATGTATTAAAACTCTTTCCTTAATGTTAAATCCTTGTATATAATTCTTAATTTAAATTGTTTATTGTTAGCAAACTTAAAAATAGTTGTAACAAAAAAGTTTTCTCTTACCTTAATTAAAAGTTATATTATTAATATTACTACCACTTTTTTAAATAATATACTTTACATTAATACTTTGATCATTTATATTTATCTAAGGTCATACTTCATAGGATCATTTCTATAGTATGATTAGCGAGTTCACTCACCGAACTTCGCAGAAGACCCAACCACGATGATGTGGAATGGGGTTTCACCCTGAGCGTGAAGCCGGTGCAGCTGCTACCTGATGGCTAGCTAAACCAATTGATGATCGCACTTGCTGTCATTGCGATAGTAAGATGGGTGAATACTCGTTCTGAGTGGTTATAGTAAATTGATAGTAGATAAATAAAACTTCGGAGGCAATCCATTTGTATGTGCAATAATTTATTTATTAGGAGTGCACCTCCTATCAATGATTAGGAATTGCGTGTATCTCTATTTAACTGTAACACTATAAAAATAAACGCTATGTTTAATTATAAATCCGAATTAATTGTCCTTTCACTGATTTTATATGAACTTGTTGTAAGACCATTTATATTTCTTTAGTTACCAGCAGAACATTATCAGACAGAACTCATTAATTAAAAAAGAAAGAAAAAACTACCCTTATAGCTGATTGGCTATCATACGCATTCAGGCTCCCGCTCTTGTGAGTAAAGACATTCTCCTCCTGGAGGTATTACAGATGAAGAAGTAAAATTCCTGCTACTCAAGCCGAAACTTCGTTAAATATATTAGATCCAATTAAAAAAAAACTAACCTCATCACAGCTTTTTTCTTTTCTTTGCATTTTAAAGAAGATTGTGGATATTATTTCACTTTCTTAAAGTTAATGCTTACTCCCCAAGTAATCTTGATAGTAAAATTAGAATAAATAAGAAAATTCTTTAAAATTACTAACAAAATTATATATTGAAGCTTATGAAAACTGTACCTGTATTGAAAATAGACGCTAGACTACATGTGATATCAGAAATACTATTAAACAAAGAAATTGAGTTCATTCAAAAAAGATTTCAAAGACCCACAGATACAAGTATCGAGCGAAGTAAATAGAACTTAATGCTATCATAAAAAAAATACATTAAAAAGTATCGCAATATTGGGAAGATAAAATTAATAATTTAAGCTTTCAAGATAATTCTATATGGAAAATTACTAGAATTCTAAGAAACTTGTTACTTTATAAGCAGACCTATACATGGACTTTCTGGTTTTGATAATTCAGATGAAGAAAAAGCTGAAACTTTTGTAGAATC
The DNA here is from genome assembly GCA_030067965.1 of Latrodectus elegans. Lineage (NCBI taxonomy): Eukaryota > Metazoa > Arthropoda > Arachnida > Araneae > Theridiidae > Latrodectus > Latrodectus elegans. The sequence goes on along the minus strand of CM057814.1, from coordinate 52,344,556 downwards.
AATGGAGAGTCAATTCAGTGAAAATATTCATCCTTGTAATAAAGATTTTGTTCACAGAGAAAATTAAAAAAATTTCAAGAAAATCCTTTTCTTAATAGCATTTAAAGTACAAATTATACTAAAATTCTTACTACATAATATCCAAAAATTATATGTAATAATATTACTACATAATATCCAAAAATTATATGTAATAATATTACTACATAATATCCAAAAATTAAAAATAAAAGTGAATGGAATTGATAAAATAACAGACAGCATGATAAAAAAATATTTCAATACATTTTATTCAGGCATTAAAAATATTTTCAATGCATGTATTAAATTGGACTATTTCCTGTCCCCCAGGAAAACAGCAAGTATTACTATGATTCAAAAACCAAATAAAGTTTCTGTTATGCCTGACAATAACCGTTCCATTAGTTTACTCTTCTGCTTAAAAAAAAAATCTATGAAAAAATTATTTTTCAAAGAATCAAGACGTTTCTATATAGCTTTCACCCTGAATTATACTAAAATTCTTTATGCAACAATATGGTTTCCGCAAAGATCACTCCACCAATAAACAATTATATAGAATTAATAAAAGTTTACATCTAAAGCAATCCTCTGCTTTACTTTTCATTGATACAAGTAGACTTCAACAAAGTATGGCAAACTGGAATCTTAAATAAACTAATGGAACTTAATTTTCCTTTATTTTATTTATAAAATCCTGCCTTGAAAAGAGAATTTTTAAAATCAACTATAATAATATTTATTCCTCTCAAAGAAACATAAAGCAGGTGACCCTCAAAGAAGCCTTTTAGCTCCTGTATTCTACACCTCTTCAACACTACTGGCTTTCCTATCGACAGAAATGACCCAAACTCTATTACGGGACTTTATTTTTATTTTTTACATTATAAAATTTTTTAAAAAAAGAAAGGATACATTTAATAAAAATATGCATAGCAACAGATGAATTTTATAACAATTACATATATATATATGTATGTATGTATGCATGTATATATATATATATAAATAAGATAAAATATATAAAAATATGAAATTGGAAAAACAGTGAAATATAAATAAAATAAAACATGAAAAATATGGAAAAGCACTGAAATATATGAAACAGATGAAAAGAAGAATACATAGGGGCCACAGATGTAGTTTTTATAACTACATAAGGGCCACCCAAGCATTGAAGTTATTACAAGAATCCTTAAAACACCTACATTTATATTTTAAATTTAATCTAATTACAACTGGCAACACTTCTTTACTATAATTTTAAAATTACTTTTGGCAACTTTCATACTATTTTCATGTATAAATCCCATCTGATTTGCTGACTTTGGCTTTATGTATTTAAATTTTTACTGTATGTATGTTTCATTTATATGAGTATCTCTAATTGCATTTGTGTTTAATTTATAGGTATTTCTAATTTTCTGCATTTATATTTATTCAAATGTTTTAACCTAGGTTCTTTGAATACGAACACTCTTTGGGGGAATTGCTCGAAGATCTTTAGACATTTGTCCTTCGAGCTTGTCAGAAAAGAGTGTTCTTTCTTTTAGCATAGCTGGCCATCTCCCTCCTGATGAAGACGTGGCCCCTATGTATTCTTCTTTTCATCTGTTTCATATATTTCAGTGCTTTTCCATATTTTTCATGTTTTATTTTATTTATATTTCACTGTTTTTCCAATTTCATATTTTTCATATTTTATCTTATTTATATTGGCAAATCTTTCTTTAGCTGCTTTTGCGCTGGCTAGATTTCCTATTGTATTGTATATTCTGTATTGTATTTTTATATATATTTATATTCTTATATATATTTATATTTTTTGCTATATGTATATATTTTTGCTTTATAATTATATACATATATATATATATATATATATATATATATATATATATATATATATATATATGTTTGCATATATATATATATATATATATATATATTGTTGGCGCTTGCGAGCGCAGCGCCCTCCTTGAGTCATAAAAAAAGAAACCGGCAGTTGCGATATGAGAGTCGGAGAAATAAAGTGTGTGTTTTATACAGTCCTTGAGTGAGTATTAATTGAGTTAAAAACGGAGTTATTTTACATTGGTCATAGTGTCTTACCGGAGAAAACCAGAAACCTATGGATCTATATAATGGCTATGAGTGATAATTTACGCCTGTGCTGAGTATCGTCAACGTAATTTAGGTATGTGATTGAGTAATTTACATGTTCTGAGAGAGAGAGAGAATAGATCTTTATATATATATATTGAAATATTAATAACTATCTAAAATGTTTAAAGGCGTAAAAAAAAAAAAAAAAGATTTGATATTAATTGCTATTTAGTTAGGAGAAGAGATGTCAATGAGAAAATGACTGTTTCAGAATTAAGCAGTATTATAAAACAAAAGCACAAGTATGTGACAGAAAAGGTTCCGTTGTAGAATTAGCAAATACGATAATTGAAGAACGAAAGTCCATTGAGCTGCGGCAACTAATATTAAGCTCGAACAAGTTAGAGAAAATTAAGCTCGAACAAAGAAAATCTGAAGATCTTCAATAATTAGAATTAGAAAAAATTAAACTTGTAAGAACGAAAATGGAATTAAAAATTGCTCGCGTGAAAGCGGAATTCTAGTTAAATTCAGAAGGTGAAAATGTTGAAAATAAACAGACTGAATCTTTAGATTCTCTCATAAAAAGTGTCGGTACTTTAACTATTAAAACTCCTAGTAGACCTGAGGGTTGGAGTTATTTTTTTGCATCTTTAGAAAGGGCCTTTATTTAAAAAAACATCCCTGATAAATACAAAGCGGAGATTTTGTTAAATTTCCTAAGGGGAAAGGGCGACTAATGTGGTAACTTACATAAAGGACGACGAGTTAAGTGTGTATTCTAGAGTAAAAACAATAGTACTTTGAGAATTTGAGCCTATCCCTCAATCTTGTTTAGAACATTTTAGGAAAGCCCACCGCCAACCAAATGTAAGATACCTACAATTTGCATCGCGATTAACGACGAGCTGGCAATATTATTTACAATTGAGGAAGGATTTCGAAACTCTCAAAGATTAAATTGTATCGGATAATATATGCCAGACCTTAGATAGAGAAATTACATGTCATATTAATATGAGACAGGCTGACATATGGTTTAAACCTCTGTGAATTAGGGAAAGAAATTGATTTATATTTTACTTCCCGAAGTAAGACTTTGGAGGAAAACTCAAAGTTTAATAAATTGTCCGAGTGAAAATATACGTCGAGAGTTTTCCTTTCGGAAGTTAAAAATAATAAGAGTTTTTATCATGTAATGAGAATCACCCCATATATAAATGCCCTAATTATAAAAATACGTCAGTAAATGAGAGTATTGAGTTTGTAAAATTAAATCACTTCTGTTTTAATTGCTTGGGAAATAATCATAGGGTAACGACTTGTAAATCAAAACATTCGTGTGATGTCTGTAAGCGGCGTCATCATGCCACACTTTACTTTCAATCAGAGCAAAAACAAGAACGTTTATTGGCGCCCAATGAGGATGTAAATACTCTCAATGTGAAAGTGAGTTCCTTCCCCTCCCCCACAGCTTTAGAATTCGTTCCTACTAGCAATAAACAAGAGCCACGAGGTCAGGATCAAAATTGCTTGGCGGCGACTAGTTATACTTCGTCAACAAATTCGAAGTCTGTACTTCTTAGCACTTTTATTTGTTTTTTAACCGATGACTTAAGAAATGTATTACGCGTTCGTGGTTTATTAGATGTTGGAGCCAGTCCTAATTGTTTGAATAAGAGTTGCGTTAACAGTATTAATTTAAGAAAGGAAAAAATAAATATTGGATATTCCGGTTTAAATGGAATGTCTCTGACAATTAAATCTAAAGTTAATGCTACGATTGTTAATGATATAAGAAATTTCAAATTAGATTTAGAATTTTTGGTTGTATCCAGTCTTACAAATTTGACCCCTTAAAGGCAAATTGATATTTGCGCGTTCCGGAATTAAAAAACATTAAGTTAGCGGATTCAGGATTTAATGTTCCAGGTCCAATTGATTTAATTCTGGGAACAGAGAATTTTATGGATTATTAAAACCTGACAGAATTTACCCTACCAATACTAAATTGATTTTACAAAACATAGCATTCGGATTTGTAGTGAGTTGTTGTGTAGCAATAGTAACTGAGACTAATGTAAACTGTGGGCTTACAAACGAGAGTGCCGACTTAAATAAAATTATGCGGAATTTTTGGGAAATAAAACAAATTGAAGAAACACAGAAATTTGAAACTGCTGAGAGAATTGAAGCTAATAATCATTTTATAAAAAACTCATAAAAGGGATAAATCAGGAAAATTTTTGATACAGATGCTATTTAAAAAAGATTCGAAATTACTGGGAGAGTCTAGAGCGATTGCATTCAAAATATTAAATTCTTTGTTGAATAAGTTAGAAAGAGTCCAAAACTTCTGGCATTATATCGTCGATTTATGAGGGAATATGAATGCTTGAATCATATGCAAGAAGTTTCTGTGACGCAAGAACCTGAAGTGATCTACTATTTACCTCATCATGCAATTTATAGACCACAGAAAATGAGTACGAAATGTAGAGTTGTGTTCAACGCTTCACAAATTACTTCAACTGGTGAGTCATTAAATTCCATACAGCTAAATGGTGGTGTAATTCAAGATGATTTATTTGCTATAATATTGAGGTTTAGAAAATATCTTTTTGCTTTTACTACCAACATTCAAAAATGTATAGAATGATTTGGATTGATCCTGCACAAAAAGATTTGCAAAGAATTGTATGGAAAGATAGTAAGGAAGCAAATATTAAAACGTATCAGTTATGCATAGTGACGTATGGAACCACTAGTGCTCCATATTTGGCTCAGAGATGTCTTCAACAGTTAGGTACTGATGAACAACTGAAATTTCCATTGGCTTCTCAAGTAGTACAGATGTATATGTACATGGATGACATATTGAGTGGAGGGTCAAATTTAGAAAGTGTAAAGTGTCTAAAGTAAGAATTAACTTAAGTATTTAAAACTTGTGGTATGGAACTACATAAATGGCAAAGTAACTGTCCAGAGAAGATAATTTTCTGAAGATTCAAATGACTATAGCTTTGATCATAAAATAACATTAGGGTTGTTATGGAAGGCCAAGAGTGATGAGATTTCCTACAATATGCCCAAAAAAAGATGCTTCTATGGTTACAAAGAGAGCGCATTTTTTGACCCACTTGGTTTGATAGGACCTGTGCTTACAAAGGCTAAGGTTTTTGTGCAACGTCTGTGGAGGTTATCAATAATAGACTGGGATGAAAATTGCTATTAGATGTCGTACAAGAAAGGTTACAGTTTTTTGATGGGTTGTGTGACATTAACTGTATTAAAATAAATCGATGTATGCTACCAGAAAATGAAAAATTGAACTCTTTGGATTCTCAGATGCATCAAAGGGCTATTACGGTGCAGCAATCTATCTAAGATGTGAATCAGCTAGTGGTGAAGTAACTTCAAATCTAATGTGCAGCAAGGGAAGAGTTGCACCAATCAAAACACTTTCGATTCCACCACTTGAACTATGTGCAGGTGTATTGCTATCTAAATTGATGAAAAAGGTTAGCACTTCCCTGTAACTTAAGGTAGGTCGAAATTGGTATTTTTTGGACAGCAAAATAGTTTTGTCCTGGATTCAGTTGTCTCCAGCAAAACTGAAAACCTTTGTCGCTAACAGAGTGGCTAAAATACAAGTTCTGACAGATACCTCACAATGGAGGCATATATCATCGGAGCGAAATCCTGAAGATATTGTTTCTCATGGCTGCAATTCAGCACAACTGATTAAAGTAAATAATTCTTTGTGGTGGCATGGACCACTACTTATCATTGAGGAAGTTCAGACGCTTAATAACTGTGAAGAGCTAATAAACGAGGACTTAGAACATTTTAATACAGAACTGGTTATAAGTGAACGAAGGTTCAAGAGACTTGTTTTTCATAGTGACTTTTAATTCTTTAACCGAGGAATTACTTGGTATTACTAACAATTATACTAAACTTGTACGTGTTTTGGCCTTTTTTTATAGGTTCATAATAATTGCAAATCACAGCAAAAGGTAACTGACCCCCTGCAATGTAAAGAAATTGAAGATGCTGAATTCGTCTTAGCAAAATTTGTTCAACAAGTGTGTTTTAAGAGGAAAATTACATGCCTTCAGAAGGATGGTAATGTGCCTGTAGATAGTAAGTTAAAAAAATCTTTTTCCAATTTTTAGATGAAAGGGTTGTTGTAAGAGTTAGTGAAAGACTAGCCAACAGTAAGTTTAATTTTGATAAAAGGTTTCCTATAAATTTACCTACCAATCATAAATTGACTGCGATGATTGCTGAAATGTTTCATAAGAACTATTTACATATTGTCCCACAAGGGTTATTGTTTCTTATTCGACAAAGGTTTTGGCATTTAAGTGGACGTAACCTTTCTAGAAAAATAGTGCACGATTGTGTTGCTTGCTTTAAAGCAAAACCAGTACCTTTTCAACAACTCATGGGATATTTACCTGAAGAGAGAGTAACCCTAAACTTTCCATTCAATTGTGTAGGGGTAGATTATTTTGGTCTTTTTTATATAAAAAATCCCAATCAAAGAAAAGGAATGTATAACAAAATTTTTGTGTGTATTTTCATTTGTTTTGTGACTAAAGCTTGTCATTTAGAGATGGTAACGGACCTCTCTAGTGATGCCTTTGTCGCTACGCTTAAGAGATTTTTTACCAGAAGAGGGAGAAGTACCTACATATTTTCTGATAACGCTACTAATTTTGTTGGCAGTAACTCCGAATTAAAGAAATTGAGTAAACTAGTTAGAATTCCAGATGAAAACTTGAGTAATTATTTGTCCAAAGAAAATGTTGATTGGACTTGCATTCCCTCTAGATTCCCGAATCATGGCGCACTTTGGGAGGCAGGTGTCAAATCCGCGAAATACCATCATAAACGTGTAGTAGGCAATTTAAAACTAATCTTTGAGAAATTCTTAACAGTAATTGAGCAGATTGAGGTAATTCTTAATTTCCGCCCATTGCATCCCCTATTATCTGACTTAAATGATATTGATGTCTTGACACCTGGCCATTTTTTGATAGGTAGACCTATCACAGCAATTGCAGAACCCAACATCCTAAATTTGCGTGACAATAAATTAAAACAATGGCAAAAATTAACTAAGATAGTGCAGACATTTTGTAAGCATTGGTCTAACAATTATTTAAGTGCAATGCAAGAAAGATCAAAGTGGAGGTTCACTAAAGAGAATGTGTAGGTTGGCACTATGGTGATTTTAAAATTAGATAATGTACAAGTTTTTTTAACTGGCCATTGGGCAGAATAATGCAAAAATTCAAAGAGGAAAGGATAAGAAGTTGAGAGTAGTTTTAGTTAAAACGAAGAATGGAGTTTTTAAAAGGAGCATTAATAAAATTTGTATTTTGCCATTGCCTAATTAAGGAGTGAGAACTCTATCAAATATATCTATGTATCATTATGTATTTATTATAGTTTATTATTAATAGTGTATATCATTGTACTCATATATTATATAGTGTGTTAATATTTTTCTTGAGATTTCAAACTGTTGAATGTACCATGTCAACGCCGGGCGGAATGTTGGCGCTTGCGAGCACAGCGCCCTCCTTGAGTCATAAAAAAGAAGCCAGCAGTTGTGATATGAGAGTCGGAGAAATAAAGTGTGTGTTTTATACAGTCCTTGAGTGAGAATTAATTTAATTAAAAACTGAGCTATTTTACATGTATAATAAAAATATTTACCAATTTTTGTTTCATATCATTTTTTTAAAGTTTTTTATGTCAATTATTAAAATTAAATTAAAATATAAAGGTGAATTTTCACAAATTTAATCATTTATGGATTGAACAGACAAAATAAAACAATAAAAAGAAATATACATTCAAAAACTTTTTTTTTTTTTAAAAAAAAAGTATGGTTTTTTATTCTGAACTTGATAGTTCTCCTTACAAATTTGCTTACATTTAATTACAGTGTTTAAATAATCAAGTCAATGCATTTTGCAGAGAAAAGTTAATAACACAATTTTATAAAATAATATTGCATAATTACAAAATATGAGTAAATTCTGTAAAATATTTCAGTATATTTTAGGTATTTGCAAAATAAATTAAAGTCCAAATTGATAAATGATATAACGGCATTAATCTTAATGACTTTTTTTCTCAGTAATATGTGAAGTAAATCGATTCTCCAAAAAGTATTGCTGATAGTCATTTTTTTTACAATAAATAATGAATTTTGTAAAACTATAAATAAGTTAAGCAAAATATAAATATATTGGTATGATTCTCATACAATAGCACAAAAATACATTATATTGAGTAATTGTATTATCAACAATTTATAAAAGTAAGTTCTCGTGTTTCTCAACAATTTCATAGCGAATGAACATATAAAAGGTATATTACAAATAAATGTTCTCATCAAAAAATATTTAAGAATTTTAAAGCATAAAAATCTAAAATTAAAAATTTAATGTATAAATATAAAGCAAACTATAAATATCCATTTATCAGTTGCTAACATAGCATTGACTCTTTGCTAATATACACATACAATCAATATAGTTCTATACTAATAAGTAAATATACAAAACTACTATATTGACAATCTAATAAAGTAAGCAGTTTGGTATTACAAAATTTTCGTATAATATATATGTATGTATGTATATATATTGAGGATTCCTAGATACACTTAAACTTTGAACTATTTCATGGTAATGTAAAATATTTTGACAAACATGACTAGGAGATTCAAGAATGCTTGAATGTCAATAGTTCAGGAATGAAACAAAGATGGAAAATAAGCACTGACTGATCTTCTGTACAAAGATTTAGAGATTGGATGATGTTGGTATTCAAGTGAGCTGTTTGTTGATGAACTACTGGATGATAATGAACAAAAAGGAGGAGTAGAGACGCGATGAATCTGTTTATGAAAAACTGAAGAACCACTTCCAAAATTACCATTGGAACATTCATTTTCATCTAAAAAACGAAAAACCATAAAAAAAATTGTCTAATAAATAATTTATTATCTAATCATAATACAATGAATATTTTCTAAATGATTTAATTCACTTTAAACTTCCAATCAAATATTTCGTTTTCTTATTAACATCACACACAAAAAATCATAAGAATAATATTATACTTAATGATTACCCGACATGAAAAATTATAAATTTGTCAAGATTGTATCATTAAAGTTTTGAATTACATATATTTAATTGAATATTAATTCAAATAAAACCAACTTTCTGGAATAATTAGCTATAAGACTGTTTAACTCTTGTTCTTAGAAAGTATTATTATAAATCATTTCTATAGAAGTCACTATAAATAATTATTTTACTGTTTTTCCACCAAAATATTATGACAATAAACTAAAATACCATTCCTTTTAAAAGTTTATTATTTTTATGTACATGTATAAAATTATATACATATACATAAAAACAATATATATAATGTAAGAAACTGATTTTCTTGTGTGTTTTATATTTAATTTTTGCCCTTCCAGTTTATATTATTGTAACGTTACGCTCTGTAACGAAACAACTGAAAAAATTTGAAGCAGTGCTGACATCTAACCGATGTCGTATTTCGACAGATTAATTAATTATACTGAATAAAACTCAGAATGTGAAACAAAACTAACATTTAACAAAAGATACTGAACACTATGAAATACATGGACAAAGGCTACAAGATCTACTGAAGAGGAAAAGAATATCAACGTATGACGTCAGGTCGCGCTGGATGCGCACGGCACATGATTGGTGGGTGAGGTGCTGTCATTCGCAACCATTATAACACATCTGTCACTAATTATTAACATACAATTAATGTTTACTTATTTTATTTTTCTTAAGAATTCAATTGATTTTGAACTTATTGTATCAAGCAGAACAAAATATACACATCAGAATTATACTTAAATTTATAACAATCTTTAATCATATAATTTTATTACTTTCAGTTTTGAAAGATACAATTTTGAAAATTCTTAAAAATTAAAGGTATTTGTATAGCATGAATTTTTTTTCAAAGAAGCTAAGAACTATAGCAGTAGCTTGTCACTTGCAGAGAGGATATTGAGGAAAACGTAATGAAAACTATGACAGCCCTCAAAATGCTTCTTTTACCACCACTTACAAATCCAACAAGTAGCAAATTTGTAAAAGTAAAATATAGACTAATATTTTATGAACAAAATAATGCATCTAATAAAAAGCATACATTACTATAGCTTACCAAAGAAAGGTGTTTCATCATACAATGAGCTGTTGCGATGTTTAACAAATTGGGAGTTTCTACATATCGAGGGTGAAGAAATTTCCATCAAAGATTCAGATGCTGGTTGCCATGATTCTTTAAAAAATATTCATAATTAAAGAACTTTCTATTGCAAAAGTAATAAATTCAAAATGAGCATGTTAAAACTAGATCAGAAGGCAGATAGAATAATGTATATAAAAATTTGTGTTTTTATGAATTCAAAATGTATATACAGAGCATTTCATTAATCAAAAATAAATAAATATATATATTTATTTTTGATAATAAAAATCATTAGTCAAATATATATATATATATATATATATATATATATATATATATATATATATATATATATATATATATATATATATATATATATATATATATATATATATATATATATTTAAAATATTAAAATTATTTATAATTATTAAGATATGTACTAGCATTATATGTGTAAAAATATTACTAAATATTACTTAATATATATATGTGTAAAAATATTACTTAGCAATGTAATATTGCAATAGCTCAAATCATAATCTGGTATGTTTATACTAAATCCAGTTTATTTTGTGTTTATTTAAAACACAATAATAAAATTTATTTTTTATACCCCTTTTTCCTTGCTTACAAAGATAACAAATTTAAGGTATATATTTCTAGATTCTTGAATTCCCCAAATATTGCGACAATTTTAGTGGAATTCAATTTTAAAAGCCTTAAACTGCAACAGCCTATGCATTAAAGAGAAATTTCATTTAAAATAGATACAATAAAAAAAATTGCTTAGAAATTAAAATTAGATAAATTTAATAAATCCTATGAAATTTGGAAGATTTGGAATGAGAATAATTTTGTGAATAAGAATATTAATTTGGCATTTTGTTCATTTCAACTTTCCCTACTGTGTATCAATCTAAAAATTAAAAAATACATATGTAACAATGTAGATAAATTCTAAACTATAAAATAACATCTCAGCTAATAAATTTGTGAACATTTAATGATAATTTGAAAAGCAGGACAGAGAAATTTTGGTTTAATTTTATCAGTCATCACTCAGAAATTTTGCTCATGAAAGATAATTCCCGATTTTTTTTAACCTAAACTGTTGGCAAGCCCTCTAGACTTTTTTGATCAATCATTGGATTTAACTCTTGATAATACATTTCTAGACGATTATTAAAAAAGGAAACTGGAGAAAATTTTAATCCTTGCATATACTATTTCTAGACTATAGAATAGATTGTAATTAGCTTATAAAATATATTAGCTTAAGAGCTAACAGTATAATGACTAGAAAAGATAATCAAAAATGTGATTCAACTATTAAAAATTAACTTGCCATAATCTTTTATTTGTTGATTGATGTGATTTAGCCATTCATTTAATTGAATAGGAGAATCTGCAGCAAGAAGAAATTCTTTTTTCTCCTCATCCATCATGTATTCTATCCTAAAACTGAACCTTGGATATGAAATAGCTTTTGAGCTAGGTGTGACTTTAGTGCCCTGTATCAAGGAACATAGGAGTATTTGTACAATTCAAGATTTAAAAATATAGTACAATTATTCAAAATTTTCAAATATATTATGATATTGTGTTTATTACTTTTATAAAATATTATATACATATTTATAACTTGTTAATAATAAGGAAATTTAAAAATTAGAGTGTATCACTGTTAACTTCAAAAACCTTTTTCACAAACAACCATTTTCGATATTATCCAAAATTTTAATAACTTATTCTATAATAAACAGTAATTTAAAAATACATGGACTTTTTAAAAACAATGATAGAGGAAAACTTATTGCTAAAATATTATTTAAAAATATAAGCATCTATTTTTTCAGAATACATTAAACATTAGCTAACTCATACACATGTATCTAAAATTCCCAAAGTAAAATAATTATAATGACAAATAAATAAAAATATAAGGTTAGTTAAAAAAATTTATGTCACATCCATATCAAAAATGGAAAATTTTATGCTGATTTCAAAAGTACTTCCATACATTTATTATTAACGTGTTAAAAAGTAAGTATAATTCTTTCATAAGAAAATTTTCCTGAAACATTTTCCGAAAAAAAAAAAACATTTAAAAGTTTATTTTGGAAGTGTATATTAGAAACACATAGCATTTAATGTCCATTACTGGACTAACTACCATTACAAAGTATACTACTGAAAATTTTATTCCCATCAAGGGAAACAGTTCAAAGTTATATATTCAAACTTTCACACAATTATTTGCTTATGATTTAAATTTGTCAGAAACTCACCATATTAGTTTACCATAAAATAAATGAATTCAATAAATTATCAGAAAGCTTGGTATTAAGTTGAAAAACACATAAGGAAGCAATGATTTGTGTACAACATAATATTGATTTTGAGCCAAACAACGATATCAAAGTAACACTAAATTAAATGCAAAAACGTTCTGAATTCATTTAATTGTTAAATATGTTTCAATTTCAATATAATATGCAATCGTAAACAAACAAAAAAAGAAAATGAAAATAAAAACAGATGAATATTGAAGCAAGAAATAAAATTTTCTTACAGTTTTAATTGGTATGATTATATCTGGATTTGAACTATGTACATCTGCAAAATTTGACCACATTGACAATGAAAATTTTTTTAATGAAGATAGCATTCTCCTGGATCCAGTTATATTTCCTATTTGCTGTAAAAAATATAAATAGATTAATAAAGAGAGAAAATATTTCATAAAAAAATATTTTAAAAGGAAACAAATGAGAACAAGCATTTGAAATCAGAATTATGTAACATCAATTTATAATTATGAAATTTAAGCAGAATAAAACATTCAACTTATAGCTAGAAAAACTGATAAAAAAGATAGATTTCTAATTAAAAACCTATAAAGTTATGAATGTTTGAAATAGATGTAAAATTTTAAGACTTTGTTAATAAACTGATGACATATTCTTTTTAACTTCATTTAAATTTGGAAATTTCCATTTAAAAAGTGATTTTATTCTTATTTTTATCTTCTTAGATCCTCAAAAAATCTTCGATCCACATAAAAATATTAGATATTAGTATTAATTGATTTGAAAAGTGGTAAATCGATTATGGAAAAATTTATTAATAAATAAGTCCTAAATGAATGTAATCTTATCCCAAATATAAAAACATAATTTGGAGATCATGGGTTCCATCCATAAATTTGCAAAAATGAGATAAATTTTACTAAATATATTTTTTAATATAATTCTAGGGTTTCTTTTTACAATATGATTACATAAGTAAAAATAAGCAATTTTATCACATATAGTCATATAAAAATCCAACACTTTATGAAGATAATAATATTACTCTGTTGTAATGATATTTGTTACTATTACAAAATATTGAAGAAATGTGATCTTAACTGTATGAAAGAAATAAACTGTAATACCATATTTCTCTCAAGAAATCTTAAAATAAAGCAGATACTTTTACTACAAAATTCAGAATTCATTAGTTATATTAGCAAGATATTTAGAGCAAAAATTATTTAAAATCATACAATTTTAATGAACATTTATGCTTTCAATATTTTAATTACTGCATTAAGATAAAATTTTTTAAGTAATTAAAAATTACATAAACTTGTGTTCCATTACTTAATAATATTTTTCATATATTTCACTTCATAAGAAACAATACATTTCATTTATTGCAAGTAAAATAAATGTTGACATAAAATAATCATTAATTTACTTACAAGAAATACAACCTTTTTTATTTGTTTAACTATTTTATCAATTCAATATACATAGAAATAAAATATACAACCCAAACAGTTTATAAACTTAATTTCAATCAATTTGTAAAATAATTTTTAAATTGATTTTTTTAATTAATATTATCCAGTTATTTATTATTAATATTAACTAATATATTTTATTACAAAAATATATTAATTCATTTTTGATTCTAACAGGGATTAAACTTATAGATTTTTTAATATATTGTAATATTTAAAAATAAAAACATGCCTATTAAAAGTGAAAGATCAAATGATAGATGCATTTTTAATTAAAATTTTTAATAACCAGATTTGTAACCTTCAGTTCAATTGGTCAGAGCATTTTATTTTTATAATTTAAATTTTATATACAACCTTTTAATAAACTATAAAAGGTAGAAAGCTTACATTGACTAGACTCAGATAACCAGAATAGGTTTCTTCTACCATGCATGTTGGCTGTACTGCAAGACGACAACAAAAATGACCAAAAAGAGGTAGTTGGTTTTTTTCTGAATTTTCCAAAGTTAAATCATAAGTCTTTATACGAGAATTGGCATCTTTTAAATTCAATTTGGCATAAGCAACAAGATCAAAGTCAGAATATCTAAGGGTATACAAAATAGTATCCTATGAAAATTTTGAAACATAATTTTCATAAAATGTAATTTGTATGCAATAGTTTTTATTAAGAGTTACAGCAAAATTAAGTAAATGTTATTTCTCCATGCAATTACATTTTAACATATTTTAAGTAAAAAGATTAAAATACCTAAAAATAGAAAAATTTTAATCATTTGGCATAAAAATAAATGTGTTAAATATGAAAACTTATTTTTAATGATAATTCTTACTTTCTTAAAGCTTACTTACTCACTTAAAAATTCTTCATTTAAAGATAATCTTTTAAAATGTAATGGTTAATTTGTAAGGTTTATTCTATTACATAAGAATCTAGATTATGAAAGATTATTTCTCACTATCACTATTTATAATGACTGGAAATCAGTGCTTTTAATAATTTATGATTAGAATTATTTGCTTGAAAACTATACTACTGGCCATTAAAATTGCTACACCAAGAAGGCGACATGCTACAGACGTGAAATTTATGCGAAAAGAAGAAGGTGGTGTGATATGTAAATGATTAGCTTTTCAGCACATTCAGACAAAGCAGGCGCCAGTAGGGACACCTACATTGTGTTTAAATGGGGAAATTGTTCAGCCGGTTCCTCATACACAAATTGCATTTGAACATTGTTGCCTATTGAAAAGTTGTTGGGATGCCTTGTGTAAGAAGGAGAAATGCGTACCAGCACGTTTCTGACATTGATAAAGGTTGAAATGTAGCGTACATTGGATTGCGGTTTATTTTATCGCAGTATTGCTGCTTGCGTCAATCGAGATCCAATGACTGTTAGCAGAATATGAAATCGATGGGTTCAGGGCGGTAATACGGAACGCCATGCAGGATCTCAACGGCCACCTATCACTTGCAGCCGAGAAGATAGGCATATTATCCCTATGACCGTAATGGATCGTACAACCACGTCAAGAGCCGTGAGTCAAGAAATGGGGTCGTTTGGAAAACAACAAGTGTCTGCACGAACAGTTCAACGACGTTTGCAAGAGCATGGACTCTCAGCTCAAAGACCATGGCTGCGGCTTCCCTATATGCTGCGTCATAGACAAGAGCGCCTTCAATGGTGTGATCAACGACGAACCTGGGCGCACGAATGGCGAGACGTCATCTTTTCAGATGAATCCAGGTTCTGTGTACAGTATCATGATAGTCGCATGAATCCTTTTGGTGGCATCGTGGTGAACGCACACTGGCAGCGTGCATTCGTCATCGTCATACTGGCCCATCACCTGGCGTGATGGTATGGGGTGCCATTGGATACACGTCTCGGTCACCTCTTGTTCGCATTGACGGTGCTTTGAACAGTCCACATTACATTTCTGGTGTGTTACGACCCGTGGCTCTACCCTTTATTCGAGCCCTGCGAAACTCTACGTTTCAGCAGGATAATGGCCGACTGCATGTTGCTGGTATTGTACGGACCTTCCTTGATACGGAATATGTTCGGCTGTTGTCCTTGCCAGCACGTTCTCCAGATCTTTCACCAATAGAAAATGTCTGGTCAATGGTTGCCTAGCGATTGGCTCGTCACCAAACGCCAGTCACTACGGTTGATGAACTGTGGCATCGTGTTAAAGCTGCATGGGCATTTGTATCTATACATGCAATCCAATCACTGTTTAACTCAATACCCAGGCGTATAACTGCTGTTATTACTGCCAGAGGTGGTTGTTCTGGGTACTGATTTCTCAAGATCTATCCAGGGAAATATATTTTTTGAAAATTTAATCACTTGTTATTTCTAGCATAATATATTTGTCCAATAAATATCATTTTGTTATCTGCATTTCTTCCTGGTGTAGCAATTTTAATGGCTAGTAGTGTATTTATGTGCAATATCTGTTACCTGTGAAATATGTGACTAAGACAAAGATAAATTTCAGTCAAATATTATATCTCAGCATTCATAAAGAATTAAAAAACGTTTACACTATGTTAAGGAATAATACTTACCCATTTTTGAAATTCACGTCTTCTTTCTGAAAAAAGCATTCAATATTTAAAATGTTTACAAACAAAATTAAATTATAAACTTAAAACAATTGTTAATGCTTAAAGAACATTAAATAATTCATGTAAAATATTAAACAAATCTTAATGTTTAAAATACATTAATATACCATATTACTACTTTCAATAATGAATTCATATCATTAATTAAAAAGAATATGAATTCAAACAACATTTTATGTAATTGAATATTAGCCCCAATAAGATTACAGTTCATGTTTAGCTTCAATAGTATTAAGGGGATCAAATCAATAAGAATTAGTGACATTGCAAAATGATAATCTTAATCAAATACTTCAAATATTTATGTAAGAAATATGATAAGATTGATGAGTAAAGAAATCAGAATTTGTGTAACATCTGATTTAACTTCTCAAATTATTGAATAATATACATAACAAAGCAAAAAATTAATTATTTTTCCAAAATTATACAATTTAAAGTATATTAAACTTTCAGGAAGAATAGAAAAGTATTATGTATCTGCAAATTATTGTTTTTAAAACAGAATATGAATAATTTACTATATATTTAGTTTTTCATGATGATATCATCATAATATGATACATTTCTAAATTTAAACATAAATAATGACACACACACATGTGTGTGTGACATTGCGAAATGAGAGAGAGATCCTTCATAAATGTGTATGTAAACAAGAAGATACAGCAGCAATATTATATAAAGTTTTTTTCTCCTAAACTAAACATGTTCTTGCTATTAAAGAGGGAAAGCCCACAATTTTAACATCCCCAGATTGTTAATTTGCATGTTTTTTTTTTTTTTTTTTTTGTTAATAACAAGAACTTGTTTAAGTATAATTCTATCTCTACTTTAAGATAAATCTCTCATTTCCCCTCACTTATTATAAATCAGTAAGCTCAAATCATGTTAATTCATAATAAGACATTTGGAGTTGGATAAAGATATTTCATGAATTGGTTAAAAGATATTTGGAAATAATAATGATCTAGGATCACTAATTTCTAATAAGTGGAAATGGGAGATTTTTAAAAGTGGAAATACAACTAACAACCTGAGGGATTTCAAATTTGTCTGTTAACTCTGTTGATAACAAGAACTTCTTCAGTTTAGGAAATATATACTTGTGTACTTTGTTACCATACATATTTGTGTATATAAATACTTATGAAGGATTACACAGCTTTAGCACACATATATATGCCATTAGAATCTAGAAATATACCATTTTATGGTAATGATTTGAAAAAAACTAATTGTTTATTAAACTATATTTATAAATGTATATCTTTTTTTAAAAAACAATTTTCAGACAGATAAACAAATAACATTTTCTATTTTTCTAAAAGTATAATATACATTTGATTGAGTAATTTTGCAGAAATAATTCATTTTGGCTTTGTCAGCATATTCCCAAATACTTACATTTAATACACATGCAATTTCAGAGGTAGAACCAGATATTATCTAAATTCTCTAATTTCTTTATTCTTCGATCTTGCCATATTTCTCATATAAATATTTGAAGGGTATGGTTAAGAATATCTGTATTTATTAATGTTACTTATTATTATTAAAAGAAAACAATATACATGGCATGTTTTCTTTTCTTTGTATGAACATATTTTTTTGTACTAAATTGTTGTTTCACTACAGCTTTGTAATTGACTTTTTTTACATTTTTTTTTTGTTTTGTTTTCAAAAGATCACTAACTTCTGATTTTTTTAAGACTAAAGATACTACATTACCCATCTTATAGCACATGGCTATATTCCTATGCCTCTACACACTTCATGATCAATATTTCAAAGTTAAAGGATGAGGAAGGCTATTGAGAATTGTGTTTGTGTGTGTGCGTGTGCATATATATATATATATATATATATATATATATATATATATATATATATATATATATATATATATATATAAACATTTTCTTAATTCTATACAAGCGTAACATTTGTAATTGTGTGCATTTTTCCTGATAATTGTTTTGTTAATAAGGAAAAAATTTTACTAAAAGTGTTTGGATATCATATTTACAGAAAATTGTAATATTTAAATGCTTTAATGAAATATATAAAAACTTTAAAATATAAATATATTTACAGAAATAATTTTGAGAAAATTAACATTTATCCAAGATACAAACTTATTACAGGTCCACATAATGTCAACACTAAATTAGTAAATTATTCGTAAATATATTAATAGTGTACATTTGGAATTATATTGTAATAGTATTATAAATATATATTTGTAAATTATACTTACAAAATTATCAGAAAACCTTTTCCCAATTGCTTTACTAACAGAGTAAGATATTTTCTTCTTTAACTTATTTGAAGCACTAGCAATGCTTAAATCTTCTTGTAAAACATGACTGTAAACTTCTAACTTGAATTCAAAATCTGGAGAAATGTTGTTACTGAAATTTATATAAAAGATATTGTCACCATGCTTATGAATACAATTATAAATAAAACATATTTTTAAAAATGTACAATTATTTTTGTAAGGAGTTTCCTAAAATAGAATATCATGAAATAAAAGTTATCAATCAAAATATGTAGGTATTTAAATTATTTGAAAGTAACATAAAATTATACTTTTTCTGCAGCAACAACACATAGAAACTTTAAGAAAATTTATTTTATGAGTGATTATAGTAGAAAATACCAATTTAATATACATTTAATATGGATAATTAATAGCTTCTTCAACTATTGAAGAATTTTTAAATGACCTTTTATCACAAAGATAAGCTTGGTGGCTTAGATGTAGCATTTTATGCTCCAAAGGTACAGGTCTGAAGCTTGATCCTTGGGTTGGGCAATTCAACTTAGCCTTTCCTCCCTTCAAAGGTTAGATAAACTGAGTACAAAACATGCTTAGGTACTAAAAATTGGGAATTTCATGTTAAACTGACCACCTAACCATGACATATGCTTCGCACACCATTGCCCTCAGTCAAGAAAACAGATATGGGCACTGGAGGGCTTAGCCCACATGGGCTGTTTTGCCACAGGTTTATTTTTCTTAATCCCAAAAATACGATTAACATCTTATCAAAACTGATATAAACAGCTCATACCAGAACTTAAGAAAGAATTGATCATTAGGATAATAAAACCTAATGGCTACGAATTTTTAGAAAGATTAATTTTAAATTTTTAATAGAAATATAATTCAAATCAACATTTGAATATTAATTTCATATTTCTAGTCATCCTAAAAACACTATCTATAGATTAAATTTTCAGTGACTTTTCAATTAAAAAGTAATTAAAAGAGAAAAAAATGACTAGTTTTCAATTTTAATCATTGTATTTGCTGTAACAAAGAATATATAAGTATACTTAAAATTAATATAGATGATTGACTTAAATTTTGCAAAGAATATTATATTTTATGCAAATTATAGTACACTTACAAAACGATGACATCTTCAAAAGCAATGTCTGTCATACTTCGATCAACATTATTGATCATAGTTGTATCTTGAACTTCTGTACCAACTTTTAACAAACAAAATATAGCGAAACGTCGATAATCTCCTCTATTTTTAAAGTGATCACTGTCTTTCCATATTAGTGGCATTCTAATATCTAGAAATTAAATATTATATTAAAGAATGAAAACATATGTAACATAGGAATTTCATGTAATATTTTTTCTTGCAAAATTCTTGTAAAGATATAAATCTAAAGATTTACAAATACATTTAAATATGGAAAATGACAATAGATTAATTTAATAGTTTTTAATCAAAAATATATTTTAAAAAAATTTATACATTTTTAAAAGATAAAACTAATTGGAAAGATAAAACTACAAATTAAAAATATAATTACTGAAATTATTTTTCACAAATTTAAAGCTAGAAGTCATTAACATTTGTTAATTTTCACCTATTTAATATTTTTCATCGCATACTTCATACTTTTTGACACATTTTGTTTAAAGTTAATACCAATTGAAGACGGCAAATTGAGTGAAAAATCTTTGAAAATCAAAACATGATTAAGTTGCAATTATTGGTGTTTATTATCTAGTTATTTTCTTAAAAATTTCTCTTTTGAGTGGTAATTTCAACAAAAAACTTTACTTTAAAAATTTAAAAAATGTAATGCAAAATTACTAATAACATTAAAACAAAAATTTAAAGATTCTTCATATAACTAATATGAAAAAGTAAAAAGTATATAGACAATTACCTTTGAATATGCATATTTCTTTCATATTTTAGAAAATTTAAAAAAAAATTTAAAATATAAAATGCTGATTACAACCAATTTTCCCTTCATATAATTTGATTGTAATTATAAAACTTTCTAAATTAATGTTTCTTGATAAAAGATTATAATTCAGTTTCAGAAAAGCAACAAATTTTACATTCTTTGTTAAAATTAATGAAATTAAATCAAATAAGAATTTTGTCATTCAACTTGTATTATTAAATATTATTTTTATATTGCAGTATTTTAAAAAACTGGCAACAAACGCATGGAAGTGAATGAATAAATACAACTAAATATATCTCTAGATACAATTACCTTAAATATTCAGCAAAGTCTGATTAATCTTGTTAAATATGCAGACTTCCTACTTGTGTATTATTAAATTCAACAGACTTTAAAATGAAAGAAACTATGCAAAACATATAAATATTAATCTCAATATACTATTTTATTTGAAATTTTCCATGACAATCATAATATGATTAAAAATAATTTCAAACAAACTAAAAAAAAATTGCTTATTTACTGAATTTTTATATATATTATGCATTATGAACTAATTTTACTATTAAGAGAATGATTAATATATTGGGTAATACCATATTTGTTTTGGAAATGTAAGTAAATAGATGATCTACAACTGGCATACAATTTTTTTTATGCAAATTCGTTAAAGATGAGAAAAATATCACCAAGTTAAAGCAATCTTAAATAAATACTCCAATTGAAATTGACAAATTAAAGTTAATTTTTATAGAAACTAATAAATTTTTATGAAAAATAATAAAAATCTGCACATGCTTAAAAATGTAAATTTGGCACATGTGCCGCATAATCCATGAGCCAAATTCTGAGATAGGCAATTTTTTGACAGATATTCATTTGTATCTGGCAAACTGATTATTATTATGTAATACAGATGAAGACCATTAAGAATAAGGTGAAAATTCAATTTTGACAACCCTAGTGTTTACGTCATCGTGAAAAAATTTAGAATATTTTGTTCCATTTCAGCATTTTACTAGAAATTTTTGCGAGTTAACTTCGTAAGATTTTTTTAGTGTGTTTTACAATTTGCTTGACATTTTGGATACTTAAATTCTAGGTTGTATTGCCCTTTTTCATTACTTTAAAAATTTAAATTTAATTTAAAGTTACTGTTTAAAATTGTGTCAACACATTTTTTCTTTTGTTTATGTATGGCCGTTTTATAATTTATATTATTACTATAAAATACTACATAGTATATAAATTTTTAAAATTATTGTTTCGGTATTTAATTTTTTAAAGATATTCTATTTAACAGTTTAATTTGTACTTAGTAATTTATATTTATTCTTTTCCAAACGTTGCTTTATTTTTTATTATTATTCGTGTTTGGATTCTTCTGGAATTTTCATTAGAATTCATATTCCAATTTTCTTAAAACTGACATTTACTTTTTCGAAGTTCCCATATTTTCCTTATTCGCATTCGTTTTTGAAGTAATTTCGAAAACGAATACAAATATGTAAAATATTTTCTAATGTTTCACTTTTTGTTCTAATGTTTCATTATTTTTTTAAATCTTATTATTTCAATAATATATACGCACAATCTCTATTTATCAGGTTTAAATTTAATATTTAGATATATAAAGCTTTTCAAAAACAATTTTATTACATCACAGTTACAACATTTTTGCGTGGCATTATGTGACATCATCTTGGCAACATTTCGTCATCACCAAAAAAACTTAGAATTTGTAACCATGGATCATAGGTCACCTGTGCTGTAAATTTTACACTTAATAATAAATTTACAAGTATAAGTGTAAAATATCAAGACTTTTAAGCAAAAGAAAAATATATAAAAAAATCAAATTAAATGCATACACAAAAATGAACAAATGTAAACAGAAATTTCAAAGCATAGAGTAAATTTTATAATAATTAATAAAATGAAACAATCTACATTGTTTTCATAATAGTTAATTTCAGAGAATTTTTATATTTTTATCATTCCAAATAAAAAAAGTTTAGTTTGATAGAAGAACAGAAAAAGTCACAAATTTTAGCAAATAAAAAATTGCACTAAAATGATTCTAACAGCTGTATTGAATGGATGTACTGCTTTCGTCAAATAATCACCAGCTTAATATTTAATATCACCAAAAAACTTAATATCACCTAAAAATAATTCTAAAATTCTTGAAAAAAGCAATTATTTTATTCCAGTAAAATAAATATTTTCAAGCAAAAGAACAAAGTTAAAAATTTTTATCAAATGCTTTAATTATCCACAAAAGCTAAATCACTATATAAATACAAATATATAAAATATACATTATAAAGTGTATATATTTACCAGATATTGCAACTTTTCCAAGACAAGGAGCTACTTTTAACTGTGCCATTCTATTTAAAATTAAAAAATAGTATTTATTTTCTAGTTTAAATGATGCATAAACATGAAAATTTTTTTTATTGAATAAGTAAAGAAATATATAAACTGATAAAAAATACTGAAAATTTATAAAAAATGTTTAATTTTTCACAGTTTCCCATCGTATATTTAATTCGAAGCTACAAATACACATTGTTTTCTAGCCAATGAAACATCATTAAATACAGAACAAAAAATAACAAATATTTTAAACACATTCTTATAAATTGTTGTAGATAAACATACAATAATTTATAAGAGCATATTTTAAATATTTGTTATTCTCTTACAAAAAATGTATCTTCATTGAATGAATTTGTTAATGACTTATGAGATTTCAAATATGTTATAAATAATAAGAATTTATGAAAAAAAATTCATTTACCTATAACCAAATTATAACATGCTATTTTTTTTTATTTAGGCTATTTTGATTATCATCCATTATTTTATTTAAGATTGACTATAACAATACACTGACATTTAGAGCCTGACTAAGGAAGGTGCATATGGGGATTAGAAGAACCCTCACATTGAATAGAAAGTTTATTTTATATTGTCATTTAAATAAAATCATTTGCCAAATCAAATTGAAAGTGTGTTGCTGTGATGCAAAGGGAACTCCTCAAAGTAGCTTTTGCCCCAGGTTTCAACAAGGTTAATTTGGGACCAGCTGAGATATAAACACTTAAGAGAATTCCTTTTACTATTTAGATAGAACTTCTGAATAAACCAGGAACTTGATTTGAAGATAAGTCAATTCAATTAAAAAAATGAATATTCCATAATTATAATGTATTGCATATAATGAGAAAAAAAACCATGTTATTCATTATCTTTTTTAAAGTCAAATATTATAAATCCAATTTTTCTTGTATTACTATTAATATGAGTTGATTTTTATTAGTAAAGCATGGTCAATAAGCAGATTGCATGTAACTAAAGTTTCTCTCTTCAAAAACACAATTTTGTGAAGTCACAAACCAAATTGTATGTGATTAATGTGTGTGATGAGACAGAGAGAGGGAGAAAAAAGACAGATAGTGAGAGAGTAATTTTTTAATAATTCTTACACTGTGTAACCTAAAGGGAAGATTTATATAAAACATTAAAAAAATTATAGTTTATATATATATATATATATATATATATATATATATATATATATATATATATATATATATATATATATATAGTATTTTGTAATTGATCCCCCATAACTGAATCTTGATCTATTTCCAATACTTGAATTTACAGGAATTAATATTTTTTGCACTGTGCTAATTACTAAAAGTGCCAATTTCTCATTTTTTATTTTAAATTTTCTATACTTCACTTTTGAGAGTTTGTTAAACTAAAGTGATTTGAAATAACAAATAGCTCCTATACCATTTTTAATTCTATGTGAATTTTTTTTAACCTCATTATTATTTTGCTTTATTTTTTATTTTTTAATGATAAAATTTTTAATTTACATTTTTCTATGAAGGAAGTAATAATAAGAAAACGTAAATGAAACAAATGTGTTGGCAAATTTCTTTATTATTATTATTTTTTTTTTTTTTTACAAATTTTTCAATAAAAAGTATTGTGATATATTTTATAATATAATATAATATGCATACTGTAGAATATTAATATATAAATGAAAACAATATGTGAGCATAAATTAAAATAAAATGGATAAAATATAGTCATTAGATTAAAAAATATTGATAACAAGTTATATAAAAGATGTTTTTAAAGCCAATTCCTCTTTAGGTCAACAAAAAAACATAATTTTTTCTCTCATGTAAAAATAAAATTACTGAATTAAACTTAACTACCATGTTTTTCTGTATGAAATCTGAGGATTATGTGTAAAAAAAGTTTCGAATTTCGTTGTCCTTATTATACGACGCGGATTATCTGATTAAACACATCTCCATTAAAAAAAAAAATTACAGATCAGTTTTAAAAAAAATTGCTGTTAATAATGTTGTTTTATAAAATAGATAACAGATGGCGCCATGACTGCTAACTTCATTTATCTATACTCGCCTTAATCGAGTATGGTTTGAAAAACAATTACTATCCTCTGGGATATGTCTTGACTCAAGTTACATTGTTCCGAAAGTATTGAAATTCATATATTATTATGCGGAATTAAAAAGCTTTTAAGTTACACAGTAGATTTTAAACTGAAATCTACAGAGACAGCAAATAAAGGGCAACAAATGTGTTAAAGTAAGCTAAAGCATGCGTGATACAAAAACGAAAAATGTATCCAATGGGGAGTTCGAAAATAATCTAATTTTTTCATTTAATTATAAATGAAATAAATTATATTTTTAAATATTATTTCTAGCTTCGTTTTAAAAGTTATTAAAAAATAAAAATCGATTAAATTTTAGCATCTAGGAATTATCGCTCTTGATCAATCTCGTGATTTTATCCAGTTAACTTTGCGATGAGATTGATTCAAACAGATGTTTTTCACACTAAGTTTTTTTTCTGTACAAATTTTTATATTTTATTAACATTGTGACTTTTTTTTTTTTATTTTACATGACAACCACATAATCAGCAGTAAATATTTTTGAGTATTCGCAGAAAAAATTGGCGTGGATTATTTGCAGCTTTCTTTTTAATTTTACTCGGAAAAAAAGGTCTTGCGGATAATACACGTAGTTAATTAAATTTAACTAATCAATAAATATACATAAAAATTATGTTAACATTAAATGTCATCCGCAATAAGTTTTAAAAAATATGTTTGACCTTGAGTGGATGAATAAAAATTATTTTAGTAACAATCGAAAATTTGAACGAGATATATGTAGCGAAAATGTGAAGTAATAATAATTGAAAAAAATTTCCTGTTTTTCAATTTCAAGTCATTTAAATATACCGAAACCTGCTTTATATATATATATATATATATATATATATATATATATATATATATATATATATATATATATATATAAATAGATAGATAGATAGATTTGACCTGATTTTTAAATTCTATATATATATATATATAGATAGATAGATAGATAGATAGTATTCATTTAATTATTTTGATGTTCATTAATGTTTCAACATACAATAAGCTTCGATTCCTATTCTGGCAGATTAATGATAAAAAAAATCTATAATATACGCGTTAATTTTTAAGTCACCTGCTTATTTGCTTGAGGGACTTCCTTCTCTGCAACTCGAGCATGTAAGCACTTATTCTTTCGTTGGATGTCAGAAGAGATTTTATGGCTTCTAAGGACTGTAGTTGATACCTGCAAGCCGCAAGAAGCTTATTAGTGCCTTCTTGCATTTTAATTTCAAGGTCAATCTTTTGTTCCAAGTCATACTCCTGAAAGAAATTTTTATCAGTATTTAAAACATGTTATCAAATACACGGGTGTAAACAATCATGTAATTATAGATGTTAACAGCCGATGGACCAAGAGAAAATAATATCAAAACTATTTCTATCATTGAAAAGCAATGTTCCGGCGTTATTTATTATTATTTTTTTAATACTTTAAAATAAAACTTTTAAAAGGTTCACGGAAAATACTTTTCACGTATTTTTCAGCTATTTTAATATTGGTTTTATACATAACAAATAATATACATTTTCACTCATTCCATTTCAGACACTTTTCATTTCGCTACATCAGCAAGGAAGGTTAATGGTGATAATTTGCGATAAAGTTTTAAAGTGACAAGACATAATTTCCAGACAAGAGACATTAAAGAAGCTATATTCAGCTTCCATTTCAGATTTGAACGCAAAATGAGTGGTAGCAAAATGGAATATATTAAAATTTGGTTTGCTGTTTCCTGATGATATTTTTCTTCCTGCGAATATAAGGCTAATTTATTAGCAATTTAAATATATTCTGAGCCTCACTAATTATTCACATCCAAGGTAAGTTCAAACCTATGAACTATTCAACTGAAAGTAGAACGATATTAATTTGTTTACATACTAAAAGCAAAACCAGTTCCACACAGACATTTTGTCGATTAGATATTTAGTGAACAAAATCTATCGTATTAAACGAAAGTCAACATTTTTCTTTTTATAAATCCTTCACACCTTAAAATACATGTCCAGGACTCAATCTATACATTAACGAAGAATTAATCATTGCATTTTATCAATAACTTCCATTAATTTGAATTAATATAAAATAAAACATGAGAATGTGAAAAAATTATCAGAATAAAATTAACATTTTGTGTAAAAAATTAAAATTAATTTCTAAATAATAAAACGGATATATGTAATTTATAAAAATGGAAGATTTTAACCGTTTTACTACATCATATTTTCTTAATTTTAGAATTTTTATGTTCGGGGCAGTTATTAAAATTTAGAAAATGTGTGAGAAAACATAAATACGGTGGGGAAAATAGAATTTAGAATTAAAATAAAAAAATATTGTTCTGTCTTAAGTTAAATGGAATTCATATCACAAACAAATGCAAATTCTATCTTCCAATAGAGCCGTTTGAAAATCCTCGTTATATATATATATATATATATATATATATATATATATATATATATATAATATTTAGATCAGTAGTCCTCTATCAGCATTCTAAATGTATATTTAATAACAGAAAACCAAGAACGTTTTCGTTGCCGTAGACCAAAATAATATCATTCAAAAGTTGAAAAAAGTTAAGTTCATTATTAGAAAAAAAAAAAAAAAAAAGCGAAATATATAGAAAGTAGGGGAAATTCGACGCCGCACATATATATATATTTCTATCCCCATAGTAGTAATGCATGCAAGATAATTTTAAAAGGAATTTCCGTTCTTGAAGCAAGCAGAGTTCAGGAATGGTGTGCATCCCATAAGCAACTTTACAGTGAGTTTAATTCAGTATTAATTACAGTCTAAATTAATTACAATCATTGTAATAAAAATTTCGAAATTTTGTGTTATAAGTCAATCCGAGAATAATATGTTTGATATAAGTTTCATTTTATTCCGTGCAAGCATTTTCACTTAAATCTAGGTAAAAAATAAATAATAAAAATATAACTGGCGGATTAAGAGAAAAAGATTTTACTCATGCATATAAATATTGATTGATATTTTTTCTTACAGAAAGTCATCATTAAATTGATAGATTTGTGGTAACGCTAAAACAATATTGGCTAGTTAAAGCTTGTGTAAGTTAGAAAGTACAGCTTTTACTATTATGACAGAAACATAGCGAGTACAGTTCTTGAGAATAGTATAGTTTGATAAATTGAAAATATCTTTTAGCAGATTTGTGGAAATCTAAGATACCTGTGCAGTGATAGTGTATTCACACAAGAAATAGCAATGGCATTTAAATGGAAAATAAAATCGCGAGGCTGGTTGATTACGTTTTAGTGAAGATTATCTTTCTCATTTATCATATTTAGAATAATTATGTGAGGGAAGTAAAAATTTAATTTCAAATGCTGAACAAAACACAGAACTGATAAAAAAAAATTCCCAGGAGTAGCAACTTTTGCATCTAACAAAAATAAAATGGCCTAAACAATTTGCACAAAATATCTGTTGGTGTTACTTATGACACTTGGACAAGTCAAGCTCGCTATGCCGTTGGCTATGCAAATTTAAGTAGGATGGGTCCGTCTTTCGTTTTAAACTGAACACCAAAAAAATAAAAGTGCGACTTTGCTCTAAGCTCCTCCGATAGATGACACCACCAGAGCAACGATTCCCTCAATTTTGACATTGATCTGGAGGGGGAGGAAATTTTTTCTAGGCCATTACACCCATGGTAACCGCTGAATGACCGACCACGGGACTTTCGATTCCATAGATTTCACGAGCATGTATATCGTATGTACTCGGTGTGCCTTTGGTGGCGTCGGGAATCGAACTCCGCCTTCTGGAAGGAAAGCCGATGCCACGTCCGTGCACAAAATATCTTATAAACAGTAAGAAAAGAGAAAGTTAAACAAACATTTTGAAACATTAGAAAATTTAATTTGATGATCACTAGATAATGTCATAGTAAAATATTGTTTCATTTTTTAAATAGAGTTTTGAGACCACAAACAAAGTCTCTTGAAGTCACAGCTTTTGCTTAATAGAATATTACAAGGATGTGCATAGTATTTCAACACTTATTTCAAGTGTGTCTGTGTGTGGCAAATTTAAAATTTTAATAATTTTGTTCTTAGTAAAGAAAGAATTTTATGAAAATTTCAATAAATGTTCTTCTGAATTTTTTATTTAAAGACTTTGCTCTTCGTAAAACTAAACTATAATATATTAAAAAAGTATTTTCAAATTAAAGTTAAAAAATAATTTGTATAAATTTACTTTAAGTTTTTTTCCACTTCGACGCATAAGAGTATAGTTTATGCTACAGATTAATGATTGAGACAACTTTTTTAGTTTCAATATAAGGTAAAATCTGATATGATAGGTCTTTCCCACATGAGTTTCAACACTGTTAGCTGAACAATCTAACAGGTGGAAGCTGTTGTTAGTTGTTACAATTCCTGGAAGATCTTACAAAAGCAACAACTATATAATTTATGTAATACACATATAAAAGTATTTATATTACTATAACAAAAATTATTTTTATACGATAGCTTCTAACTATTATAACAATTTAAGTATCAACTGCGTGTTTTGGCATTCGGAAGAACAGTGGACCGTTTCCACGCATAACAATGAAGAAAATCCAGAAAGTGCTAAATATCCCTTCAGACTTGGTTTGTTTGGAACTCAAAAATCATTTTTTGCACACGAGAGCTAATTCGATCTGGATATACGCTTACCAAAGATTCCGAATCCTTAAAAACATCCATACCCAAGATGGGAATCGAACCCACGAACTATTGAACTGAAGGTAAATGTGCAAATCATTCGACAGCAAGCTCTATCCATTCAAGCAGATGTGCATGCGGAAAGCAGTAGAAAAAAAAATTGCCATATAGTTATAGAGCAGTAGAGAAATATATATTAAAATAATATATATATATATATTGCCTTTCATTGTTTAAAAAAAAGGCCAGAATCGAGCCAGTAATATACCATTCTGAAAACGTGTCACGTTCACTAAATCCTTCTCAAATGACTTTTTCTAAGGTGCTTCTTATCCAAACATTTTAATCGAATGTATGTATATTAATATACATTACATTTTTCACGATCATGCACATACAGAATCCAGAAAAATGTTTAAAATTTAATCTCAGTTCTATCAGTAGTTCCGGTATAATCTAAAAACAAATAATTAGCGGATAAATATGACGCAACATATGAGTAAGTTTATTTTCACGAATTAGAATACGCAATAAATAGAGATCAAAAATCAAAAATAGTTTTTATCATAATCCTGTCGAATACTTTCATAAGGACATATGGACTTTTAACTCTTATATATATATATATATATATATATATATATATATATCTTATATATATATATATATATATATATATATATATACATACATATATATATATACATATAAGAACACACAAAACTTGTATTTGTATAACGTGAATAACAATTCCTTTATATCCCATTAAAAATAAAAACTGCTGCATATAAAAATTTTATTCAAAGTACTTTTCATGAAATGAAATCCGAATTTTGATTAAGATAGTTCAACATTATAGTACCCATAATGCTGATTTTTTTCTAATTTTATCTATTCACAGTAATTCATTTACATTTGTATAGATACGTTTTTCTTTATATCACTGAACATCAGGCAATAGTTTAAAACGCTCCAATATGTTTTGTCTCTGATCATTTTTTTTTATTTACTGAATTACTGGAGGCTCAAAAATAACGATAGCCATACTAGATAATATTTAGTTTTAAAAATATGCACGTTATTTTGAACAATAACCTATATTCAATGTTATTTGAATTCTATAAAAAGTTATGAAGGTAGAATATATGCAAGAGGCGTTTATTTATCACTAAAACACATAAAAAACACAAATGTGATTACTTTTAATACTATTCTTATAATTTTATACATTATCAAACATACTGCTTCAGCTTGTAGGATTTATGTGATATTTAATCTGCTCATTGGTTACAAATTCATGTATTTTATAATAGAGTTAAGTCATTTCAATATATTTTTGAGAGTATTTAAGCATTGCTCTCAATAATATATTACTTCATTAATAATTATAATAAATATATAATTAATAATTACAACATAATATAACATATTATTTAATTAATTAATTAATAATATATTAAATTAATTAATCTGGCATACCTTAAAATGTAGTTCATTATTTTTAAAATTTCAGTCATAAAACAAATTATTTGTGAAAAATGATATAAAGAAAAATAATCAAGAGCTTGATAAAACATGACAAGCAAAAAGAAATGCGAAGTTAAGATGAACAAAATAGTTTACTGATTTTATAAACGAAATTTTTTAAAAGATGTTATAGAGACCAAACAGATTCCAGTGCATTTTCTTAGTGTTAATTTATTTTACGGATATTTTTTTTGTGTTTCGCAATTTTTTTTAAATAAATGAAATAATTAATTTACGCCACAGATTTCATTAATTTCACTAAATGCGTAGTAAATTAATTATAAAATTTAATAAAAATTACTAAAATAATCTCTTAGATTTTTATAATATAAAACGATTTTTTTAATGAATTACTCGAATATATTGCTTACATATAATCTATTTTTATAAAAAAATATCTCAAATGCCTTTAGAATGAAAGTCATATAAAATACTTGAATGAAAAAGGATGGTTGTAAAGAAATGGGAAAAATAATTTACCTGATTGTATTTCTTAATTCTAGGAAATGCTTGGAAATTTATGATTTTTCTTAAGTATATGAATTTATTTACTCAAAAAATAATTACATAGGCTTTCTAAAATACAAAACCAACATTTGGGGTGTATTAAATTCAAATTTGGTATTGATGGTTTTTGTGGTATGAACTGTAGGAAATAATTAGGAAAAATTGAATTCTCTACAAATTATATTTATACTAAAATTTATAATGCTCATTAATAATAATATATGCTTTCAGCTATGTAAATGTTATTTTCCAATTACAATTTAGTGATTTAGAAAAAGTTATGTTCATATCAACTGATAATTTCATAATGTTTACAATCATATTTACCTATATTTAAAACATTAAGCCAATAAGATAAACGTAAACTACATTTATCTGTGAGGGGGAAAAATCACTTTATCAGATTTAATACTTTAAGCACAACATACTTGATCAGATTCGAGAAAAAAAAAAGTACCTTAAGAAGATTAAAAGTAAAGAATAATTCGCCTTACCATGCCTCGTATTAAATTCGCGCAGTTCACCTGCCGTTTGAAGGAAGACATGCCAACCACTGGAACAAAATCTAAAATGAATATTTTCTCGCCAAATATTTTTCTTGCATATTTAGTCCAGTGATCTAAATTTTTCTTTCAGCATTTCATTGTTTTCGTCAGAAGTGTGGAGGGATGCGTAGCCACGCAACGCCGGCCAAGCTTAAATGCTCTCCGCGAGAAAACTGTGCTTCTGGGAGGGAACTGCAGGACACATGGTCCGGGCGGCCTTCGTCGTGCCTGTTCAGGGTCAGAGGGAGAAGAGCCTGTTTGTCACAACAGTCACGGCATTCGTCAATTAAGATTCTGGGCGAGTAGAAGAAAATATAACTTGGGATCATCAGAAGAGGAAAGGAATATTCTTTTAATGTGACTCTGTTTATCTTATCGTCTCCCTAAGGTGGCCCAATTTTTTTTTTCTTCTTCTTTGAAGGCGAATGTGTAAGGACATATACATTCCCCATGACTTCTCTCGTGTTATGGTGAAAATCGGAGAGGAAATCTTTTGCCTTTAGCCGAGGCATTTAATGTCACATGTTTGTGATACTCTGCGATTTCCCCCCTGAAAAGTGTGTTCGAAATAAAAAATATCTTACTCAGTAAATTTTTTTACTATATAACATAGATAAATAGCTTGAATTTTTTTCTGAGAAACTGTATGTTTTAAAAAAAATGCTATCTCTCACGGATGAATAAATACTATATATATATATATATACGAGTATATATATATATATATATATATATATACGAGTATATATATATATATATATATATATATATATATATATATATATATATATATATATAATAAAATCAAGAAATATTGCTAAACATTTTCTCGTGTTTTTATATTATTTTCATCTTTTATATCTATCCAAAGACTGTATACATAGAAATACTCCAAAATTTTGCGCTTCATTTTTAATTTTAAACTAGTAGTGA
Source organism: Latrodectus elegans (assembly GCA_030067965.1). Taxonomy (NCBI): domain Eukaryota; kingdom Metazoa; phylum Arthropoda; class Arachnida; order Araneae; family Theridiidae; genus Latrodectus; species Latrodectus elegans. The sequence goes on along the minus strand of CM057814.1, from coordinate 52,310,780 downwards.
AAATATACGCTCTTAATTTTTTTAAAAAAAAGACATTTAGGAAAAAATTAGAGTAATAAAAAATTATATTCATTAGATAAAATAAATAAAAACTGTTTATTCCAAAATGTGTTACATTTAACAATGTTGCCTTCAAGAAGTAATTTTGTGAATAAATTTCAATATAACTAAATTTAAATATTTTTAGTCAAAAATTAATTTGCAAAAAGTAAATCTGAAATAAAATTTGATGAAAATCAAACTGTTAACACAATTAATGTTTTGGTTCAATAGATTTTTAATTTTGTTGTACATCAACTTTAAATTACATACAATTATCATAATAAAGTCAAAATTTCAAAGTAAGCCATGGTGTATAATAGGTGAATGGAATAAGTTATAGTCCCATCGACTACATTGCAATGGTTGACACAAAATAGTACTAGATTTCACAAGTCTATGAGGAAGAAATAACCCTTTATATTAAGAATCATTCCAAATAAATTGATAATTTAGTTTCCTAATACTATTAATGAAATAACATTTCCATGCCCTTATCCTCCCAATGTTTTGTAAGTGATAAAACTATATATTAACTTTGTCAAAAATAAAATCCAGGTAAAAGTTAACTATTATTCTAATATGAAGAATATCATTTCATGTTTTATTTTTTACGATTTATTTCGTGAAAATGATTTATAAGATTATTATTTTTTTTTCATAATGATATATTTATCTTTTTCGTACAGCATTGTCGTAACTGCAAATGCTGAATCAACTACAAAGATTATTCTAAATTCGCTTTTAGTCAAAGGTCATCTTTTTGAACGAGTATTGTATTCGGAAAATTTCCATTATCATTTGAATATTTTTCTACTTTACTTCTAAATAAAGGTAAAATAGATGACGTTTTATTTTGTGTCACGAATGTCCTTGTGCAAAAGTATACTAGTTGAATGAACTTTTTAACCAGAAGGTTAAATGTTGTGGGAATGTTGCTTAAGACTTTAATGCAACTACGGAATTAAAATAATAAGCTATCTGAATTTTCTTTTAATATTCACAAATATAAAATCCATGCCTATATCAATGTAAAATGCATATTTAATAAAAAATAAATTCGAAAAATAAATCGATAACAAGATATTTCAATTATTTAAAATAGTAAGAGAGAACATCTTTTGTGCACAATAATACAATCTAGATTTTTAAATTTTATAGATGAGACGCAGCGAGTAAATTTTAATTCAATTTAAGGTCTAAAGCCATGAATAATTAAACTAATGATTTAATAAATTTAAATAATTCTACCATTAAATCTTTCGAAAAATATATCAATGCGAGCAATATTTTAGATGCCATGTTATATAATTTTTGGACTGCATGCTAAATTTTTGTCAGCGACAATATCGAGTCTTTAAAGGGGGAAGGTACCAGCAGAGAGGTCCATATTGTGTTAGTCAAGATCTTCTAGAAATTAAAAATATATATTTTTTAATATTTTAGTTAAATTTTGCAAAATAGACATTTTTTTATCAAAAAATTACTTGACCCAGCCGAATCATAAGAAAGTCACAGCGATGTCGATGGCACAAAACTGAATTATTGCTTTTTCTATAAAGCTTAAAAGGTAACAAAATTTTAGTGGAGATCAGAAAATTTAAAATAAAAGAGCTTACTAATTTTGGAATTCCAGTATTCAAGTCAGTTGAAAAATTTATTAAAACAATATAAAACTAATAGATTTCTTTATATTGGAAGATTTATTCGTGAAGAAAAACTAAAACATTACTGTCAATTCTAAAAATTACAAAAATAATAATAATAATAATAATAAATAATTTCAGAGAACTTTTATGACGTGAAGGATTGTTTGTGTATACAGAAAGAAAGAAACCCATTAAAGTCAATAAAATAAAATAAAATTAAAAAAATAAATAAAAAAAAATAAAAAAAAATTTAACGTTACAAAATTTAAAAATTGATAGAAAATATTTTATGCTTTTACGGATATATTTTTTTTAAATAAAGGAAAAAAATTATGATTTTTTTTTCGAGAAGAATGAATAAAATTACATTTATGCATAAAATTATATAGAAGCAAACTTTTATCTGACCGAAAAAAAAGCACAATTTAATCGTTTTTTAATAATATGTTTTCCTTAAAATTCAGCCTTCGAAGGGAGAATTCAAAAGAAAAGTCGCAGGAGTTATTTTACTCTCATTTTCCCACAAAGGGAAACGGAAAGTGACACCAAACTGAACGAATTTAAAATATAAATTTGATAACTTAGTAACAACGGATTTATGCTTTTTTCTTCCAATTATTGGTGCATGAACGCAGAAGAGTAAGTCAAACGAACCGATCCTTTAGCCAATTGATTGACTGTATAATGACTGCAAGGTTACTCATGCGGATATTCTTTTAATATATTTATCCTGTCCAAATTGGAAAGTATTGGTTGAGGTGCTTGTCGAGTTTTTTTTTTTTTTTTGCCAAACCGACAATGACACGCTTTGTGGACGAATTAAAAGAAATAAAAATGTATTGTTTTTCTTACTGAAATGTTCTACATGCAACACAAGGATGGATGACCTCAACAAGGTGACTGCGAAAAATGGCCATCGTCCACTAAAAGCACAATAAAAGGGAAAATGGTTTCGTTTTATTGCAGTTACATCAGATAATTTTTCAGCGAACGATCATTTTATATATTTCTACTAAGGAAGTAAAATAAATGATACATTAACTGTTGTACCACATTTCAAGAACATATTTTAGAACAATTTTAGAATGAATATAAGAAAAATCGAATGGGTGCAGTTTAAACTGATTTATAATAAAAATATATTTATACACTTTCACATAACTATTCCACATTTTGCTTTATAATGTTATGCGATGAAGAAGTAAATTTCAAATAATACAAAATGATTGCTCAAATGTTCATACATATAGTGAAACCAAAATAGAATTGGTAGAGACAAATGAGATAAGACATATACCAAGAAGTCTGATTTATTGGAAATAGAGAGTTTAATTGCATAGAATTTTTGAGTTTCTTATAAATTTATGCATAAAAAGTCATAACACTTTAAATAAATATTTTCGAGAAATTCTAAAGCATATAAATTCCGATTGAATACATATCGGAGCTAGTACTGAAGAAAAGAAAGTAAATATTTTTAAATATGTGTATGTTTTAATAATTATAATTCAAGGAATTTTCAGAATGAAAAGAGTCAGCGAGAAATCACATTAATATTGATTGCGAAAGGAAAATTATGAAACCCCACCTATTAATTAAACAGGAAACTGACAAACATAATTAATATGCAAGATAAAAATTTTATGCTGACTCTTATATATATATATAACACGATAAAAAAAATTCTTATAAAATACAATGACTTCTGTAATATTTTACTCTGTGCTTCATACAGATCACTGATTTTATTAAATACTTTCTTTTTTATTGCAAGTACATTCAAGAACCAGAAATGTCGATGTACCTGTTTTAATATTATATCATAAGGGCAGCATGAGCACTCAGGAGTGTTATGAAATGCATGGTATGTACTCTACTGATGTCAGAAAATAACTTGGAAGCAATCCATACCGTGAATTCTCAAAGTTGTCGACATCTTTCCTAAACGACACATTAAAAAGCATCCTAAATATACTCAATACTTTCTATATCTGGGGATTTAGGTGACCAATAAAAGCGTCTAAAATCAGAAGAATAATTTTAAAACTACTTAGAAGCAACTCTCAATCAATGGGGTGACGTACTATCCCGTTGGAGTATAATGCAAGTTTAACCGGAACTCCCAATGAACATGAATGAGTGTAAGTGATCAAACAAAATGCTTATAATCTGTCGTCTATTAGATTCATTATTCGATTTATCAGGGTTGCCATATTATACCAGAAATACAGGTTCTGTACTATCATAGAAGCTCCACCAGCTTCAATAATTTCCTGATGGCATAAAGAAACCATAGATTTTATGAAGCTTTTTAAAAATCTTTACACGTTCATCTGCTCTATACAAATGAAAATGCGATTGATCAAATCAGCCAACATATTTTCCAATCATCAACACAATCCTGTGACGCGGATCCCTGGTTTAAATATTAATTGATAGATCCAAGAAAAACATATGATTTTGTGTAGTGCAGTTAACATGATACACGCGAAGTCCGTCGTCACCACAAAAACCTACATCTACAATGATGTACTGAATAATTTTGACGATAAAATTATTTTTGCCTCACAAATTTAATCCGCTGTAATTTGAAAAAAAAAAAAATTAACACGTTTATTTCGTTTAAGAAGTCTTATAATCATCAATGATATCGTTTTTTCAAAATTTCTTTTTAGACTACACCGCTGCTTGAGATTTGATGTTTTACTAGATAGTCAGCAAATATGGTACATTAGTGAAATGGTCTTGCAAGAAAATCCATATTTCGTAGCTATTACGGCGATATTACTTCCTTTTTCTTATAGGCCAACAATAATACCATCATTAAAATCACTTTATTTTTTATTACCAGACATGGTAGTAAAGAACTAGTATCTTCGTCAGACGCTTATTGTCTTATGCAGGTATTGCCTACCACTTATACTTGGATTTAATTTCCCGCAAAGCAAAACTCATGAAATTCCTACAATAAACACACACGCAGTTCTGTGATATTATTCCAGATATATTCAGCTTGCCACAGAGAGTTATTTTTTGTCGCTCAATGGTAACTTTTTGCACATGAAGGCTCATTCGACCTATAGCGTAAGGTAGATTCTGAAAAGTTACAAATAAATCAAACCAAAATAAATCAAACCCATGAGCTGTTAGAAAGAGAAGGGGAGAATGATTAAGACATTTGATTAGATTTATTGATGAACGATAATTTTTGTACAAATTGGCTGGTTCAATCGAAAGCCACGGCTTAAATTTGATTTCAAGCCATTACAAACATCTTCACTAAATGCATGTTATTATTTATTGTGAGCTGAAAACCATGACCCTGCAGCGGATAGTAGAGGCAAAAGATAAAAATTACAAAACTGTTTTTATAAAAATTTTTTACAAGTAATGTTTATTTAATTTGATGCTCCTAGTTAACATCAATGTTTTATCTCATTATTAGTATTCAAAATTGATATCTTGGACTGTCAACTGTTTTTGTCTTTATTATTTATAAATATATTAGCTATTAATATTAGTTGAATTTTATAAATTAGTAAAGAAATGTACTAATATTTATTTCTTTATATCTAAACTGCAAATATATAAATGAACAAATATATATATAGAAAATTCATGCATAAGTAATATATAATTTATTAATACCAATAAAAAAAACTATTGCTCTTATTATAATCATGTTTTATTCATTCTTAAAAGTAACAGTGAGTACAGTTTCAATAACTAGATTTTATCAAAAACTTTGAAACTTAGTTACATTTTTAAAAAAAATGTATCAACACTTTTGTATTAAATGCAGAAGATATAATTCTATTTACACATATACAGGAAAATACACAATTAAATGCTAATTATTTTCTAATGTATCATATTTAATTACATCTTGACATCAAATGCAATACTGTAAAGGTCAATCACCTCGTTAAAATGTTTTACACAAGAGCAATAAATAATCATTTCGACATACACACATTGTAACCGCATTGTAAAAAGAGTATTTCCTGCTAAGAGAAAAATCTGTATATATTAATCTTTCTTTTTATTTTTATTTTGCAAGAAGCTACCTATTTCGATTTTTATCTCAGTCATCAAATATTAATTAATCCTACTTCTCGCCGGGAAAAGAATATAGTTAAGGCAAAAAAATAAATTGAGAGCATAACAAACTGCGTGTGGGTTAACGATATGTGCAGATGGTAGCATTATGACATATGTTTACACCTGTGCTTGAATCGCCAGGGTGCACTCGGCGAGATTTTTTTAATTCCACTTTTCTAGCCGAAAGAGACTCGCACTGCACTTCGTAGGTGAAGAAAGATTTACAATTGTGATACTGACGGATTTATGATTATCAAACTCAAGATGAGCGATGCGATGTAATTTATTTGGTTCCTAGTTTTTCTCCTATCGCTTGCGGAATGTTTGTAATGGAAAAAATTGCGAATCAAAACAGTACATACTCTTTGTTTTTGTTATAAAAGATTTGTTTTTAAAACGAATGGTAAAAAAAACTTTTTTTTTTTTTTTTTTTTTGCATTATATAAGTCATTTACTCTGCCATTTTCGGGTATGATAAAAATCCTTTACTGAAAGTTAGTAATAAAACAGAGAATTTTTTAGAAATCAAAGTATTTGAAACGTGATCAAAGGCTTTGTAATTCTGAACAGGTTCACACTCCAAAAACCATTTTTGTCTTATGATAAATAAAGTTTAACTTTTTTTCCCCACATAATAGTGAATTTGAATCCAATCCAGTGGGTAAAATAAATGTAGATTTGCATTTCTAGCTACAATTGTGCTTGAAAGTGTCTTAAACTACTTCCTTAGGTTTTATCCCTAACAGAAACCATTACACAATTTTTAGTGTAATATTAATAATGATTTTTAGTGTAATATTAATAATGATTTTTAGTGTAATATTAACAAACAAGCAAAAAATATTTATTTTTACAAGACATGAATTCCTGAGTCTAATGCATTTATCATATTTGAACCTGTTAGTGAATTTAAAAAATTCATTAAACGACATCACAGTGTCCTTGGATCTATGGGGAAAGAAAATTCTCTCTTCCAAAAATGAAAATGGCGTAATTATCACTCTCTCTATTCTGTATACTTAATACCTTTAAAAAGATTAATTTACCATTTAGTTTGACTTCGTTATGCGATATCTAGATTGATCAAAGCGCGCGCACACACACACACATACACTTTACAATTAGCACGCCTTTTTCTTTCAATGTCTATCTTTAAGCAAGAAAAATCTCTTGGCAGATAGTTAAAATTTGGATAGACTCGTGCAATTTTTTCCTATCTTACTGTTTGGTAATGTTTAAAAGTGATCTTGGAAAACCAAAAGTACTAAATTCCAAGCATTTTAATAGTTTCATAAACATTATCTTTCTTTTATATTTAGATTCTTTTGAAAATAGGGTTCGTTCTCGGAAACTCGTTAAATAAAAATGAACTCTTTATGCTTCTAATTTACAATAGTTGATTTTAAAAAGCATCACTTTTTGCAGTATTTTTTATCTATGTTGCAAGATTTTTTTTTTTAAGCACTAGTATCTAAAGTACCTTAATTTAATTCTAAATGCAGTTGATTTCCGAATACAACTTATTTTTTTATTCAATTTCCACACAGGAATAACAGAATAATGGTAAAAAAATTTAGCATTATGACGTAAAAATGTATGTTTAAATAGATTTTTCTGAGTAGAAATTAAGAAATAATATATTTCATGTTTCCATGGCCAAGAGAATGAAAGTATTTATGCAAAAACATGTCATAAAAGAAAAACAAAATTGCGTTTATAGTGTTATGGTTTATTAATAGTAACTTTCTCTTGCCGTCTTTGAATCTTCATAAGCTTTGATCCATATGAAATTGAAAACAAAAGATTAAGGCATTAAAAATTTATTAATTGAAAATTTTTGATTAGCAAAATATAATTCTAAATAACTTTCCAGAAATATATCGAATATCTTTTCTTTTCTTACTTTATTTTATTTTTGACTTACATGTACATAATACCGCATCTCTACACATAAATTGAATGGAAACTTAGATTTGCTATAAAAGTTCCAAAAAAGTGGGAAAAAAATTTGAATCACTAAAAATCTTTTAGAAAGAATTTTCCGGTGCTATTGAAATGCATTTTATGCATCGAAGTTTGATTTAATGAGAATTTTAAAAATAAATGTATTAAAAAAAATTTTTTTTCTGAAATTTATGAAAATTGTCTCGTTGATAGGAAATATCCCTTGGATAGAATTTTATTTTATTCTAATTCGATTGTATCACAAAACGTTTTAATAATGTATTTGTCGTGTGATATCGATAACAGAAATCAACCATTCTTGAAACATTTAGTATTCAAAATGTATTAAAACAACTATTATATTTGTCATTATTTGTCTTAATGCTCCACGATTTGGTAAGTCACATTCCACTAAACAAAGCTTACTATTTTTAAAAAAAAAAAAAAATATCTCGAATTTCAAAGGAGAAGCCTTTTAAAAAATCAAGGATCCGTAACTTCTCTGAGTTATTAACTGTTAAAAAATTCTGTCAGTTTGGACATTAAATCTTTCCACCACAGAAGAGGGGTTTTTAAACTTCTTCAGATTTCCATCATTACCAGCCTGAAAATAATCTAAACTGACACCAAGAGCTAAAAAGAAGAGCTCCGTTACGATTACTTAAGCACTCAATTACGGATAGTGGACGTGGAAAAATGCAGAATTTGTCTCAGTGCGTAGAAACTTTTTCCTAAATGTCTGAAAGGGTTTGCCAGTGAGATTCAATAAACAACAGCTCGATAATGACTAATTTATTCAATTAAAAAATATAATAATTCCTTCTACATTCAGTCATGAATATTAAGATTTACTCTATGTACATCAACATTATCACGTGTTAATTAAACGAAAGATTAACTACTTGAAATACTGATTAGAATATTAAAATGCAAACAATGTAGCTATTCATGATTATTTCCAAAGAAATTATATGTAAACAAATTTAATTATCATATACCATTAAAATATTTTTTTTTGCAGGAAATAAATTTAATAAATGATTGTACATAACATTTTAATTTTGTTTCATTTGTCAATTAATTTTAAAATATTGGCATAATTAGTAGTTAATTAATGGCCATAACTGAAAATATATTAAATAATGTTTATTATTAATATTTATGCCTCTCATTAAGGTTGTGATTGTGAGACGCTTTTTATACATAAATAAATTATATTAGTATAAAATGAAAATTTAAAAATACTTTTCGCAGTTAGAATATCTGCATAAAGTTTAAAACTTCGATGACTGCAACACTTTTCTCGTTAGAAAATGTCGTGCACAACTTTTAATTTAATTATGCCACACATCTTGCGTTCGTAGCATGCCCTTTCCAGTTCACTGTTTATACATAATTTTGCATGAGTGAGCAATATTAACAACTCAGGTGGGAAAAACAATCTAAATTATTTACGTGTTTATGTCTTCCATACACGCTGATGCAACAACGTGTGACAAGCACGCACTGTCCGTTCTCGTTTTTAAAAACGAAAAGGATAACTCATGAGAAAATAGTTAGAGTGGCCTTGATTTTTAAATAAGGTAATCTAACCTACAAACAAATAATTAATATTTTAAAAGTTAAATAATTAATACCACTTTATCAATTTCTTTGATTCATTAACGATGCATGTCAAGAAATATTATCTTGAATTAGATCTAAAAACTGTTTTCTCCGTTTAAATGATGTAAAATTCCTAAATGAAGTAAAATATTTTCGTTAGAATGCAATGACAAAACGATTTTTTAGCGCTGCTAGTCTAAGCAGAGTAATAAATAAATTTATTCTAGGACTTTTCAGGCGTTTACATAGTATGTTTCTTTTCCTAATTATTTTTTGAAGAGGATTGTATCAAACAAAAGAAGGGAAACAAATCCCATTTCCCCCATTCTATTCAGATTACCCTTCCAAATCGCACTTTAGATTTTATGTGATGAGACTGGACGAAATTATTTATTAAATGGGATACAAAATTATTGTTATATAGAAATGAAATTACTTAAAGAGATCTAAAAGGCAATTTATTCATATTCATATTTCTTTTTTATATTAATAGAAAACTATTAATCCAAGAGTTTTGCTTGTGTGAGCGTTGGTTCTGTCAACTACCACCAATTGGATCCAAGAAACTGGCATTTGGATTCAGTAGTCAAATTTTTTTCCAAACAGGAAATTTTTCAATACGAAATAAATATTATTGATATTATGGTACATCACTACATTATTTCAAGCCATATAGTACATGGAATACAGTGCAGTACTTCACAATAATGGACCACTGTATAAAATTTTACAGAAAAAGCAAAACAGCAAAATAGCCTTTAGCTGAAATCATATTAGTTACTCTTCAGGCATTTCAATAAGGATTTGATACAAGCGTAAAAATTTTTAACCTGTTTCAAGAACACGGCTAGCTTTTCTGTATATTTCGAAGAGTTTATTCTCCTTTAATAGACACTAATCTTCCTAACAGAAAATAGTTCGATAGACTTCACTTCGATTTTTTGGTACACAGGCCAAAGAATATAATTTATATTCATGGAATGGAAGCTGCTGTTGCACCAGCATGCTTCTTTGTACCCAGCCATGAGTTTGGCTCTACGATATGGCATCTATGTAAGTAGCTTCTTTGTAATTTAGAAACAGGTAACAAGCAGAAGACTTCCTTATACTTGACCTGCCACTTCTAGGGGTATCATTTCACTTGGAGGACTTTGCGACCACGATATATTTAATATGTCTCAGCCGCTTATAGCGAACACGACAGATCTTCAGCTAAGCCAAAAATCGAGCTCACTGCCTTCCGATAAGGAACGGCGCCTTAACCAACCAGCCTTAGATGTAAGCTGTATCATCTAATTACATTACTTTACCTAATTTATGATGTTTCTTTTAAACACAATTTCAGTGATTTACACTACTAAAGATAAAAGCTCCAAAGCATTCTAGAATAAATTATAATTATTTGATAAGCAGTTCTTACACAACTAAACACGCTAATGCCCCATATATTACTGGAAGTGTACTCATAGTGTCGCTCTATTTATGTGTAAAATTATAGCATTTCTAATAACTATGATTTTTTTAAGCACTTACTATTTTAAACTTAGTATTAATTATTAACACTTATTATCATAAAGTGCATTGAAGAAACTAACAAAAATGCTTAGTAAATTTTTTTTTAAAATGTTATAACTAAAATAAAACATTAGTACTAAAATAGACAACACAATTTTCTTTTTTAATTTCAAAAGCGTTTCTCTTTTATCAACTGTTTTTAATGAAAAAATCTAGTTATGTTTAGCATAAATTTCTATATGCTAAATACACTTTATACGGATTTTAAATTTAATTCGTTTGGGCAAATTTAGCATTTGTGTGTACACTTAATCCTTATAACTCTAAAATATCAGCTATTGATGTTTTAAAAAATGTTTTTCACTTTTAAAATTTAAATATATATATATATATATATTATCATATTATAAATTCATTTAATAGTTTTTATAGTTCATGAAATGGTTTTAAATATATTTTAGCAAATAATTAATATAAAAAAGGATAAATGCAAAAATAGTGCTTATATTGCAGCTTAAATATTCCAACTTAATATACAATTGATCCATCAAAATTCAAACATGCTCTTTTTAAAAACAAGAATGTGTCAATATTGATGTTACTATGGGATTCAAATTAAGCATCAATATAAATTAGGATGTGAACAGGTAAAAAATATGTATTATTTTTAATTATTTGTTGTTGGAGTTTGTGTGCTTAAAGCCGTATTAAAGCTTTTCAATAAAGGGTAATTCAACATTTAAATGATTTTTACACAAGATTCGATGTGCTATCTCAACCACCATCCACATTATTTGCTTGGGATTCGAACCGAAATACTCACATTACAAACATTACTCTCATTACAAGGTACAGGTAGGCTTAGAACACAACTACACGCGATTGGAGATTCTCATTATAAATAACCAAGTAAAATGCAGTATTAATGGTATTTCGGTAGGCTTTACGTAAAATAGCTAATTACCAAAAAACTTAAATGAATAACATTAAAATACAAACATTAAAGAAAAAATAAACATTTTCTTTCATTTTTTAGCGTAAATAAAATAATGTAAATGACTCAAGTTTAATTATGAATTATTTGTACAGAACTGTGGCATTATTTAATATAATCATTAAATTAATATATTCATTAATTAATTGTAAATGGGTAACCTTCAAATGTACAAAACGTTTCGTGATGGTAACAATGGACACTTCAGGGATGGGAACAGTTCTTTATTGCAAATTAAAAGAACTTAATGACTATTTAAGTAAATGGTTCCCTTTCAGGATATGCATCGAAAACTTTCGACGAAGTCAAGGTGAACGAGCCGAGACACATTTTCGAGGTAAATCCGAGTCATAAATTACTTTTTACCACTCATAAACATGTTCATCTAAGCAGTGATCTACACAAATATTATCGCCTTTTTAACTACATCACCGTTAGAAGTTATAAGCAGATTGGTAAAAGCAAATTGTTAGGAGTTCATATTTCTAGGATATGGATTGCAGAATGCTTCTTCCTTCAAATTCTACTAATTTAAAAAGATGAATGATTAATTAGAATATAATTAAAAAGATACGGTTCGTGAAGATGAAAATATTGAGCTCATTAATTTCATATCGGGAATTAAAATTTTTCAACGCATATTCTGTGATATTAGAGTATATTTTGCTCATTATAATATCTCATATAATGATTTTTTTAAATTCAATATTGGAACAGAAGACAAATTTTTAATAATAACAGAAATTAAAAAATCTTAATATTAAAATATCCTCTCATGTTTTATATTTAAAAATGCGTGTTAAATATATCATGAAAACATAAATATTATCATATCGTTTCAACAACTTTGCAAATTACTCTTATAAACAATTCAAATTTTCTCTCAAATATATAAATGACACTAAAATCACCTCTAAAATCAGAATATATTAATTCTGTTAGAGTAAAAACGAATAAGAAATTACTTGCTATACACACAAATAACCAAATAACTTGATTTCGTTATTTTCTTCAAATTGGAAGCATTGGAACCAAGGCTCTCTTTTCCCTTTACAGAAACATTTATATTTAAAGATCTTCATTTAATAAATAATAGCAAAGCAGCAAAAAAGGCAATATTTGTTTAAAAAAAAAATAACCGAGTTATTATGATTGTAGCAAGACTTTTGAATAAACAATATTCGAGATTTCTGATATGCACTCATAAGCATTTTAAAAATATGTCAAAATTTCTGATATGCACTCATAAACAAATAAAAATATGTCTTTAAAAAAATAGCATAAAGATATTTTTTACGCAATAACATTTGACATTTTCTGAACTTAGTATTTTACGTCATGTTATTTATATCGCATTCTTTCTCTTATTTTCATGCTCACGTTATAAAGTATTTTTTGTATAAAAATAATATCTATTATGCCTTATTTTTTGTAACCATAAAATCATAAGAACAAATATAAAATTTTATGAATAGCAGAAATGTTTGGTTTATGTCTACTATGACAAATGTCGTCTTATTGTGCTTTAAGTGAGAATAGGCAAAATTTAAAATTATTATCCTAGCATTAAGATAAAGTAACTCAATCATAAAGTAAACACTGGATAAAGATGAATTCATTCTTTATATCATGTCATATTTTAATCAAAAAATAAATATTCGGTTTCTCATCTATCATTCATAATAATATTGATATGTCATTGTTATAAGAATTTTGTTATCTTATTCAATATGATGAATCAAAACTTTAATCAAAAGTCAATGAATTTCCTATTATTCAAAATAAAATTGTTCGTATAATTTTCTTCCGCAAAAATATTTACAACCAATAGAATAATCATTAAAAAAAAATTCTAAAAATTTAAACAGTATAAAGTTTAATTGAATAAATATAATTTTATTTTTATATTTTACTTAAAATCTCCCAATCGATTTAAGCAAGTAATTTAATTCATATTTTTTAGTTTAAGTGGGTTTTAGAAAAAAAAAAAACTCCATTATAAATGTGAGATATAACTTGTCAGAAATGACAACTGAAATTATTACTTTTTTCTGTCAAGAGGTATTGAGAACGAGATTAAATATGTTTCTTAATTCTCAAGTTGATATTTTAACGCATTCAGGGCACATTTCAATCAAAATATTTCCATTACCTTTCCAGGTTTCTATTGTCAAAATTTTCTCATTCTAATGTCATTAAAATAATTGTTTAAAAATCTTGAGCAATTCCTAACGTGAAATTTGTCAATGTAACAATATTATTTTGATCACAATTGTGTATACAAATAGTTAAGTTTTTATATTCAGAATCAGAAACAAAATTAGCTTCATTAGAATAATAGCAAATATGAAATAAAAAAGTTTAATTAAAATAAGAAATTTTGCATAACTTTTACATTCTAGATAATACTTCAATTCTTTCGTATTTTTCCATGTTTTTTGATTTATAGATTTGTTTCCTATAACCCTTGAATAAAAAATGAATTTTATATATATATATATATATATATATATATATATATATATATATATATTATATATATATATATATTGTTTTCTAAGAGGCTTATAAAAATGCAGTTACAGAAAAACTTTTACTATCCATGCAGGGAAGTGCTATTTATGTTGCACTGAAGTTATGATTAGTGACTGCAAGTTGCTGAATTTAAACTTATTGTGCTATTCAAAACTAAATTTAGAATGCAATAGGCATGGAGTTTATAATTAATTACAGCCTCATGTGAAAAATGCAAGGATGGTTGGAGGTAAAAAATTTCACTATCATAAATCGGCATCAGCGACCTCAATATCTTAAAAGGAAAATGATGAATTAGGCAAGCAAATATTTGAAAATAAGGGAATGCATCTTGAAACAAAATTACGGGAGACCCGTTCATCAATTAAGGTGAGCAACTTTTGTAGTAAAATGCCAATTAAAAGAAAGCGGCATTCCGCCAGGTATGCTAGAAAACCAGAAATGCAGCAAGCACTGTGCTACACGTACACCCGGTTTTTTTTTCTTTCGTTCATTTTTTATTATTAATTCAGGAATTTGGGTGTCGTAATAGCAAAAAGGTAAAAGTGTCAAGGTCTCTTGTTCCGAAGAAGGCAAATAATAATAAAAAAACTCATAATTGATGCCAGTAGGCGGTAAATATTATTTCCAATCCAACGAAATAGTTTTTATGATGTAATACATGAATATCGACACCAAACAAAGAGGTATTTAATTTTAGCATTGGAAACGCTGTTATCAAGTGAAACTTCGTGACATACAAATGGGCAACATTTTTTAAAATCCTATTAGTTTGTACTCTATATCGCGATTTTATCTGGTTACCTTAATAGTTTTCGAATGACTTGAGTCTTGCTGTTATTCTTTTTTGAGGTTGTTTAGTTGTTACAATTTCACCAGTTCAGGGTAAAATGATATGCATATATCTTTAGATTATTAAATGTTTTATTCATTTTACAAAAAAAAAAAAATATCTTGAAAAATTATGAAGTAATTTTATATGAAAGTAGCGAATTATTTTAAGAAATATTTAAAAGCTTAATAATAATAATAATAATCTAAGATGAGAAATCAATTTTAGATTAAAATACCACTTCCAATACCTTAACAGATAAACAAACGGTCGCTTCAAGGCGTGAGGAAGGTTATTCAAATTTATATTCAATAGTTATTCAAATTTATATTCATACAGTTAAACTCAAACTCATCATAAATGATAATTGCATTTCAAAGTTCGTAGTGAAACGAATGTAATTATGTATACAATTAAACAAATTAAAAAAGACTGCTTTCTTCGTAGGGATGTTTTGCCCATGATTACATTGTTAATGCTTATCTTTACAATTATGAGATATTCAGCTCTATGTGACAAGAAAATTCATTATCTAAAATATCAACTATATGTTTATCGCCTTTTAAAAATAATATTACTATAAGAAAACCTAACAATGAAAAAGTTTTGAAATCGACAGGAGAAGCATAAAAATTATGAAATTTGAACACTTTAAATAGTTTTTATGTAAACATGTTGTGTAATTACATTTTTTCTTTATATTGTCACATTTTAAAAAGCTATCATATAAATTAAATAAGAAGGAAATAAAATTCATATATGTAGTAAAGTGTTTCTGAAGAATTATTATCCTCAAAAAGAAAATCAAATTATATTTAAAACTAATAAAATTTCATAAAATATGCATATTAATATTAATAGCTTTATAGAGGAAATTTTTTTTAAAATTTAATACACCTAAGCTTAATATAAAAGGAAATTCGGATCAATAATGATATTGTTTAATAGATTTTACGATCATTTCAAAGTATACAGAGAGAAAAAAATGTTAAGAGAGCAAGATTAACACATTAAATACCCAAAATTAAAAGTTTTCCAATATGATTAATTTAATGACATAAACTGAGTATATTGTTTTTAAATGAGCTTTGTTTATCATCATAAATGTATACAATATTTAAAATTTTATCTGTTAAACCTACTGATTCCATTGTAATTTTCTGTTTATTAATAACACCCCCCCCCCTGAGAAATAGTTATATTCTATGAAGACGAAATATTCTTGCACAATACAAGAACATTTATTTTGGAGAAACAAACGTATAAAAATATTAAGAATCCTTCACCAAAAGTAAAATAATCAGAAAATAAATTTTTTATGAAACAATTATAGAATATTTTCAAATGGTTCACACATTTATTGTATCATTCAGTCTCTAGTGTGATAACTAGCTTCATAGAAAAATTCCATATATTTTGACAGTAAAATATTAAAAAATATAAGTATATATATAGTATATAAAAAATATAAATATAAAATATAATATCCTTAAAAAATCTAATTTATAATTTAAAAAAATTAACAAATGGTCAACCAAAATTAAACCAATTTTCCTCAAGAATTTATGACTTAGAAGTATTTAAAAAAGTATAAGTTAAAACACATGTAAATCATACATGCTCTATTATAAGAGAAAAATATATAAAATATATTTTTCTTCTAAGAAATTCTTTTCATTTGCTTTCTGTTTTTTTTTTTTTTTTTTAAATTCAAGTTTTTTCAAGAAAATAATAAATTCCTATGTTCTTCCTAGTTATAAATTTAAAAGAAATAGGTTTACACACGGAGAAAAAATATTTTTCTTTTTATAGTCCACATATGACAATTATATATTTGACATTATTATATAACATTATTAAATATAAATTTGACAATTCATGAGAGGAACGAAATTATGATTAAACATTAAGTTTTAAAATTTATTTTTGCATTATAGCTTACTTTAATTATAAGACAGACCTATTCTTAAATTTGCAAAATATTTAAATTCGAATTTTAAATAGAAATGAAAATCGCAGAATTTATAAAGTATGAGTATCCACTTTCATGAGCATCCAAATTTAATGCTTAATATAACAATATTTTTTCTTATAATTGATGTGCAAAAAGGATGGAAGAGGCTGAAATATTTTAGATCTGAGGTTAATTTTTTTTTTATGTTCCAGCCTTTAAGCCTACAATGTAATTGACTGAAATATCCGCATTTATTTCAATGTTGCTTGATGGTTGGACATCATTCTTTGGAGTACATGGTTTCGTGTTTTATCATAGCCGCTATTAGACTCAAAAGAGAAGAGTTAAATTTCTGATATTTCCATGAACATTTGTCGGGATGGATGCCTAAGAAATTTCCACTTCATTTCCTTGTGACACATAAATGATATCCACTATCTATAAAAAGTTTTCGCAGAAATCATTTTGTGGGAGATATTTAAAAGAGACCGGATAACGATGAATATTAAAGTTTTAAAATATTTACAGTGATAATATTTCCTAATTTGTGTTATAAATTTTAGGATTGATAAGAAAAATTTTATATTAAAAATAGAGATTTATTTTTTGACAACTACTGTAAACCTGATTTATATCTTTTTGATATTTTTAATTGGAACATTTTACTACAATGTTTATGCTTACAACATTTAGTATATTTACAATATCAATCATGGGGAAATGCTTCAAATTAAAGATTGGTATTCAAGAAAATAGGAATTTCAAATATTTTTAAAATAGGAACATATCTTCCGATAAGAAATCTATTTAAAAATTTTATACACACACACACATGAATCACATATTTTATCAATGAATAAAGATACTTAGAATTTTTTTGTGGAAAGATAATGATACATAGCGTTTTGTTACCGAAAGGACATTGGCGTCGTTTGAGGATAGTGGTGATAAAGTATGAGTCAATTTATCAGAAAGTTGTGATATATTCTTAAAAAATACTCTGACGAATATATTTACTTGAAAATAAGGGTTTCACAGTTCCACATTTATATCTATTTATTTTACAATTTAAAAAGCAACTAAAAATGGCATGTCTCACTAATTTTTGTCTTTTACATTTAGTATCTACCATGATAGCGTATTATTAAAAAAATGTTTTTTCTAAGAAGTTTTTACTTTTATAGCAACCTAAATATTTATGAGGAAGAACTTGTATAGATAAATCTAAAAAACAGAAGATATTGTTAAAGAGTGTTAAACTTCGTTAATGAAACCAAAAATAGAATATTCGTCACTGAAAAAAGTTAGTTTGGGCAATCAAGCGAAAGAAAGGTAGTGAACTCGCCAAATAATAAACCTGTAAAAGAAGTGAAAAAAATAAAAAATAAAACGAATACAAATGTTATAATTAATATCAATAACTATGCCATGCATAAAATTATCGGAATTGCATTTTTATTATGCTTAAAAATATTAGCTTCGTTTCTTTTTCTTTGGAATTTTTTTTAAATCAGTAAACCATTTGTCAAAAAAATGGTTCGAAATTAGAAAAGATATATTATTAAGTTCTTTACACAACTAATGAATGATTATTTATATTGAAATGTATTAATGTAACAGGAAGTTTATGCATTCGAGGAATTTAGCAGTTCTGTTACATTTAAAATAAATAAAACAATTTCTAAATTTATCCTCAAATTTACGACAATTTGAATTACATGGATAACTCAGGTTTATTTGTGGAAAATATTAAAAGATGAATTTTGAATATTACATTGGATCAAACAAAAGAAAAATAGCAATAAAATGAAAAAAAATTTGAAATTCACAAACTATATTCAAAATTTAAATAATTAAATGCATAAAACACATAGAGTCATAAGACCATTTTGTGTTTTGTGAAGGCAATATTTAAGGTATATGATAATTACCTATTATTTCCTATGGTATTCATTTCTTGAATAGTGTTAGTCTGATTAACAGAAGTGGTCTTATTTTAACTTTTTTAATCCCCACCGCAGTCAATCTAGGGATTGAAAGAATTTGCACATTAAATATTCATAAGTCGTATTTTAATTTAAACCGTTTGATGATGTGAGATATTGAAATGTTGGAGACAACTCAGTTGTCAGTTTTATCACCTGAATAATTTAGAATTACGAAGTATTTGGTGATGGGGATTAACCAGACTAGACCATTTTTGAAATCCAAAAAAATGGAATTCTTTCACATCCAGATTATATATACCAATAGGTTTCTTGAATATATGCATTAAAGTTAAATTCTAATTTCTTACTTGGATTTATTTAAAAATAGAAATTGTAAAATTTATTATAACATTGTAATACATTTTAAAAATTTTCACTGTTTAAAAAATTATTAACAATTGTTTGTCTTTAGCACCCAAGAGTAATAAATTACTAAAAGACTATTATGAATGTTTTTTTAAAATTTAATATTTTCAAAGTTGAAATAGCTTTGGTGCTGCTCAATGGTCTTGTAGAACCATTAGGAATAGATGGCTAAGAAAAAATAAAAACGATTATATGTTAGATACAATCGGAAGAGTAAGTTTGATCTCTACATACTTTTCAACACCACTCTTTATAATTAAAAGAAAAACGAAATGCTACTCAATTCTCAGTTCTTCATAATAACATAATTTTAAATAATATAATGACATTACAAGTTGCAAACTGCTCAATTCCAACAGGCAATTTTAAGTCAATACTCATTTTTCATGCTTTTCAAAAATAAAAATAAAATAAATAAATAGGTACACCTCCATCATTTAAATTAAAACATAAACAATCACTTGGGGTTTTTATTTATTTTCTTATTGTTGATGGGATTAAGTACCCTATCCATTCACTGGAAACTATGAAGACGACTTTGAAATTAGACTGCAGTACTTTAATTTAGAATAATAGATGAATGAGCTCTATAGTTTATAGCACAGATTTTAAGACCATGTAATGTCTTTTACAGAAAAATTCTCTGGTAAAAACTTCCCAAAAAAGAAACCAAGCAATAATTCGGTGGAAATATCTGAATGAGACAAAAATGCTGTAATGCTAGCTCAACTATTTTCATTCAACAGTTTGGTTTAATTTAAATATGGTGAAATCAAATTAGCTGCAAAAAACAAAGGGATATTATCACTAGGTCATACTTAAAATGTGGTGAGAAGTCAAGTATTTTGACGTTACAAATTACCATAGCAATTTAGTTAAATCTGAAAGACTTCCAAAAAGACAAAACAAGTTGGTTTTCGAAGGTTCCCTCTACAGTGGATGGCCATTTCTGAAGCCGAAAAATTTCCTGAGTACTTACCACGACACATGTTCATACACATACAATAAAAACTTTAAGTCTTAGGTTTAATAACTTGATACTTGTTTTGGGATTGTATAAGGATATACCAGTAAATTTCATTATTTTACTTGGTTCGTTGCGATAATATTTTACACACGAGGCCTAATTTAATCAGGATCTGTAACTTTAAATGTATTTCAAGCTACTACAAGCAAACTCGGTCGAAATGAGTCAAACCTATATGATTTTGAACTGAAGCCTAGAAAACGAATCATTCAGTTAATAAGTAAGTAATAATCTACAATACTCATTCTTTTTTTTGAAGTGGAGTCCATGTCAACTCAAGACACCAGTACTAACCAGCACAAAACTCGTTAGATGTCTAGGTAATGAATAACTTAAATGATTTCTCACCGGCGTTGTCATATTTTTTGCAAAAAGACAGATCTTTCACGGTTGGTTAGGGCATTGTTCTCATTATCGGAGGTGACGGGTTCGAATACCGGCTGAACGAAAGATCTGTCGTGTTTGCTAAAGGCGATTGGGGCACAATAAATAGGTCGTGGTTGCAATGTCCTCCACTAAGTTGCGATGACTGCTTCCACTAACTGGTGAAGTCCAACTCAGGATTACTTATAGGGAAGCATGCTAATGCAACAATATAAGTGACAGTCAAAGATATTCTTATCAGTCAGAATTATAAAATTAATTTTAGAATAAGGGAAATTCATGAAACAGAATAAACTGGACATCTTCCAATATCACATATTCCTTTACATTTTATATTATTCAAAAATTTATACATTAAAATTTATACATAAATCACATTCCGAAATAACCATATCCAACAAAATTAATATGCACGAATTTATCAAATGATAATAGAGTCAGAAATATCTGGGCTTGAAAACAAAAGAAAAATTAGATTTTCTTGAATCTCTTATTGAAATAAAGGATTAAATCTCTTAAGTTCTTGAAATGTAAACAATAGAAACGTAGAAAGTTATTTAGATTTAAAAGAACAATACTTAGGAATTAGTTTTCATAAATATTTGCCACTAGATTAATCTTTAAATGTTCTTCTGAGTTTATTACAAAACTTTTGAAATACTCATCGAACCCAGTTTGGCAAAAGTGTACAATCGAGTGCCCCTTTGATTCTTTAGCGATTTTTTTTTTTTTTTTTGGCCCAAGATTTTAGCCAAGACGTGACTAACAAACTAAATAATAATATCATAAATTTGTTTTATTATATAATATATATAATTGTATAAATAATACAATCTATAATAATAATAAATTAATAAGACTAAAAATAACGGAATTGCCAGAAATTGAATTTAATCACCAAATTCTCGCCAAACTAAGGGGCACCCGATTTTACACTAAGAGCCACCGAGTTTATTTAGACTTTAAAAAGCTGTTAATTATTTGATGCTTATTTAAAAAAAAAATTGAAAACAAATTGCAGCTGAAGACATTACCTTTATAACACAATGTAAGTGACATAATATATTATTACTTATAGTTTAGATTACAATCTAAAAAATATAAATACAGTAACTCTTTGTTATCATAAGATGAGAGCAAAGCTAATAACAATCAAGATTTCTCCAGAGATTCTCAGCCAAAAGGACAAATATTATCATAATTAATTTAATTACTATTTTTAAACAGGAAATTTACCAGATTAAAAGTTATGTACTTCAATTCGAACAACACTTCATGAAAGTATAGATTTGGTCAAAAAAATGTTACATCGTAAACAATCAGGATTATTGTATATGATTATAAATGACCAATTAAAATTATGACTCAACTTTAATTTGAAAAGTTAATGAGTTGGCAACAGTAGAAATAAGTGAGGTCGGTTTAAACTGGTGCTAACAATGGATATAGCACTTTGTGTTATAACGCAACCGCATGCACATCAACCGCAGTGAAAGCTACAACAAAGAAAATGATCATTATTGTTTACTTAAATCGTAAAAGTATTAAAATTTAATTGCTTGATATGGAATATATATGACTACAAAAAATAAGCTTTGAAAAGGAAAAAATATTGCATATGTTAAGAAATGAATAAATTAAATGCTTAAATTTAGTTTAGATTTAGACTCAACAAATATTAAAAAGGAAGCAAAAGCGTTTCCTTTATGCGTATAACTGAAGGTTAAATCATTAATAAAATCTAAACATACACATCAATATGTTTAAAAAAAAAAAAACTCGCCAATTATTGCTAATTTCCTTTTTAAGTAGCATAATCCAAACCGCTTGAACTATTCAACCGCATCTAACGAGAAGCTTTAAATTCAGCAGAACGATTCCGCATTTACTTTTCTTTTCCAGTAAAGGAAAAGTTGTTTGTGATACGATTACAAAAAAATCTCATCGCTTTGAATGGAAAAAAAAAATCGCAGAAAAGCTTGGTATTATTATTAACGATGCCACAGCTGTCAAAAATTATCTTTTCACTCCAAATTCTTTTTTTCTTCTTCTCTCCATCCTACAAGGGATATAAGAAACCGCTAATGAGTACTTCAGATGAAATGGGGGAAATGTTTTTTCCCTTCTTTGACTTAAGTTCCTTACGCTACGATTATTATACTTTGGTGATATGGTTTTATGCACAGTAATGTCCTTTATTAATGCTGTAAGTGCAAATAAAAATAATGAATAGTTAAATAAACAATAAGAGAAGAAGCATCTATTTCCTTTTTTTCTCATTGTTGATTTTCCCTCACTGAGTTTTTTTTTTTTATTATTTATCGTCATTCCTGTCTTTCACTGATAATAAAGATGACACGGCTAATATATTGATATTTGGAGATTGATATACATTCAAATAAAACTGTATTTATAATTGTTTTTGCTAACAATGTGACAACTTGAAATTCGTTGCATCTGAAAGTGAGTGGACCTCGTCTAGTACGCTACTACACATGGAGATCAGTAACAACAAGATAAAAGTTGTTAACTAAATAATAATCCTTAAATTTACAGCAGGGTGAACTGATTTAAGTTAGAAACATTTCCAACAAATTTAGGAAAACAACAAACTAATAAAAGTTCAATTTTAAGATGAAAAGTAGAAAAGAAGTAGGCAAGTTGCAAAGAAGTTTAAATTAAATCTTGAAAGACACTAGAAGTTTCGAGAAAAATGTAGTTCGAGGTATATATGTAGGACACCAAAAAATACGATTGCATCTTAAAAACTGTTTTTTTTATTTTTTTTTAACTATTTGCAAAATTTGTAAATCTTACAAAAGTATTTAATAGAACAAGGTTAAAAATGCGAAGATGATTCAGGGTTGACTAAATTAATGGGAATGAGAAATCAAAAAGCTTTGCTCTACAAAAACGTCTACTTTTAGAAAATATGAAGAAATCGGGGTAAATATATGACATAAGAAACACCCAAACGAAATAGATGATATTCTTAAAGTTATATTATTTGAAGAATCTAAAACATATCTATTTAGATTAAATGGAAATCAATATACATGATTTGCTACAAAACTGACAGAGCACATAATAATACAGAGGTCAGTAGCTCCAGAAAAAAAAAATATATTTATCTATGATTTTAAAATATCAAGTCATTTTCCACTTATTTCTTAAAATACGAATACTAAGTTAGAAAAGGAGTTCAGAGTAAACAAATCTTAGAACCATATCTGAAGAAATATGTAGAACATGAATCTGATATTTTCTAATTATTTAAAAAAATTCGAAAGTTAGTCTAACTAAAATTTTATAGGTTACTGAGATAATGGCAGTAACCATCAATAATTTTAATTTTCTAATGTATTCGAAGTTGCCCCTCAAGAATTACTTTTTAATATTGTAAAATACTTAATTGTAAAACCATTACAAAAAATTATAATTTAACAGAAAATATACCCTTTCAGTGATATTAGAAAATATCAAAAAAAGCGAGGAAGGAATTTTTTTTAACTATAATAATAGTTAAAAGAAAATTCCTAATTTAAGGTGTTTAGTTTGATTTTATGCACTTCAGTTAAAATAAAATGAAACAACAAATTATGTGTGTCAGGATGATATGGCACAGGTCATAATTCATCCGAAAACTAGTGGAGACGAAGACAACTCGACGACTACACCCGAGCTTCCGGTTCCGGTATCAGGGACAGATTTTCTTGGAATGACATGGGAAAAAAACATCGGTTTCCTTCAGATACAATTTTGTAATGAAATCTTTTCTGTACACATGGTAACCAGAAGAGAACATTTTCAGAGGAAACGGATGTTAAAATGCATTCCGCAGATTTTTACATTTTTTTTTTATACTTTCCTTTTGGTATTTAGGTAATGGGTTAAAGGGGAACTGTGTCGTACTGCGGTTGCATACTTTGTTTACAAACATTTGAACTTTTTCATTTATTATATTATATAATCCAAATTTAGAATTATTTTTAACATAAATGTTTTTTTTTTTTTTCCTTCCAATGTGTCAATGATTATTATATTCTTGAAGATAAGGAACAAAAGCAAATAAGTATTACTTAAAGGGGCGTAAAAAATGATGCATGAGTAATATTTTTATCTTAATAAAATTTCAAGAACTATAATTTTTTTTAGTAAAAAACGTACTATTTATGGATATATTTAACCATCAAACATATAATCATAAAATTTAATATTTCCAGTCACAAAAAATGTAAATTTTTATATTGAAATTATATTTAAAGTAATCAAAACTCATTAATACCAGCAAATAAGAGAGGAAGATATCAGATATGAAGAACTATAATTCAGTTTTATGTAATTACTTTTCGTTCCCTCATGAGTGACATTTTATTTTAGATGAGTAGCTTGTGTGTAGTAATTAAAGAGAAACTTAATATTCAGAGCTCTAAAGTTAAGCTACAAGGGCTATTTTACCAGAAAAATAAATACACTTTCCAGACTTTTTTCTGTTTCCTAAAGTTTTTTCTCAAGTTAATAATTTAGCAGGTCATATTAAAGGAAAAATAAATTTATTAACTTTAAATATTATGATTTTTAATATAATTTAATATATTTAAAATGAGTGAAAACATACTAAAACAAAGAAAAGGCGAAGATACCACATATAAAAGGCTACAATATACATAATATAATATAAAAGGCTATATAAGTTTTCCAACTATCATAATCATTAAATTATCATACCCATACCTAAAAAATGTTAAAATATAAATCTGTGAAAGTTCTTCGCAAAAGCATAACTTAAATTTAAATTTAGAGTTATGAAAATTTATTTCCGTAAAAAGTTGTCAAGTCACTTCAATTCCATTTTTAATCAAATTTTATCTATGGGAATGGAATTAATGTTACTTCAATTACACATAGATTTCCGATTAATAAATAAGGAAAATTAATATAATTTATCTAAATGTCAAGTAGTATAATGTAATAAAAAAACAAACAATTGCATTTTACTTCTATGAATATATCTGGTATAGAAGTTTTCACTAATAATATTCTGCAACTAATGTTACATTTACCATACAAAAATTAATCTTTACTACTTAACTTTAGTAATTAAAGTGTCCTCTCACAATATATTTTCTGAATTTGCAGCATATGAAAATTACAAGGTTTCGATAAAAAATTTCTTATAACATGAAAAAAGCAAGGGAATTTGTATTTGACTAACATTTTTAATAGTCGTAGTTAAGTTATGCAAAATCTTTTCTGTAATCAGTACCAAGAATTAATACAAAAGACTTCTCATTGATCAATTAAAAATTTAGAGAAAAAGTTTATAAAGCGTTTATTATGTTAAAAACTTTATTTCTTAAAATTATTATTATTATTTTTTTTTTGCATACTTTTATTCCAAAATTAATGATAAAATAAATCTTAATACCTCAAAAAAATTCCTCTTATATATATATATATTTTTTTAAAAATATACTCCCATCGAAAAATGCTCAAGATTAAAAAAAAAACCTTAATGAATACTTTTAGATAATGAAAGTAATTTTTTTTATTAAAAGTCCTAAATAAAAATAAAGATTAATGAATTACAAGAAATTTTAAAATAAATAATATGCCAAAAGAAATAAATGAAATATTACTTTGGATGTGATCCACATAATTAAAAATTTTTAAAACATGATTTTTATTAAATTATTTTTGTCGCCAAATATCAGGACGCAGACACCTATTATGCAGTCCGTTAGACTTCTCAATCATTTGAATCAGTGGAGTGTTACTGATGAAGAGCAATTTGTCACCAGTGTTGATTACTAAGATTAAGGTCAGTGGCGCCGGATGCACCAAATTATTGGGGGTGGATTTAAGAGAGAGAGAGATCTATTAGATAAATCTAACAATCGATACACTTTCTAGAACAATGCGCAGTCGATGCGTGCAATGGTTATTTTTTTTTACCCTATATTAATTAACGTTGAATTCGAGAGTGAGAACTTGGAGATCAAAAAATTAGTTTGAGTGGTGAAGGAGCTTTCAAGAAGGAAGAAAGAAAAGAGCTTCTTTATCAGTTCGGTTATATCTTAAAATCACTTGACAGAAGTTAAAATATTTATACCTCGGGTTTTAACAAACAGAAAAATGTCATTATATCTAACAGAAGATGTTAGATTTGAAAAATAATATTTAGTTGCTGAAGCTCAGATAATGTTAACATCCCATTTTCTCCAAGAAATTCCTTAAGCA
This sequence comes from Latrodectus elegans, assembly GCA_030067965.1. NCBI lineage: Eukaryota > Metazoa > Arthropoda > Arachnida > Araneae > Theridiidae > Latrodectus > Latrodectus elegans. The sequence continues at coordinate 52,283,607 of CM057814.1, read as the reverse complement.
AGCTTTTTAATTTATAAATAATTGCATTAGAATACTTTTCATCAAAATATATAAATAGTTATTTGAGTTTTTTAATCGCGCGCGCGGATTATAAATACACAATTGATCATCATCAAAGTGATTTAAATAGAAAGTCAAATCTTATGATTCCTTCTTAATATTTTCACCAAAGTGGATAACAAATTAAACGAAGCGTTAAAACACTGTACTACATCAAATCCTCTTTATTGGATTAAAAAATAGATGCATAATTGTGTGATAAAAAGCAAGCTGTATGGTGAAAAAACGCATAAAAATTATCCATTGGAGTTACACTGGAAAAAAAGTCCCTAGACTTTTTTCCAGTTTGAATAAAATCAATATTTAGGGGAATACCAAATTCATCAATATTTTTCCAATGATTCTACACCCTGTACAATAATCAGTTTCACCATAAATCCAATGCGACATAAAATGACAAGTGGGTGTGGTGAATATTGAATTGAATCAGTTCGTTCAGTATAAGTTCCAGCAGGTCAAAAGAAAAGTTACTTTAAACTACGATCAAATGAAGTTGATATTTGGGATGGGATCTTTACAACAACACATCATCCATGAGACTTAAAACTCTGTAAAATTGACTTATTACTTTTCTGTTCATAACTTTTCACTTTTCAGTAGTTATATATTGCCCAAAGGAATAAATGGGGAAAAATTTATCTAATTAAATTACTAATCGGATTTTAGTAATAAAAACGTCAAAAAATACAATAAAAGAATATAAATAATAGTTTCCTTACATATTAAAACATCAGTTAATAATGATTTTATAACACGGCCAAAGATAGTTTAAAAATTATTTTTACTTAATTATTATCCCTAGTGATAAACTAATTATTGGTTAAAAGATATTTGATTGCCTTCCAGTGAGATACTTCAGGAATTGTGAATTGTACTGACACATATTTCAAACGAGAAAATTTGACGAACTTTCAAGCATCCATTCCGACAAGGTATATGCACAGAGTTAAAGCCCAATGTTTAGTTCTTATCGATGATTGGGACCACATTTGGGTAATTCTATCCCAATGAAAATGGTCTTACATGAACTAATGTTAAATTCTAATTTATGTGCTACGTATATGATTATAGCCTAACTTCGACGCTCAAATCTGAATTAGCATCGACCATTACTGAAACAATCATGTTTGTGGATGATACGGTAAATACAATAAGTGCTAAAACATCCATATATTTTTCAAACTAAGCCTTCAATGATCATTTAAGAAAGAGAAACCTAATTCTTTCATATACCAATCTTGTCACTGAGCAATATACAGGAATCCCCTTATAAGAGTCCGCATTGATATAATAACAATTTGGATTCAGTTACATATAATATATAAAAATTAATAAGAAAATAATTTAAAATACATTGATTCTTAAATGTCTGTAACTAATCGGTTGTATGTGCGAAGGATTTTCTACTTTTTGTCATTTGTAAGAGCTTGATATGAAATCATTTGAAAAAATACGCTTATATATATGAGAAGTTTATTAAAAAATGAGCATTGAAAACAACAACAAAAAAAAATTATTCATAGTAGATGAAAAGGATGTTATCAAAAGTATTTTCCATGATTAGCCATTTTTTTAAAAAAATAATTGAAGACAAATATTACAAATTATATGGATAATTTATTTTACAAATATCAAATGCATGATTCAGAACAGTTGAAAAATTTTTTTCAACGAAATCATTACTTTCACAGAATGGGCAGTAATTTATTTCAATAATGCAGTGAAATTCTCAGAAAATTGTATTACTCTGAAACTATTTTGCGGAACGCTTGTTTTTATCTCATGACAATGACTATTAAAATATTATGGCATCAACTGTGAAATTCCATGTTTTACATAAAGACGTGAGAACGACTAAAAATCTATATTCTCATCTCCTGGAATTGTTTTCACTTCTAATATATTTTTTCATGTAATATATTTTATCTAGAATATATTGATTTTCTGTATATATATATATATATATATATATATATATATATATATATATATATATATATATATATATATATATATATATATATATATATATATATATATATATATATATATATATATATATACTGTCATTTTTCTTTTACAACACTTAAATTTTGAAATTTTATATATTCACACAAGTACCTAAATAAAGGGTTGCAATAAAATAATTTTAGATATAATTGAAAGAAATATGCACTGCTGGTTAACACCGAAATGCAACACACTGAAGAAAGCATATAAATCAATTTATATTTACATCACACGTTTGCGGCGATGAGTTATGCATATTATTAGCTTTGCTGCATTGCAATGCATAAGCACATCATGCGCAACAATAATGCCACCTGCAAAAACTACAACAGGGAGAGATATTGCCGATTTAACATATTACTTTTTTTGTATACACTGTTTAACTATGCCTCATCGAGCTTTTTTTTTTGAGAAATATTCTGTGTTTGACCGAGGAAGAATAATAACCTACAGAGATAGCAGAATATCCTTCAGAGATATCGGTAATCGTGTTAGACAAAACTAAACAAATGCGATGCAGATCTGCAATAGATGGATGCAAGAAGGAACGGCAGATCGACGTTACCAATCGTTGTACCACTGTGTACATATTGACAGATAGACATATTGTATGCATAAGAGTGATGCATCCACCTACCATATATTGAACCACAACACAGTAGATTCAGTCTGGAACGCATCGTTCGGTGTCTGCTCATACCATTCTACGGAGTTTACTGCAGAATGGAATCATTGATTCTTTTATCTTCGACTCAAAATCACAGGTATCTGTGTTGTTAATAGTGCGATGTGATAGCGAATTCTTTGTTCATCGATTGAATTACGTACTTGGCCTATTTTTTCTATCTATCTGTCGCCAATCGAAGACATGTGGTCCAACATGTGTTCGATTGGCGAAAGATAGGTGCAAAAAATGCACAACAAATGGTCCGGGATACACCACTTACCTTATCAAGTTAGGGAATAAGTGAAAACCGCATGGACTACTACACGCTAAAAATGCATCCAAAACCTCTTTGGTTCTATGCCAAGGCGTGTGGAAGCAGTTATATCCAACAATGAAAAGTACACTAATTATTGATTCATACACAGTCGCAAGAGACTATAATTTCAATAATTTGATTTTTGTTTGCATGACATATTATCTGCCAAATAAATTTTGTTGTGATATCTCTGGTCTTTCTTGATATTGCATTTTGGATGTCCAACAATGCATCTGTAATCAATATGCATGATTTACACAAGTGCAAAATCAACCTCAATACTTATAAAAATTATATACTTTGAATTTTGGTAAGTCTTTGGAACTTATGAACTACTATCAAATAACTTAATAGACTCATAAACTAGTGCGAACTGTATTGAAGTTTCCAAAATCACAAAATAATTTTCTTAAATTGGGCTAATAAAACAATGCGCGATCATTGAAATCCCCAATTTAAAAGTGAAAACTTAATCAACTGAGCATTTTAATAAAATTATAGGGCATGTTTTAAAAAATACAGGGTTTGTTAAAAATAAATGGAAGTTACATTTTCCACATTGCAGGACATTAATTAGGATCACTGCTTGAAGAGTATCAATTACAGAAAAACATCGATGAATCGATGAATTACAATATAATCATATCAAAATTTAATTTGTACATAACCAGTTATTTTATGCAAAGTAAAAAGATACCTGAATAAGATGAATCTAGATATTTAAAATACAAGATTTTTTAATTAATGCATGGACCTAATTATCTGACAAAAGCATAAATTGGAAGAAAATATTTCTCATCATAGCAAAATTCCAAAAATAAAAATCGCACGACTGACCACAAAAGTCGTGAAAGATATCACGCTAAATGCCAATAAATACAGTAATCATCGAATTGAAATTGCGCATTTTTACTATTTTATTAAAGTCGGACAAAATAATCCATAAATGAAATAATTTATATCATTTAATTTACTGCTGATTTTTCTCAGAATTACATGCATATTTTAGATTCAAAATATGATTTACAACCCTAAATTAATTGAAGTACCAAACGTTATGAAGGCGTCTGGACGGCTTGGAGCTATTAAAATGCCATTAAAAGTAATCTCATAATATTATTTATTTCGTAAGAGTCTTAATGAAAAGGAAATGAAGGTTATTCCGTTTGTTTACATTACTCTTCAAACGTTAATGTCTAATTGCTCCAGTTGCCATCAAAAGATTTCCGACGCAGTACAATTTGCGCAATTTGGTGGCATGAAAAATTAATTACCTAGCTTCGACTCATAAAAAATAATATTGTTATTTTACAACTGATTATTATGTTGACGGAACAATTATTTTATTTTTTAATATTTATGCAGAAAATTTCGTTTTGAATAAATAAAAATATAGCTCTTCAGGGTAAAATTTTACACAAAATAAATATTATTCTAACTTTCAGATTCGCCTTATAATTATAAATGCCAATTTTAAATTACCTAAGCGCGAGCTTGAATTTAATGACATTAATTAAAGTAAATAATTAAAAAAATTGCTCCTAAAAGAAAATATCAAGTTTTATAAAAGGAGAAATACATTTCAAAATTTTAAGAAATTAAAATCTTTATTAAAAGATGAAACAATTTATGTATCAACGAAGATTTTAAAATGTTTAGTTTATGCTTGCGAACTGATCAAAAAATAAATTATCTGTATGAATTTAAACAATATTCAAATCGTTTTTCATTATTTAAAAATATTTTTTGAGGATGCGCAGTCACACACTCCATGTTGGGACGTATATTTAAAGCAACTTATTTTATATATTAAAATAACAACTTATTTCAATCCTTTTGTAAACTTGCATTACTACAAACAGATTAATTTTATTTGCATGCCAGTTTAAATGTTTTTAATTCAAATGTATTAAATAAAGAAAATTCGACGTATACGTAATAATTTTCAATAGTAATGCTATGCAAACACAAGCATGGAATCAATTTTCATACATTTATGTATAGCATCGGAACTGTTGAAATACATTTGGTCAGTAAAAATATTTTTATATATACGTTTATTCTCTAAGGGACCGTGAACTAATAAAAAATTGGAAGAAAAACATTCTTTTTTATTAGAGAAATTATAACTAGTCATAAAACACAATGTTTTAATTATAGATTATAAACTAAAAACCATGATTGAGACAGAGGTGCCGCATGTATTATCATCTAAAAAAGAAAATCATAAAATATAATAAAATCTAAGACTATCATTCAAATACTCAAGATATTATATTTTAATATCTCCTTCCAATAAAAACATTGGTTCATTGTGCGATAAAACGGATTTTAATTGGAAAATAATCTTCGTAATATGTATATACAGGAAGGAATTTTGGAATCATTTCATGAAATCAAAAGAATGTCATATTGTGTGTATGAGATTATAAAATGCCATTTATTCATTCATAATTGTTTTACGTAATATTAAGATTAATTTGATATAGAATTTCTTTTCCAAGAATAATTATTTTGAATAAAAAACAATTTATGTAGATAAACGTCGCATTAAGTCCGCATTATCAAATATTAGAAAGTTAAAATTTCATCATTCAAGTATGATGAAAACAACTCTTCGGTAGTTAATACTAAAGAAAAGGAAAGAGGTCGATTACCAAGTTGGCACACCCTTTAGATTATCCACCCTACATTGTTAGGAGGTTCACGGACCAACACAGATGTGGTTGGGGTGTTATGTTTAAAATAGAACTAATTTAACCTGTAAAAGGCTAAATTGTTTTCATAACACTTATTTTATAAAGCTAATTTATATGAAATTTAAACATGTCATTCACATATTTTTAACATTTCTATATTTTATAATTGTTTTAGGGTATTTCACTTTTACGAAGATATTTTCTCTTTCAATAGTTTGATCAACCAACAGTACCAAATATAATAATAAATGAAACGTATAAATAAGAAAATTAAAGAGTTGATAAATTTGCATGAAAAACTTTTTACTATAACAAAAATGTATTGAAATAGTCAAAGAACTACTATAAATATGCAAAATTCAATTTTTAACTATATCAGATTTTACAGGTTATAAATTTTTTTATCGTGCTTTTTTTCTCCTTAAATTTATTTAAAATGTAAATTTACAGTGAAAAATTGAACGAATTGATATATAATATTTCAAGCCTGTTCATTATTTCCGCAAATAGTCTAAATAAGTTTTTAATTTATTAATAATATTTTTTATTCTTTTTATTCCAGCAACAAATTGCGTTTGCTATAAAAACTTCTAATTTTGTAACAAGGAGAAACATATCTATTTCTGTAATATTTTATATATCAATCAGATAGTTTAGATACATACCATGTCCAGAGATAGGAGATCTATCCAATTAATATTTAATCCATCCAATTAAAATGTATCGCTTTTTTATAGTTATTCATTTATATATTTATAACAGCTTTTAAGAAGCTGTCCAGTAACATAAATAGCCTCGTCTTAAAAATTCAAATTTTTAAATTTTCCTAAAAAAAACCAGAATTTTGTTTTAATCTGCACAAAAATATGTTCCTTATTTAAAATTTTGCCATCATTTGAAATTGTATCATCTAAAAATAGCAAAATTTTAATTTTTTTTATATCAAATAAAGATATTTGAGTTTACTTTTGATTTTAGAAATAGTAAAATTTGAAAAAAAAAATTTAATATTTTATATTTTAAATTGTTTTTACCGATAATGTTGAATCAACTATTCTATAAAATTCACTTCATATCATGCTGAAGGCTTTTAATCAGTTACTTCATACTACAATAAATACTTATGTATGTATTAATTTCCCACATGCGTATACTTGTTTACATAAAATAATGTGGCATTAGAATTCTTATAAAACTATCAAATTTATGTACATTCTTCAGTATAAACTATATAATAAGACAATGTCTGCTTATATGTGGAAAAAATAAAATCATTTAATATTTTTAATCTTGTCAGTTTTTTCAATAGAAGAATCTTTGTTGAAAAATTTCTGCATATGAAATTATATATAAAATCTGAATTATTTGATAGAGAGTATACTAAATCTAAACATGTGATGGGGAAATAAACTTCGCGTTTTCGCAGGGCTATTTTCACGTGAAAAAAAAAAGTTTTTATAAATATCAAAGCGGAAATATTAATCTAGAAAATTTGGAGAATTATTGGAAATGTTTTATTAATCATTGTTGATGAAGATCTTGATTGATATTTTTATCATCTAATTATTTTATATAGATTAAAAAGTTTAATAATAATATCTTTCACATATCAAGAATTGTATAATTTAAATAAATATTTATGTGAGTATATTTAACTGCTTATAGAATTTTAAGCCTTATATATATATTTTTAGCATTTAACTTATGCTTTAAAAATGATAAATAATGCATCTCAATAAAAAGAAGAAAAAAAATGCGTTAAAAATTCGTTGAATGGATTTTTATTTCACGATATTACGGTACAAATTCTGCTAGTTTATGCAATACTCACCTTTATTAAAAATTAATCTATACATTTACCAACATAAAATACAATACTTTTTTGTTGGTAATAAATGTTTGTTTAATAAATAATGTTTGTAAAATAAATGTTTTTTTTTTTCTAATAATGCAATATTTTCAACATTAAAGTAGATTAAGGTATTAAATTAAGTTTTCACACAATATATATTTAACATGACTTCTCTTACCTTAGCTTCCTTAGCTAACTGTTTAAGGAAATGTATGTTCAGTTCTTGGGGTCCTTCACTGAATCGGGCCGGGGACGGCGAAGAACAGGCAGAGGAGGTAGCAGATCGACTTTTACGCATTGATCCGAAAAAAACAGACATTTTTCTGTGAATTGGATTAATTCGTAAAACTTTCGCAGAAATTTTTCAAATTAACACCTTATCTATTTGCGGAGCAAACCGACTGATATAATCAATTTTTAGATTTCTCTGAATCATTTGTAGATACTAAAAACTAGTATTTTGGAATATCCGATAACGAATATCAAAATGATTACCGTTTCCTTTCACGAAAATAATCTTCCACCTAGGAGTTTATAGAACTATAAAAATCAACACAAAACTTTTTCCGCAGTGCTTTCCTGCAGACGATAATTAAATTATAGCGAATTTTTAAAAATCAATGATTTGATTAGATTCATTGGATTTTTCCTCACGCATGACTTCATAACACTTTCTTTTTTAATTAAATATTTCGTAACATTCATTCAATGAAAAAGTTCTTTCCCATCTTACTGTACACCTGATTTCATTCATAAAAATAATCCATAATAGAATATTTCTGTTAACACCAATAGCGTTCTTTTCCGCATTTGTTTACAAGAATAAAAACAAAATTCAAGAACAAACTTCGGTCCTCTCAGCTTGGCCTTCAAGCAAATTTCACTCCATCGCGAATTAATAGCTCACTGTTGTCAATTATCAGTTCCTTGACACAGCGCGTTTCGCTTTTAACAAGATGAAAGCCGCAAATGAGAATACAGCTGATATGAACCGGCGCGAAGCCATCTGCAACTGTTTCCAATGGCAACGCCTGTGGTGGCCGGCCTGTGACGTCATCCCCGCGGGAAACACCAGGGAAAATAGGAGTCGCTAGAGATACATAGAAGCTTGAAGGGATAAGGAACACACAATTGTTGAGATGAATTGGGGAAGTTGAATTTGACAACGCTATAAAATTAATGGAGGCGAGCTCTTTCGTTTAATTTTCCTTACTTAAATTCACAATTAAATGCATTAATTTTTACTAATGTTAAATCAGAATTAGGATTTAAGGTAAGAAGACAAATTAATAATCAAATATATTCTTGAATGTAATCTTATAATAGATAAATTTAAATTTTAGGTAAATATTTAATTAATAATTTAAAATATATTGGTTTCCTTTTACGAGTAATCAGTTCAATTTTTAAAAACTATTGTTTGTGAAACAATCAGACCTTTAATAATTACCTTTCTGATGCTGAATATTAATAAATGATTTTTTTCGAATATATATAGAAAAAATATATATGTTATGTATATATAACTTACGAGATTACTTATATAAAGTGAGCATATATTGTTTCCATTTTCCTTAAAAACTAGAACAGGTTTATAACACAAACATTTTTATTACTTATTTTAATGACAAAAATTAATATATTCATTTCTTTCTTGTTACTATATTACTCTATTTGTCATCCAATTATAAAGTACACTATACTACAGGGAGAAGTAACTAAACTGATAAAAAAAAATTCTTATTTGCTAGACTATCATTTGATAAGGTCTTCAAATGTTTAATAATCGGGGAATTTTATCGTATCTTATCTTTAACAATGAGCCATGCTAAGAAAATCATACTGTTTGCCTAGGGTTAAAAAAAATCGCGAAATGATTGGCTAACTGAAGATTACCTTATTGCTGGAAATCAGGCAGTTAGATTTATTGTTAGACTGAAATAGGTTATTAAAAATATACAGTAACATAAATATGAATTAAATATTTGTAATTGCTGTTGAAATATTTACATCACACATTTAAGAAATATTAGAGGAATAAATTGGGTGCTACGTAATTTAAATTTCAAAAAAAAAAAATATTAACTCGCGCGATGTTACACCAACTTTATAGTAGTAATAATATGATAGAAACAGTTTTAGAGCTTTATGCTCGTAAGCTTATAGCTCACATTGAGTAAGATAGAGTTTTTTTTACAAAACTCGTCAAAAATTTAGAACACCATTTTGGAACATGGCTTCATATGATAAGCTTAATTCTAGCCGCTCTGAACAATGGTTGATGTGAGCTGCATTTCTGTTTTCATATTTTACGAATTAGTGTTCGGCATTTTCTGGGCTTTCCTCTTTTTTAATACGTGAATATATATAGCTCGCTATTTACAAATCTCCTATTCTGAAAGCATAGTGAACATTGGCATTCATTCGCATCGTGGATTTACAATATCCTTCTGTTCATAATGAGAATATTTTACCACCCTGCTAATGCATTATATGGGAATCGGCTTTTAGTTTGAAATAGCTCAGGTTTCGATCTCATCACTTGACTGAGATTCTGTATAATGAAATATTTGCGAATGGTGAATCTTAACTTTTTAAGCAGTTGGTTATATCAAGGATCTTACCGTAATGATAAAAAATAATGTTTGCAATTTTGTGACAAAACGAAAGCTAAATCAATATAGTCTCATGTGTAAGTGTGTGAATTGATAAGATATTATCTCCGACTATTATCAATAGACATTTAAGTAACTCTATGTAATTTAAATATGATAAAAAAAATCAGGTGTGAACAAAATCTATGTTAAAATAATTTTTTAACTACTTAACTTCTTTTACCGGATTTGCTTGTGGCTGATTATAATGACTGACTATAATTTTTTCGCGCCCAATTGATGATTAGACCAGAACTTTTAGTTTAAAGTAGACTCCAAAACAATACAACCTTAACGCTTGAAGTGAGAATCGAACCCGTGAACAATTAAATTGAAAGTCAAAACTGCTTACCATTCAGGTGCTAGCTAGGTACCTTTTCCATAGGAAAAACTTTCAAAATTTAAATATATTTTTAAATTACATACATATGGTTACTATATATGTATATATATGTGTGTGTGTGTGTATGTATTATATTTATATATAGATTAACTAGATTTTAATTCACCTAGGAATTATTAGAAGCTGCTTTTATGTAATATCTTTCCTCTCCACATAACTCATTCTTTTATTTGTATAAAATCGTAATTATTAGATATACACAGATAGATTATTTATAGATCACAAACTTCTCAAAATAAAAATCAATACAATTAAATTTAAATTTTAAAACTTGTGATTAGGATTTCATACAAATAAAAAATGAGTGCTTTAATGTGTGTAGAAATATATTAGGTAAAAGTAAGTCTTCCTCTAATAATTGCTCCATAAATAGATCACTTCGCAAGTTTTACGGTCACCAGGCATTTAAAATTTAAAATAAATAAATAAATATGAATGACGGGAAATTGATGAAGTAGGATAAATCAGGTGTTAAACTTCCTTATAACTTTCATTTCATTTTTTACTAATGTAAAATTAAACATACGTTTTTCCTTGGCAACCCCTTTCACCTTCATTACACAGTATCTGAATCTAGTTCACAGGTGTCAGAGGTTGCTGAACGTCCTGGGGGCAGTAAGAAAATGGATACAGGAAAAGTGATGAGAAAGTGCAAGAACTAAAGAGATCAAGAACTGCCCGTTGGCATGCTTGACCTTAAGGTTTGGAGACTGATTGCACTCTGAATAACCTGTGAAAGTGACTTTCTCACTTTGAGAAAGAATTTAAAAATTGCTTTTGCGAAAGGATATTTTGCATTTTCAGTGAGCTTTCCAGGTCTGACCACAGTGACCTGGCATTTCATTTTTTGTTTTGTTTTTTTAACAGGTTAATAACTTACTTTTGGCGACCTTTGCTTTATGTAACAAGCCAATTATGTACTACATTTTCCTTAAAGAAGGCACTAAAATAATGGGCAGTTATTATGCAACATAAATGCTGATTTTAAATATTAATTTAAAACGACAGTCTTTCATTAACTTGAATTTTCTTAATAATTGCATAGCATTATTTTTATCGATATATTACACATAAAGTAAAATTCGGATTCTGTTTCTTTTTTTACGTTTGTTTACAAAACAATCCAAAACTATTCTCATTAATTATTACTGTGTTACTTATTATGCAAATTATTGCAACGAATATTAATTTATGATCATATAAACGTTTTTGAAAACGAATTAGAGATAAAATAAATTTAAAAAATTTACTTTCAAACACAAACACTTTTATGATTTTTTAAGTATTACAAGAAATTACATATACTTTTATTTATACAAAAAATTAGTAAATATATTTATCCAATGTTTCTAAATTAATATTTCCTCATTAAAAGCGAAAAGATGTGTCTTAACACTTAAAACTTGATTTTACAAAAACAATACTGTTTCTGACCATAGCTCAAATTAACTGCATGCAGAAATTAATGATTTCCTCCTGAGCATCAAGCTATGAATTCCTGTCTGTGTGTGTGTGTGTCCTACATACTAAATTTAAACATTTTAATAAGATATAATTTTGAAAATGCATTTCAAAATTTGAAAAGCTCATTCCTTTTCTGAAAAACTTTTGCTCCTTATTTTGAGCAAATTTTATGCTTTATAGTAAGCAGGTTTATGATTTGATGAATCCTGACTTCATGAGTTTATTCAATTCCAGTTTTCAAGTCAAAGCATTTAATTTGCATTTTCGAATGACAAAGGGGAAAAAAAAAAAACATCATGACTCTGATGAAAAGGCGTTAATGACTTTTACCTCCAATTACCTAATCTTAATGTAATTACAGTGGCAATTTTCAAATAAAGGGCGGCCTACATTTATCCCAACACACATTTATTTATTTATTTTACAAAGGAGATGGAGGAGGCAAACCGTCTTGATCCACATTCCGAAAATATTCTTGTCTCTGCAGGAGATTTTCACCGTATCCTGTATGGCTTCTTTCCTTTTCAAACATGGCTTCCTTCTTGCAGTTTTTAAGGACATCAGACCTTATTGTTGGGAAGTTAAACGGAAAAAGAAAATAAATAAAGCATGCTCAACGCTGTAAACATCATCTTCCACCGATTCCCGCATCAACCCCCTCTTTATTCAATTCACAAAGACCTCCTTTGAAAAGGTTTTTGGATTCCGGATGGTAATCGTTTAAAAGATGCTGCATTTTTCCACAAAAAAAAAAAAAAAAAAAAAAAATTAAGATGTTACATCCGTAATAAGGGAGTGCGAAAATAATAATTTAATGGCTTAAAAAAAAAAAAAAAAAAGACTTGGAGGATAGTGCTTACAAGACCTGAAAGCAAATCGGAAGAGACAATTTTGAATTTGTTTTTTTATCCTTATTAAACTTTTTCTACTAGAGGCTGTCGAAATATCACCGAACTGTGAATATTAGTGATGGGGGGGAACACACATTCCAGTATTTCCTTTTCATTTCAATAGAAAAATTTTTTTTGTTAAATATATGGATGAATGCATACAAAATACAAAATGGAAAAAGTTTTATATAAATTTGGGGGGGGGGAACATGAAAAGCAGGAAATACTAATAAAATTTTGCGCGATTGCTATGAATTTTATATATTTTCGAAAAATCTAACGTTTTTTAGGTCTTTGATTTATTTCAATGCAATATTCTTAAAAATTGTTTACTTAACAGGCAATTTAATTTAATACAGAAAAAAATTTAATATAATGTAAAAATGCACACACTGTTAAATTTCTTTCGTGAATTATTTTATAACAACCACAATAAGCGGACAATAAAAATTATTGCAAATAACCATTAAAACTATTTGTAGAGATATTCAACAATACGCGATACAAAAGGTTCGTTTCGCATCCGTAAGCTTGAATCTTACGATAACCACCTGGTAAGGTGTAATCTTCCGTGTGTAAAGTTTGATGCTATTACCACTGTTAAGCAATGGATTTAACATTTCTGTTGGAACGAGAGTATCTGTCAGGGCAAATATAACAATCTAAAATGAAACGATTCCATAAATTTATTTCAATTAAAATATATTACAAGTCTGAATTCTTAGCTGGAATCATGGCTATTATATATTTGCTTGGGAATTTTTAAATTGGTACTTGAAATTTTTTTCCAAATACCGCCGATTCTCTAGAAAGCAATTAATGTTTTGTGAATAGCATTTCTCTTATGAATAGTTTTTTTTCATTGCAGGTCACAATATTTTGCAGCATTTTTCGTATAATACCTCTCATATATCTAAATTCCTTATGAATTGTTTATCGTAAAACAATATTTGATGTCATTTTTAATAAAATTTCATTATTTCTGAGAGCTCTTTATGCCTGTTTATTTTCTCCTTACAACATTTGAAATTTTCACAAAAATCCAGACGACTTAATCTAATTATTGATTTAAAAAAAACGATAATACAAAAAAATTATTAAGATAATTTTTGATAAAATCTTGCAGTTTCTTAAGGAATATTTTGATGTCCAAGTAATTTTCGATACTTAAGAAGATATTTGATATTAAGCAGATATTTCGTTTTCAATCAGATTTTGGCCTCGATTACACATGAACACAATAATACGGAGCTTATTATGGTAGGCAAATATTTGTAAGTGGATATTTTAAGCAGAAATGGACTTTATCTCAATTGCCTTCTCTTGTTATGAAATTTTTACAGTATAGGATTGCTTATGGCAACTTTTTGACATCGATTGTTCTATGTGGATAACATTTAACTTTATATTGCACTCCTAAATTTATTTAAATATTATATGTATATTTTACGTTTAAGTATTACATTTTAAGTAAACATTAAGATTATTTAAGTATTACTCGAGAAAATAGAAATTACTATTTGCGCATTAATTACTTTATTAACTACTAATTAGACATTATTCGATCACATTTACCATTATGGTCTAAATATGTCCATATCATAAGTGTTAGTGTGTCCGTAATAGATAAGAGTAGATTTGACTTGGATAACCTTGTCCATACTTTAAATGAAGGTTAAATATTTCCGTGTCAGAAACAGCGAAACTCGTGTACTTTGCATATAAATTTGAAACTAACACAAAAAACATAATAATAATAAATTTTAAAAGCAGCCAACTAACATTTCACATAAACGTCGCTCTTGTGATAGGAAGATTATGAATTTTGTTAAAGACTGAATGAGAAAAAGTCTAACTTCATGTTAAATTGGTAGTCCTTTGCACCTCTTCGCTTCTGAGGAGCAGAAATTTCGAAAAGGATCAGCTAATTTAGATGTTGACGTAATTACTTAAACGTGACGTACCATAACTAGGTTATTGTATATGCTTTGTTTTATACTACTGTTTCTTTGTTTATTATCTGCTTATTTCCCAAAAAGAAGTTGCTGAACGCAATTGATTTTCATTTCATACTTTTGACCACTTTCAAAGCAATGACGCTTACACCTAAATTGATATTTTGAATCCAAACTTCACATTTGTGGGTAGTATAATAAAATTTTAATAAATATAAGCTTTCTCAGCATGACGATCTTGGGTCTAAATCAGATGCTGAACCTGCCAAGTACGATAAATGGCGCCAAGATATTCTACTAATTGTTATTTTTAGTGACTCTTAGTCAACAGAAAATAGAAATCGGAATCTCTATAGAACGCGCGCGCGCGTGATGCGTGCAAGAAATATTAAATTTTGTTTAGATTAACGAAATAAAATTCTTCAAGTTTCATCCACCCTTGGAATGAGGAGATGTTGTTAATAACAATTCAATGTCTCTTTCACTTAAGCTCTCTTTCACTTATTACTAAGCGTTCATACCAACAAAGACAATTCCTAGATAAAAGGTTAGATGGAGTCGGTTAAGAGCCAAATCGAGTTCTCCAAATTGTTTGTGTCACGTCATATTTGGCGTTTCTTGGGTAACCGAAATACTCTCTCATTACAGTTGACATTTTGATGGCATTTGGATGATGGTAAAGCAATGTATATTGAATTCCACTTGACGTGCTTATTATGAGTTTGAGTCAACTTGAAATTGAGAAGACTTCCCATGTTTGTTATCGGAAAATTCGGAGTTTGAGTTTAACCTTAGCTAATGAGCTTCGTTATATGGAACACTAACTTTGTAAAAAGACAACGAATCGACTTATTATTTTTTGGAATGTCCTGTTCTTAAGATCTCTTTAGATTTAAATTGGTATTTCTTGAAAACACTAAGTGTGATTTATGGTAGATGTCGTTTAAAGGCTTATTATGTTACAAAAAAAAAAAAAAAAAACTATATTATAAAATTTTAAATGTATATGAAAATTAAATTTTATTTTCAAATGTGCAGCCCATTATAGATAAATAGATTGATGTAGACAGATAGATAATATTGATTTTTATATTTTAAATGAAGTTAAAATTAAGTAAATACTAAATATTTAATAATATAAATTCTTTTATAAAAAATAAAAAAAAAAACTTTAACAAAATAAATATACAAAGCAACTATAGAAACCACAAATTGAAAAAGGGCTTTATAAACATAGAATTTTTCAATAAGAACAGATGAATAATTTGAGAAAAGAATGCGAAAAGAAGATATTCAGAATATTATAAATAATAACAAAGTGCAGTAAAATAAAAAAAAAATGAAGTAAAAATATTGAATTTAATAACAGGAAAATTAAGATGTAATACGTTAGAACCATCTAAGATCTATCTGGAGACACTAATCTTAGAATTTTGAGCCTTGCTCTAGTAACGAGGGTGTCATCTGAGCTGGTGTTTTTATTTTAAAGTTCTTTATTAAGCTCTCTGTAGGTAGTTATCTATATAAATTTGGCTAGAAATTTTTAAACATTTAAATAGAATAATACTTGAAAACAAATAATATTACAGAAAAGATTAATATTACAAATAATATTACAGTTATTCATATCAGATATTTGAAAAAGACCTGTAAATCATATTAAAATAAATTCGATTCAAATGAAAAATATAAAACCTCCTACACTCACCGCCGAAAGTCTGTATACAAGCCATTAATGTTTGGTGTTAATGTAACGATTCATAAGTGAGTTAAATTTTTCTTATTGAATAATAACATTTTAGATACCACAAATAAAACACATTTTAATAGTAGTTAGTAATAATCATTTGAAAGCAACAATATAAAATAAAAAATGTACATAAATTAAAAAGAAGAGAGAAATCAAATGCATAGGAAGTAAGCGTACACTTACAAAAATGTTAAAATTAATCCTATAGTTTTCAAAATTTTAATACTTGGTCTCAATACTCTCAATCTATTGAAAGAAGTTTTGACGTCTCTTCTGAGATTACTTTTTTCCATTTCTTTTTTCATAACAGATTTTAGTATTTCTTTAGATGAAATTTGATGCTCTCTGCTTCTTTGTTGCAGTAAACCCCACAATTGTTCAATGGGATTTAGGTCTGGGAACTGGGGAGGTGTATGCAGTTGGTTTGGCACATGATACAGAAGCCATAACTGCCAATGTGTGACATATGCTTTGGGTCACTGTCCTGCTGGAAGAAGTAATCTTCATTCAATCCAAGTTTGCGGGTACTTTGCTTATGGTTTCTTTTTAATATGTTCCAATAATCAATTTTATTCATTGTTAATTCAATAGACTCCTGGTTACCAACCACACTGCTTCCCATACACCCCCAAACCATAACACTTCCTCCTCCATGTTTGACAGTCAGAAGAAGATTTTCTTTCTTGAGTTACGTACCAGGTTTTCTCCAGACATATTTCCTTCCTTTTATTCCAAAAATGCAAAATTTGACTTCATCTGAAAAAATTACTTTGTTCCAGAAAATACGAGTCTTATCCAAATGTTCTTTTGCAAACGCAATTCTTTTTGCTCAGTTCACTGGGGAAATGTATGGCTTCTTCTTTGCAACTCTAGCATGAAAATCGTGCTTTTTTTAATAATCTTCGAATTGTAGTTAAACTAACATTTTTCCTGGAATCTCTCAGCAACACTTTTTGCTATTTTTGATGTTGACAATCAAGGATCTGTTTTTACAGTCCTAATTACAAAGTGGGTCTCTCGAAGCTTCGTGCAATTGGACGGTTCTCGGTTTTTATTGTCAAAAGGCTTATCGATTTATAGTTATTAATAAATTTTGGATCGAGGAATGTCTCCTATTAACTGCCTCAGGTATTGCTCTGAGTGATTTTCCAGATTTCCAAAGATTTACTGTAATTTTTCTTTCATCAATACTTATCTCTTTTCTTTTACCTGCAATGTTTTCTAGAAAAAAATTCTACAGCAAAAATCATACATCACACTTACTCTGAAATCATACCTTGAAAAAATAAATGTATAAAAATTAATCGGTGAATGTTATTATTATTTTTTCAGTGTATGTTGATTTTTGACGAGGCTTTTGAATGTCATTTATCGAGTGTTTTATTATTTTATTTCAATTTTAGGACAAGTGTTGACTTATTTGTTTTGTTAGTTGAAATATAAAAGTTTAATGAATTAATTGGAGGCGTATTGCTTTTTTAACACATGAAATTAACACAAACTTTCCGCGGAAAGTGTAGCTCTTTTTTTTTTTCTTTTTTTTTTACTTAATTCTCAATACATTGTTAGGATCGTGTTAAACTTCCTTGTTTGAAATTTTTCCATAAATAACTTTATGTGGTGAGTATTCAATAAAATATTGCTCTATAAATCTAATTTATAAAATTAGCAGTTTCCATGAATATTACCTACATAAATCCATATCATAGTAACATGAAATAGAGCCCTCAATGTACTTCAAGAATTCCATATGAATTTGTTAAAACTAGCTGTCTCTGTACAATTAAAAAAAAAACTTTTATAAGTCTAATTGTTCTGAAATCAATCAATGCAAACAAATCACTCATGAAATCATAATATTTTGTGAATGATTTTCTTTTAAATAAAAGATAACTGTTTCGATCCATAAAAATAAATAACATTTTTGATTTGACAATTCGCTTTAATTAAAAGCCTTACTATTGAATTTATATTTAAACGAAGAAACCTGATAAATTTTAAGTAATGATATAATTATTACTTAAATTAACAATAATATTATTTTTACTGCTTTATATTACTTTAAAATAATATAAAGTAGTATAAATAATAATAAAGTATTAAAAACAAAAATTATTTCTAAGAAAACTGTTCCAAAATATCACTTTTAAAATCCTCATATAATTTAGCTTTCGACTGGAGGAAATTTAAAATTCGTCTCATATTAAAATTATAAGTATCTTATGAAATGAATATATTACTAAATAAAACAGCTTCATTGTCTATGAACATTTACTTTATGATGTAAATATAATTTCTGTGATATATTCTTAAAGAAAAACTTTCATTTTAATGATGTAGGGTTGGGGTGAATGAGTCAAAATATGCATTATTTAGACAGAAGATCACTCATTAATTATAACAAGCCGTGTAATTTTCTCGATATAATTATCTTTAATCAATTTATTATTTCTTATTACATAAATTTTTGTAATGCAACATTTGTTGCCATTTAATCTGATGTAATTTGCAAAAATAAAATAAGGAATGATTACGTAAATAAGTATGACGCGCTTACATATGTTTTATGGCGAAATATCCCGCCTCATTATTTTATTTCAAGCATATTACATTTTTCTTAGATGATTTATTTTGAAGATAAAGATATCTTCCTTTTTCTTAGTTTCATAATGAATATTTATATATAATTCTATAAGAAAATTCAGAAAAACAGGATTCACATTTCTTCCTATAATTTTAGTGGAAATTTTCTTAGAATTAAATATTCTTTTTCAACGATCAAAAAAGAAAACAATGTAAATGATGAAATAAATATATATATATATATATATAAGTTAAAGTTTATTTGCATATGAATAATCAGCTTTTAAAGCTATTTATGAACTACAGCAGACTTTACATTAATTGAAGTTTCCAGAGAATGATTCTCATATCCGATTATTTCTTTCAATGTATACCTCTCAATCTTGACAGAATTTATTATAGCTATCTGAATCGCCGGCGCTTGTCCCAATATTTAAGTTTTTCATAATATCATTTTGTGCATACATTATTTATAACTTATACAATATCTATTATCAATTATATAAAAAAAAAATTTAAAAAGAAAATATACTGGATCATAAAAATATTATTCAGTTAAAATTTTAAATAGAGTATAACAATATAAAGTAGAATAGTTTAAAATTCAGTATAAAAATATAAATTTAATATTTGTACACTTTGAATGCATTAATATAAACTAGGAAATAAAATTATAAAAATATCATATTATTAGTTTGATATTTCAAATAATTTAATTTAATATTTTGTGATACCCACAAAAGAATAGTAAAATTTTAAAATATATTCAGATAAAAAAATAATTTTTACCAAAAACGTTTTTTGAGAAAAGTAATAATTGTTCTTCATAAATCTGATTGTTGTTTATTATATAAAAATTAATTTTTCACTATAAACAGTGATTATAACAAAAATTCTCTTATATTTTTGATATTTTGCAATTATATTTTGTGATTTATAAATTAATTTGTTATCGAAATCTACTTTAAATTTCAGATTTAATTTCGTAAAAATATGTGATATTTTTATAAAAAAATATATTATATTTTGGATTGTAAGTGCCTGTATATTATAGGTATTTATAAACTAAATTTATATTATTAATCCAATTTCTTAAGGTCTTAATTCTGATAAAATGTAATGAAAAATATGCTGCATTGTTTAAGATCGAAATTTCCCCACTGAGAATGAATTATAAGCATTTGAGCAATAAAGCATGTGCATTGGTAAGTTTGAAGTAAATAAATGATAAAAATTTCAGATTTTTATGTGAAATATTCACAAATATGAAATAATGGCTTTAAAGATTTCCTTTCCCACCTAACGGTTACTATGTACCTCATTACATTGTAACGCAAATGAAGTACATAGTAACCATTAAAATACATAGACATTTCTAATCACAAACAATGCAAACAGACTTTTGTATTTGCGACCAACTAAAAAAATATATTAATCAAATTAGTATCCCAATTAATCCTGTAAACAGTCGATTAAAGAAAATTTTGAATCCGCTTGATGATTCAGAACATTCAGGCTGATCATAAAAAAGGCTTAAAACTGAACATAAACGTTCCCAGGATGAAATCAACTAAGCATTCTTGATGAAAAATAGCTTCTTAAATATGTGCCATAGGAGACAAACTTTGATTATTTCATTGGGGTGTAATTTCTCCGGATTTTTACTAGGGGTGATCGAAAATCAAGAGAAAAGGTACTCCCATGGAATCTTCAAACGTAAATGCGATTATCATCTGAGTTTAACTCAATTGGGTTCGTTGTTATACATATTTGCGTACTACTAAATTATTTACCAGTCTTTATCGGTGATTGTGTTTGTATTTGGAACCTTTAAGATTATATAGGCTAGTTTTTTAGGTAATACAATATATTGCTGTATCTGGCAAGGCTTTGATTAGCTACACCCTCTTAGATCTTATCCCCCCTAGTAATTATAGGTAAAACACAATTCAGTGATATGACCTATAAATCTTATTATGACTTGTATCGTCTCCTTTAACTCTGCTTTTAAAGTTATTTTTCAGAAAAAGATAATATTATTGTAAGTGGAAAAGAATTCATGGAAATGCTTGTCACAAGTTGAGATATTTAAATGATAAATATCATCCCCAGATTCAGTCATAGTTGAATTATAACTACATTAAAATATTAATAACATTCATTGTATAAAGGACTTAAGGACTAATTACAGTTATTACTTGAAACTAAAAAAGAAATATACATATTTATGGGTTTAATATAGTTCAGAAATACCTTAAAATTTCATTTGATGCTACATGGGATCATTATAACATCTACTTTATGTTGCATTTGAGTTAGAGGTAATGTATCAAAATCTATTTGTCAATTTTTCAACTATACAATTCTTTTGATATGAAACGGTAATTATTATTAAAATGAATAGTCCTATACCAACATGAATTATCTCGTGATTCTTGGTTGGTTGGTTCTTATCTCCTGAGATTTGACAGAGTCAGACCATATATGCAATCCAAGTATGTCGGAAACAAGGAGAGAAAAGGTGAAAATTTTCTCCTAGAGAAGTCCCAAGCAGATATGATAAAATATGATCAGCTTGCGATTTTTTCCTGGTACTGTATAGTTTCAATTTCGAATAATATTTAATATTAGATCAACCATTATGATCTGTTAATTTTCGTCCATATAGTGGTAAAACGGACTTCATATAATTCAGATTCTTGCCTAGAATTTCAAGTGAGAAGATAAATCATAAACATAAGAACGAAACTTATTTATTATTAAATTTACACAAGGAGTGTTCTCTATTTTTCAAATGTCTTAGGTTGCCCATTGAAACCAAAGTATTAATTTTTCTTATGGTGCAAATATTGGTAATAAAGTCAACAATTTTATGATACAATTTAAAGTAATAATTTTTCTTACGCTGTAAAATAATTAACTATGACATGCTGCCCAACAGGACATATTTTAGGCTGTAATAGAAACATTAAAGAGATTCCTTTCATCAAGACATATCTTTGTTTTAGTGTCAATAATCACTTGTGCTTATTCACGAATGCGGGAAATATTTGTATGAAGTCAAATTAATAATTAAAATATTGACTAAAAGGGTTTTAAATTATCTGGGAAATTTTTAAACATATTTTAAGATTTTTAAGGAAAAAGAAAGACACCACAAAAAAAGTCGATATGATAAGTATTTATGATCACATTCTATTTCTTATACTCTATTCCTATATCACTTTTTTTCAATAAACAATCGTATAATTTTTGTACTAAAGTACTTCGCACTATTCATTTTAATCCAATATTCTAAAAAGTTTCTACTCTAATAATTTCTAAATCATTAAACATCTGGAAATTTTCATAGTTCATAAACTTTAGGCTCATACCACAACTGAAGAAACAGAAAACTCAAGAGTATGTTAGTTTGTCGCTCAATGGTCATTTTTGGCACACAAGGGCTAATTAGACCGGGACCTACGGCTTAAAGTGGATTCCGAACCACTACAAACATTCATGCCAAAGGCGGGATTCGAACCTACGAACTGTTGAACCGAAGGCAAGAGCTCTAATCATTCGGCTGCCAGCTCGGCTCAAGAGTATGAAAAGTGCATGTAAAAACCAGAAATGTTACATCCTGAGCTATATGATTGGGATGCTATAATGGCTCTCTTACGGCTATGAGTCTAAATCCAAATAATGAAGTGCACCCATTACCTTACAACGAATTTTCATCAAACTTATTCAATTTTTACTTCTTTAATTTCCAATGCAGTTATAGAATCTTGAGTCTTATAAAACAGATAAAATCAAACATAGTATTCTTTCGTGAGAGCTTCAGAGAAAAATAAAGAAAATTTTTTAATGATTCCTGTTTTTCAGAAAATTCCCGCCGAGCCGGTAGTCGAATGGGTTGATGCTCTTACATTCGGTTCAACTGTTCATAGGTGGGAATCTCAACTTGTTTTGGAATCCACTGTAATCCCCGGTCTAATTAGCCCTCATATGCAAATAAAATCAAATTATTAGAACATTTTCAGTATCAAATATTAAGTTCTTATTACTTTTCTTATTTCAATAAATTAAAATATTTTGCACACACTTTTCCATAATTTTTTATCTGAAAATATTATACTTTTATTGAATAAATGTATATAATAATATCTACTACTTTGCAGCTGTGCATTTGTGAATGCAGTTTTCTAATGCTTTAAGCTGTATTTTAAAATTCATATTCTCTCCTTCCATTTTTATGAAGGTGGCTATTTTATTCGAATATATAATCTACAAGTTATTTGTTTATATTTTACTAGTAGATTCATTCTCCTCTGAAGATATATACGAGTATGTGCATTACTATTGTTAATGACTGTGCAAAGTATAAAATAAATTAATAACTATAAATTAGCATCTGAAAATGATCGAACTGATATTCATTTAAATAACTTCAAATAATAATGCAATTATAAATAATAATAAAATAATTAGTTTAATTAATAATTTTCAATAATGTATTTTCAAAATAATGGCCATTTCCCTTCTTATTAGTAATCACAATCTTAAACAAAATTGCACGGTAAAAAACTAGTGTATATATGGTTAACTTATTTAATATTTTTACTATTTTATTTAATATTTTCTTTTATTTAAATAATGTTAAAAAGTTAAATTTTAATCTTACGTAAATGCATAGGCTTCATAATTTTGGTAAGTAAATTAAGCCAAAGATGCTGCATATTTGAAATCTATTAATTTTGAGAAATCTTCATATCTTTAGAATTTGATGCGAACTCAATGACGAAAATACGTTTTTGTGTTACTCAATATTATTCTTTTTAAACAATTAAAAATTATAGATTTATTTTCTTAATATTTTCCTAACTAATTAGGAACAATGTTATTTTATTAACATTATAAGAATTTTATTCTTCATAAATTAATGTTTTTACTAATGAATAAATTATTAAATAAAATTATCTAACGCGCGTGCGTTCTTTATTTTAATAACATGTTCATTAGTAAAAGCACAGAATATTTTGTCATATGCAACAATTAAATTTTTTTTTCCTAAAGCTGTTGCTAAGGTTTACAAATTACCAAGGAGCATTGTCCTTTCCCACTTTCAACACAGAAAGAACTTAGAATTTATTTTATACAACAATTCACATAACATTACTTCTCGCCGTCGAATTCACATGCTTACATTGGGAAAGGAAAATAAAATTACATTTTTATGAAAAAATAACAAGTCGGAAATAGGAAATGATCAGAAGCTACAGCAATGATCGGTCGATTTTCTTCGCAAAAAATTACTTTTCTTAAGATTTCTTTCCCGGAGGCATTCCGCATTCAACTTTAACAGGCCTTTGCGCATTTTACGCAATTAAACCATATCCCTTGGACATAAGCCGAGTCGCCGCACATAACAATGAACCGTAATTTAACAGTCGTGAGGACGTTTTTCCTGCGCTCCAGCGTAAAATTGGACGGAGTA
Source organism: Latrodectus elegans (assembly GCA_030067965.1). Taxonomy (NCBI): domain Eukaryota; kingdom Metazoa; phylum Arthropoda; class Arachnida; order Araneae; family Theridiidae; genus Latrodectus; species Latrodectus elegans. The sequence goes on along the minus strand of CM057814.1, from coordinate 52,258,825 downwards.
CAACATTTGAAAATTGCTGCTGCCTCAGTAGACGCGCGGTTGCCTGCTTGCGTGTAAGACTATAGAATCAACTGATCATAAATCACTGTGGAAAATCGGAAGGACATTCCTAGTGCGACAGAAATGATTCTGGGGATCTGTTGATTTCCATTTTATTATTTATTTTTTCTATCCCAGAGGCCCACGAACTTTCTCTCCATAATCGAATCACTCACAATAATCTGTATAAAAAAAGTTCATTGATTCGATTCTGGCCTTTGTCTTCATCAGAATATAAATTTAAAAATACCCCGGTGTTTATTCGGATTTTTTATTTTTCATATGCAGAGAATGGGGTTTTTTGAGACTTGTTGTTTTATATTATTATTTAATCGAGAAATTAGGATATAAAAAGCATGTGCGCTGAAATAGAATTGAATGTGTTGATAGTTTATAAAATGCTCTTTTTTAAACTGTGTCGTCATTATCTCCTAATTCAGCTTTCTAACCATGAAATCTAAGTTTTATCCAGTCAATTTTTTTCAGTTTTATATCTATCTATTAAAAGAACAAACATTTGATATGTCACAGCCTATGATCAATATGCATGTTCTTCTGATGCTTTAGAGAGTGTTATCTGGAGGCGGGAGTTAATTCCTCAATATTCTGCAACAAGGAAACTATAAGAAAAAAAGATATTGATTTTTCTATACGTGTGTTTGTATTTATAAGAATGTATGTTTAGAAATTTCTTCAGTTTTTTTTTCTTGCGACAATAAATATTACTCATAATTTTTAAAAGGCGAAAAAGCAATAATAATAAGCAATGAAATATTATATACAGAAGGGAGATTCAAGTATAATTTTTTCCAATGTCCTTGCAATTGATAATCTATCAAAATAAGTTAAATATTTGTTCAAGTTATCAATACTATAAAACAAGAAATTCATTTTCTTTAACACAAGGAATCTGATCACAACTTTAAAAACACTATATCATTAAATTTATAATGATTATAAGCATAAAAGTAAAAAGTTTTTTCTATGACTTTTAGTAGACCAATTAAGTCCATTATGACTCATGTTTTTCAATGTTATCTACAATACTTCTAATAACAATAATCGATTGTTAATCTGTGACTACCGCTTTTTATTTTATATATTTATTTCCGGGGGAAAGATTATCTTGAATTGTGTTCCGGCTGTGTAAAATAGAAGCAAAATAAAGCATGGATACGCTCCACTGGGTGCTTGTTTAATTAATCAGCCGTCGAAGGCACTAAGTAGGCGACAATCACTGTTATTTCGCCTGGCGATTTGTTTGCTATTGCCTTTGTTCCGTCAATTGTGTTAGTCAGTAGTTTCTTGTGTAAAAAGTGTCTACCGGTGGGAGACTTGAATTGAAAACGTTGAATTGGATCAGTAAGATAACAACAAAACAATGTATGTCATCTAATTAACGTCTCGTACTTCAGAAGAGTTGATTGGTTTTTATTCCTTTCTCGGGAATTGCTTACCAGTTGTATTTGATTGCTTAAAAGGAGACTGCTAAAACGTGATTTAGATTAAGACAATGGATTATATAGAACTCTGCATCGGAGGTTAACACTTACAGATCTTGAAATCCATTCACTGTGTTTAATTACGTAAATCTTGCAATTAATGATTTTACCATTTTCTTATGTTTATATAGGACATTTAAATTCAAGAAAGTAAATACATTTTGAATGGCTCTGTGTAACATAAAATAGATATACTCTAGAAGTTTGTCCTTATAATATTCATCATTCAAAGAATATAAAACAAGTAAGAAATTTCGATTCAAAATATTCTTAAGTTTACATTTGAAGGGGGTAAAAAAGAGTTTGAAGAAAATAATATTTTCAATATAAACACTTATCAACAAAATATTAAAAACTAAAATTTAGCAAAATTTTCTAGATTTATATGTGATGAATTTAAAAATCAAAATTCTAAGCATCTAGCATATCAAGATAAATAAAAGGATATCTTCCTCCTATTACAAATAATTTTGAAAGGATATTAAAACTATAAATTATGATTATGCTTTCAGATTATAATTATGATTATGCTTTCAGATTATGATTAACTAAAAAAAATCAAAGTCTTATTTTTTATACAAATAAAACCATATTTATATTATTTCTTACAAGAATTTTTTTATCTGTTCTCAAAACTAAAGTTATATACATAATGGTTATAATATATTACAATAATTCAAATATATTTACTTATAATATTTATCTATGTAATTTAATATTCAATTATCAGTTTTGTGACTTGTATTATAACAGATAATCATCCAAATTAAAAATTTTATGAAAACTACGTATTCAAAATATAATTATTTTAAATAAAGGTATTCATTAGTTATGATATTTATAAATGAATGATGTGAATTATAAGTTTTTGTACTAAAATTTTTATAGAAATCGATCAAATTTGGAATACACAGAATAAAAATCTAAAAACTATTTTATGGCTGCAACAATAAGTTTAACATCAGTTAATTTCTTAAGATAGATAATCACTTTTATAAAACAGAAAAAAAAAATTAAGAGTTTGAAAATTGATGTTTTTTCAGATATAATTCTATTTTTTTACAAATCGTTCATTTTTCTAAAGAAAATATTGTTATTTAAGACACGCTAAAGAAATCACGAAATGCTAATTATGCAATGTTTTTATCTAAAAATTGATAAAATAAAAAAGTAAAAAAATTCTAAGAGAAAATAATTTGTTTTGGACTCGGTGATTATTTATTTCGCATAAGAATTTATGCGTGTGTGTTTGGAGCCCAAACTTACATGTTCATATTTTTAATACATATCCATACAAGAGTATTTGATTGCACAAAAAAATCTATTCATTATAACTTTACAGGTTTCATGTTAGAATTAAGTTATAGTGAAAATTCATGGATTCATGGAAATATTTGAATGACAAAGTTGATATTTCACAACTTTGTATTTCAAATAATTTTTAAAAAGTCGTTATGTATTCTTATTCTTAAGAGAGTAATTTCAGCAATTTCACGTAAAAAAAATAAAGAAATAAAACGGCAGTTAAATTTTTTTAAAGTCCTCTGTCCATGTTATCTTTCTTTTTTTTCTTCTCAAAATTGTAGCATATTACCGGACTACATTACTTCCTGAAGCATGGGTGTGATCCGCCTATTAAATGTCAAGGCTTTAAAAAAAATCGCAATCAAACATTCCACTCACACAACAAGCTGCGAATGAACAGTGTTTTTTCTTTCTTTCTTAGAAGTATACAGCAGATGAATGAGTGTCTGAAATTAGCCTCCACAAAAAAACTTATCGCAAACGTATTATTGACGCAAATAAATACCACATATCAATCTGTTTTCATGAACATTTTGATCAAGATATCAATTTAGAAAAACGCATCCTGCTCTAACACATCGCGACATGACCTTCAGGAACTAGAAGGAAAAAAATGCTTGCTCATATAGTTTTGTGTTTTCAATCTTAATTAACATTCCATCTCTTCGCGCGGCGAGATTCATTTGAAACAACTACGCGATTAATTTCTGTTGATTATTATTATTATAAGTTCACATTTTCTTGCATATCTACAAAGAATTTCATCTGTAAAACAATAATTAATCTGTAGTTTCATTACTATAATGTAAATGAATACAATTTTCATTTAAAAATGATTTAAGAGAAATTATATATGTAAATAATATAGCTATCATTACATTAGAAACACATAAACAGTTCTTTATTCTTGCAAAGATTTCTTCACCAATATATTTTCTCTTTGATTCAGTATACTGTAACTGATATGCCTTGGATTACTAGGTGATATATATTTATGACCATAATATACTAAGTTTATCTTTCCATAATGTTTTAAAGTGCAAATGAACTTATTACTATAACCTAACCTATCCTGTTCCCTTGGTTAGGTTAGGTTATAGTAATAAGTTCCTGGTAGCCTGTATATAAGCAAAAAACGCTAAACACAGCTATCTTATGATTCTGAACCTTGGACACATGATGAGGTCGATATTTGAGCAGATACACTACCTAAACTTCAGATAATAATGTGGTCTCGGAATTGCAAAAGAACTACAGCCTCACGAAATCGACTTTGTAATGGTCGATGTTTCAATTCCTCATTAGTCAAAGTTCCTTCGGTGGACACTGTGATAATCATTTAAAACTAGCCTTCTCAATCCAGAAGATTAAACTCCTTTAAGAAAGAAAAAAGCTAAAATATTTAAACAAAATTACGGCGATGTAGGGAAATAAAGAACATGTGCGAAAAATATTTTGAAATATGCATAATGTATGTGTTCTTGTTAAAGAGATGGATAAGATCATGCTGTGCGGTATAAAAGGTTAAAGATGTTGCCCTATTATATATGCATATATACAGTGGAGAATATGGATCTCTAAAATTCCAGATTTAAAAACATTCATATGCTAGAATAGCTTCAAAAGAATTTACTGAGTTTTTCTTTATCTTAAGCCTAGGGAATAATATTAATATATAAACTTTATGGCAGAATTAATCTACTAGAATTTTTATTATTAATTAAATGTTATATTTATCTATATCTAGCATATGATACGCTAATTTTGTAGCTTACATTTTCAAAAATAAATTCAGTGGGGTAAATTATGACAAAAATGAACTAAGGTAAAAATTACTTTCAAAAATAAAATTATCATTGAATATCATGTTACATTTATGATGGCATCAACAACCAATATCATACGATATGTGTGTTGATGTTTTCCAAAGCAAATTAACATCAAAATTGCCACTGCCATATTTTTTTTTTTTTAACATAATACAGTTGGCGTACATTTTTGCATTGAATTAATTAAACTTTAACAACTTGAATCACGTGATTAGGAATTAAAAAAGAATCAGGAAGAACACTTTTGAGAACTTCTGACCCAGAGATACAAATTTACTAGCATATAATACCGTAATCCTACTGTGAATTAAACTCAAATTATGAAGGCGTGGAACATGTACCAACTATAGAAGCAGACAGTCTAGATAGAGGGCGTGGAGTCATCTTCTCCCCACGCGTATGCATGCGGGCTGAGAAAAGATGAACGGATCGTGTGGGGTGAATCATTTTTTTTTCTTTCCTTCTTCATCTGGGGGAATGAATCACTGATTGCAGTTTCAAAATACTGTCCCACCATCTTATCCTACGCTTCTTCTCGGCTTTATCGATTTTTACGCTTGCATTAGCATGGGCTGGATTATTTGGTGTCTCGGGTTCGGCTACCTCTTCAACGCCTACTTTCAGGGTTCTGGTTGTAAGATAAATTGTTGTCGAGGCTAAGTGTGATGTTTTGAAGTAAATTGTTTTAAAATCAATCAGGAATCAAAATACTATGAGCTTACTGTCTTAAGGAGATTGTGTGTAGTGAAAATTTTTAAGATCTTGCATTATTAAAAATCCTATCTAGAAAATATTTTACAGCAAATCAATTAATAGCAGAAACTTTTCTAGTAAATATTTCATAAACAAACTTCTTGAAAGAATAGGCACAGAAGAATTGCCCTAAGTAAATACCATTTGGCCTAATACCAATTTGAAGGCCAAAAAACTCCTACACAGGCACATATTTTCATAATTAGTAAGTGATTAAAATACACACATAATTAAATAATAATATAATATATGTAAAATAATTTCCCTTCTTTAGGGAATTAATTTTTCTAATCTAAATGCTTATTTTTCAAGAAAATAAATTTAAAGGTACCCATTAAAACATTTTTATCAAATAAGGAATTTTTTTTTAATTAATTAAGAAAAAAATGACCGTTCATAATCAAATATCACAATTTTGCGATTTTATTCTACTCAGTAAATGATAATGAATAGATTTTCATTATTTTTAATAATTACAAAATTTTTTATAGACTTCCAAAGACATAGAACAATACTCATCTCTTTTTTTTTATCTGAAAATTCATGAAAAAGGTTAGTCACTTACCACCCACGAATTAAAACTAATTGCATGCCAATTATTTTACACAGTTCCCACAAATTTACTATGTAACAATCAAAAAGCTGCAAGTATAATCAATGTATAGATACTTATTTTATATATTGCTTTACATTCAAACTATGGTCTTAAGTATAGGATATGCTCCTTCAATACAATAAGGTTTGTCCTTATATTTTTTCCCTTTTGTGAGTGAGTAAGTACTTATAACCTAACACTTCATCAAAACATAATAAACATACCATGGCTCATTACATGAACATCAATAAGAAATTCACAGCTAAGACTATCAGTTACTGCTCTTAATTATTCAAATGAGTCGATTCCCATGTTTTCAAATGAAATGAAAAAAAGTTCTCTGTTTACCATATTCTGATAAATTGAGAACTTTATTTATTTATTTTTTTTTTGTCTTAATTACGCACATTTCACATTATAATCAGCCATGAAAAAAAATCAGCTTAGTTCTCTTAAAATTTAAAATATTCAAAGTTAGCCAAGAAACTACTGCAGAGCTTTATCCAACTTCATTTTTAGAAATCGCATCAAGTTTTATAAAGAAAAACAAAACAGGAAAAATTGTTTTAAAAGTAATGTTCATTTTGAATACAATCAAAGAAATTCAACTAAATTCCCATGAATATTTATATTCCCTTAACATTTTTTACTCAATATATTATCGAATTACATTTTACAGTAATAATAAAAAATAAAAGAATAACTAAAAAGAAATTTAAATTTTTTTATGAACATTCATTTCTGGAATTAGAAAATGAGTGATATTAAAATTTCATTCATTTCGAAAATTATGCTCCAGGAATGTTATTGGATCAGAGAATTTTTTTTTTTTTATCTTAATGTCCCATAAAACAATTATTAGTTTTTTTTATAATGTATTTAAAATTTTCTTTAATTATGTGCGAATTTATTGAACGCTTTTTCATCGGTACAATGCTCTCAAGGAGCATTCTGCAAGACAGCGATTTAATCACCGATAAAGTTAATCTCAATTCGCTTACTATAAATTATGACAACAAAATGCTTTGAAACTTGATCATTCTTTTCGATTTTTCATCATCAGAATTGTTTCCTGAATTCATGTTATCAAGTGAAATAATTTCATGCAAGTTCTATCAGTTTCTTTTTCATACATTCCTAACTTAAGATCTGACAGACAATTTCAACAACGAGCTATTCATGATATTAGGCCTGTTATGTGAAGATACGATAAAACAATCATTTCTCTTATCGATTAATTTTCATCGAGGATTTTATCTCTTCTATTGAACTAGATACTTAACACGTTACGAGCTCTTTTTTTTTCTTATTTTTTTTAAGAACTTAAAAAAAATAATAAAAATAAAAGTAAGTTCATTGACTGGTAAAACCAGTGTACTTCATTTTGGTAAAAAATGTTAATAAAAGAGCAAATTTTTTATTACAGCAAACCTTGCTATAAAATTGTTTTCATCTTTAAAAATATTTAATGAGAATATTTGAGTTAGCATACTCTATTCTACAAGAATTAAAATTTCGTACTAACTAGTGCAAAGTGAACTTAAGAAAAATATTATTATATAATACCTTTTACATATATTTAAAAGAAAACTAAACTGTTATCAACAAATATTACTGAGAATATACAAATATACAAAAACAAACATTTTACAAATGTACAAAAAGGTATAAATTTGACACCATAGAATAGGACATTTTTCACCAAATTTTAATATTTTGAATTTCATAATTCTAAAAGGGTTTTATGGAAATTACAAATTGATTTTTTGTAAATTAAAGATAGAATCCTTACTCCTGTATTATAACAGTCTAAAAATTAAAAATTCCTTCTCTCTAAACTGTAAAAATCTTAAATTTTTTAAATTTATAATACTGTACAAAGTATTACATAATTAAAGGTTGAAATATTTTCCTTTTACTTTTGAAATAAACATCAAAAATTTAGTTTAGGAAAAGATTACAAATCCCATTCCTAAAATTGTCTAAATGAATATTTTTTTTAGAAGGCCGATGATTTTAACAAAAGGATTGAATTTGCTAAACTATTTCTAATGTCATTGCAAATTAAAAAAAAATATATATATTTTCCTTTATAAAGACTATATCTGTCTGAACTCGATCAAAAGTACACGAAATTGTCCAACTAGATAAGGATTATTATAAATAAATACAAATAAATTTTCATTTAAAATTAGTTTTTCTTTGTATCCAAGTTTGCATATGATAGCCTCTCAAAGGATTTGATTTTTCTTTAGGTGTTTGAAAACTTTGTCAAAGACACATAATGCAATAATTTGTAGGAAAACTAACATGTATTTTAAATTTAATCAATCACAAAGAAGTTTTTAATCTTTAAAAATAGAAATTAAATTTAAAAAAATAAAAATTAAATTTTATATATTAAAATTTTATAATAGCATCCAAAATACATTTATGTGTCAATCATATTTTAATGGCTTTTTTCTGTTTAAGCTTATTAGGATAAGTAAGACTTTTTAAGACAGATTATTTAATGATTGGTTAAATATTATAAAAAAAAGTATTTCTATATGTCAATGTACTGCCCTTTTATATAAACATGGATGATATTCTGTGAACTGCAGCGAACGAAATCGCAATGCACATCAGAAAATTTTCTTATTTAATTTATTTATATTTAGAAAAAAAGTATGCTTCTGGTTTAAAATAAATATTCAATGCTCATACCTGCTAAGCTGCGATCATTAAAACAATCAGAACAATTTTATGAAAAAGCAAGTTAACGTTTTTACATGTAAGTTCATTTATATCATTTAAAAAATAATAGTAACATTTTTAACAATTTTTTCACAAAAGTAAAAATGAAATTTAAATATATTTATGAAGCATAATAAGAACACAGAAAATCATAGGATTAAGTTAATATACATTAATTAATTTTAATTTCGAAAAATTTGAGCCATTATTGACATACATCGATTCTCCTCTAATTAGTTTACTAAGAAATGTTTCAAACTAAATGACGATGTAACTTATTAAAATTGAATGAAGTAAAAATTGAAAGTACTAGAAATAAATAGAAAGTATTAGAAATACATTCTATTCATTGACTAAAAAAATATATCCTGTAATAACCTTGTTGAATTTGATTAAAAATTAAACAATGTAACGAAATATTTCCCAGTGTTTACCTTTTGAGTTATTCAAAAATTATGTATGTAATAAATATCTTTATAAAATATCTCTTTTTAAGTTATCCAATGTACCTTCATTCGATCGTGTTCCTTCTTTCATATGACTTCAAACATGTAACTGAAAGTACCTCAACTTACGGCAACTTAAAAAATAACCCATCTCTTCGCTTCTGTTTTTTATTGACTATAAAAAATGCAATATTATTCAAATAAAAACAGTGTTACATGAAAAATTAAAAGATGATTTATTTTTTTTTTAAGAATAATGTTTACAAGATATGTTTTATGCTTTTAATCTGTTCGATAAAATAAACTATATCCTTTTCTTCCATTATTTAAAAAAAATTTGACTGAAAATTTATTTATCTCACTAAAGATTTTTTGTTTATTATATGAATCTATCTGAAAAAAAAAAAAAAAAAAAAATTTCCCCTCTGCACACAGATATCATAATAAAACGATAATTAAATTAAAAATATGTTTTATATAATAAACTATAATGAATAAATTTGATTATGTACAAGATAAATTTATGAAATATAGCAACATAAACTGTAAAGTTTATCAAACTAAAAAATATTTGTTATTATTACTTTTTTCTTTCCATTAGGTGAAAATTATAATTAAAACGAAGGAAGTTGTTTCTTAATTGTATTGTTTCACGATTCTGACTTGGGAAAATATATAATTTCCAATGCTTTTCTAAAATGCATAGATAAAAACGGTGAGAGCTAATAATTAAAACAATGTTTTAAGATCATTTTTCTTAAAAATTATATTAGAATTCACTTCTTAAGCTTTCATTTTAATTAAAACTTATGTATTAACAAATTTCAATACTTCAATAGTAATATGACTTTAAATTTTAAGTGATAATACGTCTTCAAGTAAATAAAAAAAAAAAAAAAGAAAAAATATTTTTTAATAAATGAAAGATTAAATTAATTTCGTAATGAATTATTCATCGTTCCACGCCTATTTAGCAACCAAGTTTTAGTTGATGTCCATGAAATTATCATTGAATATTTGGATGAGCTAAGAGAGTTTAATTGTGCATTATTTAGTAGAAAAATAAATTTAAAAAATTTAAACTGAAGATGATTTTTTACATGAGTACCAGAATAGAAATTTAATGTAAAATAAAACAATAAATGACACTTACCTCTGTATCAATATTGCAAAAATGTACTGACTTTTGCCACAGAGCATAAATGTATCGCGGCATGGCTTCCTGTATCACACAAACAAGTTTGAATCTATGCAAGTAGATGTGATAAACTACTAATTAATTATTTCTTTTGAAGGACGGCAACTTTGGATTATTTCTTCATAAATGTTTTCTATTGAAGCAAATTTTAAAAGATCTGTAGTTCTCTGCGTGTTAATTTAGAATGTCAAAGTCCGCTGCAAAAACGTCCTTCGTTATTACGACGGAGACTGGTTGAAGGACTTTTTCCAGTTTCACAACCAACGCGCGATTCGTCCCGTTCCAATTATGAATATTCTCATTCGGTAATCTGGCGTTCGGTAAAAAAGCAGACGATCCTCGTCAAATCTCGGCGGAATTCTTTATGGCTATTTTATCGGTGTGTTTTCCCTCCGTGTGAATTCACTTTTCTCCCTATTGGCTACAATTGCCGAAATATCCCGAGGGTGACTGCATGCAAGAAATGTGTTACGATGAAGGCAAGAGGAAAAGAATTAAAAAAAAAATGAAAGATAAATCGTGTGGAACATTCAGAAGATCCAAACTGGAAGCGCGGAACAGGTGAAATAGAAATTCCGAACAGAATCGAGAAATGGAAGAAAGCAATGCACAGCTTTTGCTTTTAAAAACGGGGTTACGTTACGCCTTGTTGCGAGTAAATCAGGGTTAAATAACTCGATTTTTAACTTGTTAACAGCTGAATGTGTTTATGAACAAACAAATTCACTTTAAGCTAATAGGGCGCTCTTTCTTGTTGCTGGCCCCTTAACAGATCGCGTGTAAGCATATCGTATTTGCTATCATACGGTGAACAATATGTTCATTGAATACAATACGTATGGGTGTGTTTTCCATTCTTGGAATTTTCTTGATTTGTTGCTGCATTATTCTTGTCTCTTTTTATTAATGCTAAATAGATCCGCTCGAGGCAACTGATCTTTGTAAACCGTGTCTTTCAGCGGTTGCTGGCTAAAAAAATATAATTGTCATGCTTTGTTGATTTGTATAAAAAATATTTTTTCATAAAATCGAATCGAATGGAATCTCATTCCTAGAATAATTCTTTCCGTGATAATGTATATCCTGTTATTAAACTCTTTCACTATTTGTATCTCCCGTATATATTAAATGGATTTTAAAATAGAAATTGAGTTGGCGTTAATTTTTTTTTGTAAATTCTGTGTATAATACATATTAAAGATGATATAAAATTATGTTAAAGTTTTAAATCACTCTTTTCAGTTTTTACTTACAGGCAAAATTTGTTCTGTGTTCTTAATTAATAAGTAAGTTTTAAGAAAAAGACAAAGCTTCATAATTCCTGACTTCACAGACACTTAAAGTTCAAAAATAAAAACTGATAATTTAATATTCAATAAAAGCAGAGTTGTCCAAACATTGTAGGATCAAATTTAAATTAATTCAAATATCAACATTTTTTTCCATAAATGCGTAATATTTGAAAATCAACTCATAAAAAATTGAACACTGAATGAATATTTGCTGCAAGATAGGGTAACAGAATTTACAATTTTACCGCGAATTTATGGAACATTCTTTGATAATGAAGTCTGCTTTTCAACATGTGATCATGAATTTTATCTATTTGTAATTTTTAGCTGAGGAACATATTGAGAAATTAGATGCACCAATAAATTAACTTTCATAGAATACTGAAAGCAGAGTTATTATTACACTTTCTCAACAAAACTTACTGCCTTGTTTCACAATTTGAGAAATCAAACACCGCATAGCATCACACTAAAAATGATCCAACTTTTCCTAAGAACAGCTTTTCTGATGATTTAATATTGGTAAAAATTTACTGTCAAATTTGAAACAAATTTTATTTGGTCACCATGTTAAAAAAGATTATGTTTAATCTCTGTAAGAGTTTGGACACCCAAGTCTCCAACTACACCATTATTTCCCGGTTTAAAGAATTAAATAATTAGTGATTACCAAAAATACAAGTGATCACCCAACAGGTTGCATCATGATTTTATTTCCTTAAGATTATTTTCCTTTGATATTATTATTATTACTGATTAATTTATTTTAGTAATGTTACCATTTTTTATTCATAAATACATATTTATAGTGTGCAAACAAGCCTTACCCTCAACATTCTATATATTGACGTTAAGCCCGGCTTGCAAATGAATGGTTAGCTCTCAAAACATCAGTTCGAAAGTTCGTAAATTTGATTCTCCCTTTGAGTTAAGCGTTTGTAGTTCACTTTAGTCAAACTTTTAATTTAAAGCCCAATAGAATTAATTCTCGTGTCCAAAAATTAAAGAGATGGAACAGTAATAAATCAAACCAAATATTAATCTTCGTAAACCATTCCCAAGAAACATCCAGGTACGCGATTACTCAGAATTTGGCAAACTAAGAATGATTTCAATAGAGATAAAGGCACAAATCATCCATCAAATTAATGATTTGTAGGAAATGCATATTGCAGTGTTTAATTTCTTTTAAGTAAGATGAATTTATTTTTCGTTGAAAACGTTGTAATATTAATTCATAAACTGAAGTCCATCAATATTTACGTTTTCAAAATGATTTTTTTAGTCGTTGATGTGATCAATAAATAAAATAAAAGAGCTTTACGACTAATAAAAAGAATGGAATGTTTCTTATCTCTTTTTCTGAGTGGTAAATTTACATTTTTAATTATTGCATTCTCCACATATCAGAATCAATAAAAAGAGTTTTAACTAAAATCACACGTGATCTCGTTACGCCCCACGTGGGACATTTATTGTGTGTTTCCAGCAACACCCACTGCACTTAGATTGTATTTGTGTGCGAAGTAGAAACTCCCATTATATGTTCTTCCAAATGAATTTGTTGGTTTGAAGAATACATTGTAAGGTGCTCACTCAAACCTTTGATTTTGGGGTGTTCGCAGCGTGAAAACCACTGAAGGAATAGGAATTTCTAAGGTTTTACGGAGGATACCTCATAAACAGTTGAATCCTAATTTTGTTCAGGAAAAATGTGAGAAAACTGCTTTATTTTAAGGTGATTCATAAAGTCAGATGTTAATGATTTGCAAAAATTAAGTATTTAAGATAAAAAATTGGAATCATTTTATTCATTACAAGATATTTTTGCTTTCTTTTCTCAGAAATATATTGAGGGATATTTTCCTTAATCCTTTGACATCTTGCACTGTGGATAGTCCAATAGTTGTAAATAATCGTAATTGATTTTTAACATTCATTAAGTTTTGTTTCCGGGAGCATTTTTCAGGCATAATGTGTCATATTTACGTGTCACAAGGGAGGAAACTTAAAAAAAAATTTCATTATATAACTCTAGCAGAATGCAGAAATATCAACTTCCTCCTATTCTTCCACAGTGCTTAGAATCGAACCTGAAACCTATCATTCCGATAAACGTGAACTTGCCTCTAAGTCACCCAAGTATTTTTGTATTCCATAAAAATTTTATTACTTGATATTTTTCACACGAAGTAATTGAAAATTCCCCATACTATTTAAATTATAGTCACTGTCTATAAACAGCAAAAAAACACCAAACAAAATTTGTTCAAAAGGAGAAATTCAAGCTACGATTGAAGAAATAAATTAGGAATTTAGAATAAAAAATTTCTTTAAAAAGTAATTATTCTAAGTTCTCCAAATAAGTCACTTGTGTAATGTTTGTTTTGATTGAGTTAAATTAGCTTAATTGTAATTCTAAAATCTAGATTTTATGACATATAAACAAATTGCTATCAGCATAGAAAATAAATGATTTACAAGAGCTGGAATTTTAAATTTATATCTGAATTTAATAATTTTTAGAGTGAAAGTCAATTTTTAAATACAATTTTTTTAAGACAAAAGCATTTATATTATTAAATTTTTGACAAAATTTATTTTCATAAGGATGAATTAAAAAAATAGTTTCTAATAAGTAAATCCATATAAATAAGGAACAATAAAAAAACGAAACAAATGAAATGGGAAGGCATAATGTGAAAAGAGAAAAGATCACTATCTGAGTATAACTGCAAGTTTCACATCCGTTGTGACCTTAAAATAAGCAAGCAAAAATTAAAATTTGCTTAAAGAAAAATAAAACTTACGGATGTAAGTAAAGTAAAATATCAACACGTGATTATACAGATTTCCATGTTTCACTTGTTTGATGGAAATCAAAACACACATTACAATTTCGAAGCTCATTTTGAAAATCACAGATGATATTTTGAGGCGTAACATAACATATGGACTTGTTGAAATAAGAAAATGTAATATAATTATTGCAATTTTGATTCTGCTTCAAGATTTTCTTACAAAGGTCTGAAATTATTTAAAAGTCTGCAGTTATCTCAGTTCTAAAAATAATTCATGCATGAAATATTAGTATTTCAAATAAAAAGTTCAAATATCACCCCCCTTTTTATATAAGAAATTAATATATATAATTATATACTGATATAAATTTGATTCGTGACACATATCAGAACATAAGAAAGAATTTAATATTTTCTTATTGTGTATGAGTGTTATTACCATACTGCATATGGTAATTACGCACATAGATATGTATATATTGCCCTTATATATTACTTCAGAGTTTACACATTTAATGGGATAAATGTTATTTATTATCATATTTATGTGATAAGTTTTTCGCTGTCAAATTAAAGATTTTTATAATTTTTAGCAATTTAATATTTAATTCGCGATTATTCCTGAAAATATTGATAAAAATACTAAAATAATGACTTGGAAATTTTAATAAATCGTAAGTCAGATTTATTTTAATAATACATGCTAACACAAAAAAAAATTTTTTATTAGGTAGTAATATCGAAATTCCGAAACCATATGAAAATAAGATTTCAAATTTTATACAAAATGTATCTTTTTTAGTCAATTTCGGATAAATTAATTCACAGATTAAAACATTCATTTTACCAATAAAAATATATCTCTAAAAGTAGAAAATAAGTTATTTCACGGCCTATATATCCAAATATCGCGTGGAATACTAAGTTTGCAACTGAATTATTTTTATCAGTTTTAATAGCAATAAGAATTTAGTTACCATCGAGTGGCAACAAAGTGAGTGTGTAAAGTGAGGTACTCAAAAGCCATGTTTATAAATTTAATGAAAATTATTTTTTAATTTACAATTTTTTTAAAACTGTACTTACATTGTTCTCTTTGTTAATAAGATATAGAAATAAATAATTTTCGAAACTGGCTGGAATTGTTTTTACTCCAAGAACCGTTAGAAGACCCAATTAAAAAAATGTTAAAATACATTTATCATTTGGATGTCAACTTCGTGGTCCAAATGAATAGAGACCTTTTCTCCCCAGTGCTTGGATAGAAATCTATTATTTCAACCTATCGTAACTTCTACCCAATATCTCAGAAAAAGCATATTTAAAGAGAGTTATGAAATGAAAATAGTATTTTAAACAATCTTATGATTTGATTTTGCTCGAATTTACTTAATGTACTTAGATCAGCTCATTAAAAATCACTTGAAACATCAAAGGTCTTGAAGTTAGTTGTTAATCACCTAAAACAATCAGTCAAGTGAAAAAGACTTAAATAAGCAGATATCATAAGGGAACGTCAGAGCAAAAATGCCACAAGATGACGCAAGTAAGTACTCCAGAACTGAGGATGAAAAAGCTTTGTTGGTTTGAATTATCATTTCCTACATGGTTTACGATCAACCACAGCATGGAATACACGTTTACAGACATACGTTTTTCGATCCGACACGCGAAAGAAAATAAAGCAGCTGTAGCAAGGATATTGAAGGAATAAGAATTTGCCAGGTTGCTAAATATTCAGCCGTTTTTATCTAGAGCTGTACGGTGTCGAGCGTTTTATGCTTCTAGAAGTAACAGGTGGGCAGTGAAAGATATCATAGAAAACTTTCCAGCTAATATTTTTAACTGTTAGATAAATAAAATGTTGGTTTTCTTTATGATTTTTTTTTCACTTACTTGTTGCCACTAACCAACACTTCAAAACTGTAACATACTTTTCCATGCGAATTTCATATTTAGGTCCCCTCTATATGGCTTTGCATTTCTTACATATAGTTTTGAAATACTTTAAAGAACAAAGGATTATATTAAATAAGCTTATTAAAATTTCGTACATCACCATTGTTAATCGATAGTGGTGACTTCGAATTAGCAAAAAAAAAAAAAAAAAAAAAGACAGAAACTACTTTCATAAATTCACTATCAAATATTCAAAATTTTTGCCAACTTTTATAAGAAACAAAAAAATGACGTTAATTGCTATGGATAAGAATTTTTCACCGTTAGCTAATTTCAGGATATCTAAAACATCATTGAAGTCTGGAAGTACATTTTCGCGAATTCTACTCTTCTTCAATTTTGTTGAAGAAAAAAAAAATTGTAAAGCGAATAAGCATGTGCACTTTGTGTTTTTTAGTGAAAACAAGTATTCAGACTTAATGTTTTACTTCATGAAATGTGCTTTTCTTAATGAGAGAGATTGACTGAAAGTATTAAAATGACATTTGTTTTTAAACTAAACCTTCATTTGAACACAATTGTGTTGGAGGAATATCAGCCGACATCCATGGCTTGGAGAAATTTAATAGAGATTGCAGCAACAGTGATGAAACTTTTATTCATTTTGTTATTAGAATATCTGCAAATTATACTTGTAAGGAAATGGAGAGCGGAAATTTTTGAGTGGCTCTTAATCAATTATTAGTAGCCGACACCGAAACATTTTATTCAAATCTTCGAAACATTTTATTCAAATCTTATAATGCTAGGAAGCAAGGGGAAATATGCCAAAACTTAAATAGTCTGAAGAGAGTGCAATTTATTTTATATATCTAAATAGAAATCTTATGCATTTGCACCACGGAAAGATTTACGGGTAAATTGAAAGGGATTTTTTAAAAATTCTCTCCTGAAGGATATTGTTCGAATTTGGAAAATCTAGCAAACTTTAAGGATTGTTATTCATTTATGGTTCGAGCAAACATTTGCATTATTATAGTTTCGCAGAATTCAAAGCGAGAAGCTAAGCAATCTAGTTCTTCGGAAAGGAAACGAACAAATATGAATCAAACTTATTTATGCAATATCAAAAACTAAATGAAGAAATTAATGTGTTTGTCACTCGTTTTTTTTTGGGGGGGGGGGGCACGTAAGAGCTAATCAGATCGGAGCCAACATTTTGAAGAGTATTCCAAATCACTACAGACATCCAAGCTTGATGTGGGATTTAAGCTGTTTTCAACCGAAGGTCAAAATGCTAACCCTTCGGCAGCCAGTTTCGCGCAAAATCAAAGTTATAAGTAGTAATGATTCCTTGAAGGAGTCTGTTATGATTTTTTAAGGAATCTTATATTAATATTTTAGAAGATTTCCATAGCTGTCGGAAGAAAAATAGTAACTTTATTAGAGATTCAACTAATGGTAGTTAAGCGCGATCTAACTCTGAAAGAGCAGAGGGGGTCGACAATATTTTTAAAAAGAATTTTTGCTGTTAAATGTTCTCGGATTAACATTCCGTAAGAACTAGCCACATTCTCGAATGTGATCCTAGTACTAATTTTTTTATTGAGACTTTTTGTGTCCAAAATTTTCAGCTTAACTATGGACTCTACTTTTTAAAACTCTATATAGATGTAATTTTTAGTAAAACCTTATTGCGACAAACAACATTACAGAAATTTCTACCACATTCTACATAGCAAAAATTTGAAAATGTTTAATGACTGATTTGACTCAATAAAAGCGAATTTGATATATATGTGTTAATAGTTATCTGTTACACCAATTTTAATTTTTCGCAAATGATTGCTACTATGGATATTAGGTTTTAAAGCAAAGAACTCAAGAAAATAGATATTTAATTTTCTAAAAGTACATATTTATCTCAATAGTCAGATGGCAAAATAAGGAAATTAACTATTTTAATTATTTAACTCTACTACTAAAAATGCTTTGAAAAGCAAAAACTTATAAAAAATCTGTCTTCCACATACAAATTTACTTAAGTTTAATCCAAATTTGTTTAAATATAGTGCTGCCATCTTTTGATATACAATGAAATAAAACTGATTTATTCTCATTAATTATCTGAAATAATTTCAAATCCTAAAGCGAAGCGAGATATGATAATTTGTTACTCATTTCAATTATAAGTGTTTTAATCTTACCTTGAAAATAATTTGGTTAATTAATGACCTTTGAACTTATAAGTAATTAATTCATATTAAAAATAAATCTAGTCCTTAATTTTTTTTGTTAATAATATTTATAAAATAAATAAAAATTTTCGGTTTGTTAAAATTTTGTCAGTAAAATATTCGAGCAATATTATTTTAATGTTTGTTATCAGGGGAAAAGGAAATCATGTACATTAAAATAACATTGAGTATTCTTCTTTGCCCTAAACCAAAGTACATTTTTCTGAAAAGAACATTTAATTCAATATTTCTTGAAATTTTATTAAGATGCGAGTTACTTTTATTCACTTTGATGCTGAATTTAAGTTTTTTTCAATGACGAGCTGTTAAAGTTAGTAAATTTTGACAGTTTTTACTCTCAACAGAAAATAAAATAAAAAGAACGAAAAGTTTTAGCATTTTTCAAGAACATTGGCATTGATTTGGATTCCAGAAAATTGTACAATCCGTTAGAGCAGTGATTTTAAATTCCATATCGAATTTTTCGAACGGGTGTTTTTTCGCACCAGTATGAAAATTAAGTAAATTTAATCGATATTCAACACAAAATACATTAGAGTAATTTATAACTGTGCTAAATCAAGTTACTGTGTATTTTTTTCTCATTTAAGTTATAAAATTTAACATCCTGCATCAGAAATATTAATTTTCAATTTTTCAACTTTTATAACGTTTGTGTAAATTAATAATGCCAGTTTTCTATAGCACCTTATGAAATATAGTTTGTTTCCATTGCTCTGTTACCCACATCAATTAATTATCCACAGCTTAAACTGAATTTGAATTCTGATGATTATAGTTATTTTATGTTTGTTCTATTTTTCCAACAGTGTAAAAACGTCACCTTTATTAGACAAAATATTGGTCATAGTGTAATTTTTCATTTTAGATTACTGGAAGATTAGTTCGGAAGAAAAATACTGTTCACACTAATACCAGCATTATATCATTTCTTCTTAAAATCTATTTTCCAATACGTTAATTCTCCACCACATTCAGAAAAGATACTTACTTTCACCACAGGCTGAAATCTGTCATGATAATTAGATTTATTCTTACCTAAACTTGAGTTTACCTACAAGACTAAGCTTTCTTACATACGTTTGGCTAATCTTAGATATTATTTGAGTAAATTATAGCTATAAATACCTCAAAATTTTTATCAGACAACTTATGGCTGCAATACAGCTAGCTTTTTTGTAATTGTGTTATAGAGGATACAATGAAACATTGTAACACTTGTTTCATTTTTCATCAATTTGATTTTTTGACTTGAATTTTTAATCAATTATTTGTATTAAAGGTAGCAATCACAAGTGGTAAAAATGGGGCCCTCGGGTGTGAGAACCCCTTGAAAGATTTGGATAATAAAAAAAGAAATGATTTATTTGAAATAGGTGATGAAAAAAAAAGATTTTAGCATTTCACCCACAATAGATATTTTTAGTGACTTTTCTTGAATCAGTCCAGAAATGTACATCTATTGGCGACTGCATCAAAAGGAGAAATTTTCTTTCATTATTAGAAGTAACATCGCAGTGCACGACATCAATAAGTTACTAGTAAAAGAAGGCACAAACTGGCTTTTGGTCCTGATTAGCTGGGGTCGATTTCCTTTCTGCACTGCTAAGAAAAGGTGCTGCTGAATATAATCTTTCTGCAATCACCCATTCAAGTTAAAGTATTTTTCCTTCAAGTCCATCAATCATGAGCTATAAAAATCCTCGATATACAAATGGGGACCTCTTCGTAAAACTCCTAATATAGTTGAAATTGTTAATGTTCTTTTGGATTCTTTGAAGGAAATTCAGAGTTCACTCAACGGTATATATACCTGTCAAAGCTTTAGTTATTTGTAAGGACCTAATAACTTATTTATCATAAAGATTATTCTTGTTATCAATTATTAATCCATAAATTATCTAAGTGAAAGAGCACATGTACTTATTTAACAAGGGTTAATTTCATTATTCTTTCGGCCATTCGAAACCAAATGAAAAACTATTATTTTCCTTTTCTTAGTTGGGGGAGAAGGAGTTTTCAGACTTAATACTTATGTTTCTATTTCATAAACTAATATGTATTTATAAACGCAGTGTCAAAACATCCAATACCATCAGCAGTAGATTTAATAGAAGAAATCTCTAAAAAATAATTTTTAGCAATGTAATTTTAAAAAAGTTATAAGCAAAATTAAACTAGTATAAATTATATAAATTTGCTCATTCAAAATTTTTCTATACTTAAAAGGGGGGGGGAGAGAAGAAAGAAAATGAATGCTTTCAATATTAAAGATAGTAATACTTAAAATCTGTGTAAAAAGTTTATACAATTTTTAAAATTTACATAAAAAAAGTATTTGCTGTAAATTCATGTAAAATCTTTAAAAATATGCTTAGTAAAAAGCAATAGTAAGAATGTCTTTAATAAGGATAAAATGTTTATAATAATTTTCAATTATATTTCTTAATATTCCTACATTTTTATGATAATTACAAGACAGCCATTGATAAACACAATAAAACTAAACAACATTCATGCAATAGGTAATTTATTTTTTTTCTAGTATACATCATTTAATAACCATGGTTATGTCAATGAGGGCTGATTTCAACAAGCACACAAAATCAAATACACTTATAACACAGCATGAAACACCAAACAAAAATGCCACAAAGTGGGGTACTCTTGCCGATAATCTAAAAGCAATAAAAACAACTGCATAGTGATGAAAAGGAATTAAAACTGGTATTATAAGTAAATAAATGAAAAGCTTAAAGAGAATCTTAAACAAAGCTCTTCATGGCAAGAAAAAAACCAGTTTTAAAAATTTAAGTTACTTAAGCAGCAGCTGTCAGATCACACTCAGAAATCAGATCTCGGACAATGGAAATATCGCTGAGTACCCCATCAGAGTAGCAAATACTTATATATTAATTTATTGATGCTGAATTTTCATCTCTTTCACAAGAGAAAAATAACACCTTTTAGTCCTGAAAAGATGTGGAATGCTGCTGGTCATACACAAAATCTTTCCCCTTATAATATTAACAGGCTTAAAAAAACCAGCAAATCCGGCAATGGCACTTAACATGTGAACATCCAAAAATGAATGACAACCTTTACAGACATATTTTAGTTACATGCTGGCCAAACCTGACTGTATTTACTTTATGCACAAAAGTTTACTAAAAAATACTTCAACAAATAATTTTATACAATTTAATATATGTACATATATATCTATATAAAATATATTTCTCTGGCTTAAAGAAATTGCATTATATGACACAGAGCTGTGTTATATTATGTAAGATTAAATGTGTAATTTATTCAATACAGTTTTTTCATTATTTTTTAATGAACACACTTGCTGTATTATTCATTTTCTTAAGGATAACACAATCAAGCAATTAAAAAGTTTAAACACAATTTCTCATAAAGATTAAAAAAAAGTTGATACATCTTTGGAACAATTAAATTTTTAGTGTGTCAAAAATAAATTGCTTATTCTGAATTATACAATATTTCCAACATATTTTTTGCAAATTAATCATTTATTAACATTGAACTACTTCAAGGAAATATATCTAAATTTATTAATTGCACAATACAAAGACTAGAGTAAAAGTTTCTAGAATCATTTTAAGACATAAATATTCTTTCACTTTACAAAGTAAAAACATTAGAAAACACCAAATAAAATATATTATTACAAAGTAACATCAAGAAAACAATTTTAAATTAATGTTATTAAATAATATTGTATTATGTTAGTGTTCAAATTAAACCCAAACCCCTTAATTATTATTTGCTGAAAATATTATGTTGGGAGTCATTTTTGAAGCTTTCACACATTCATGACTACTAGCATTCTTTCAAAACTCGATTTTACAAGATTCTGCCATAAAATTTACAGTATAAAAAACAAATTAAGCATATAAATTTACAGTCAGGTTGGTTGTATATTGCACCAGCATTTACGAGGTTTCTATATGCAAATTTGTATACATAAATGAATAAGGAACTATAAAATATATATTATAAATCATTTTTTTGTAATTTTTTGTATGAGCCTAAACCATTAAATGATATTGATATTTATAGTGGAATGATATTTAAAAAACATGAAAATGGACATATGTAGACAGAAATACAATAAGCACAACATTTGAAATAATTAATATTTTAAATTTACCATTAGACAGTAAAATTATCAATACACAAGGAGACTGACAGAAAACTGGTATGAACAGGAGAAATATAAACATGGTCAATCAATCGTTCCAGTCGTCAACGTGATATCAATAATATTTCTAATAAGAAAAAAAAAGCATTTTAACCAATTCATCAATTCTTTAAAATTGACTAATTCAAAAATTAGAAAAATAGTCTTGATAATATTAAGCAAGTCATGAATTTTATGCTCCACAAAATTTAAAATACAGGAAATCTCACATTTGGGGAAAAATTAAAACATAATTTTAAATTATGGATAATTAAAATAACGTATTGCGATTTCAATTATTTTTTTATTTATATTAAGAAAATAATTATAAGATAATTTAAATTAAACTTAAAAATAACTTAATATTATCACTCAATACAATTCCCATTTTCATACATTTGAATTTCATTGAAAAAGAAAAATCTAGTAATTGCAAAATTCTATAAGGAATTAAAAATTTTTAAATGAAAATAGATTTTTAAAAAAGTAAAAGTGAAACTAATTCTAGAATTATCCTTTAATTTTTTTTTCATTTAACACATTGATAAATAATTACTTTTGACATACAAATTTTTTTATGCTTAAGATGAAATAAATTAATTTTACTGATACATTGTAACAGCTGATTTTATAAGTTCTAGTTAGCGATCAAACGCAAATTTACACATAGCAGCCAGTTCCTTTCTTACTATTAAAAAAGGTTTTCTGCATTTATATACATTTTAAGAGAATCATTTTATGACAAAATCGACTTATTAAAGATATTCAATAAAATAATTATATAATACAAAATTATTTTGAACATATATCAGAAACACAACTCTAAATAATATTATCAGGAAACATTATCACAACCTAGTTTAAAAATGTACAAAATTCACTAAAATGTCTTTATATACGCAATGTTTTGCATTTTTCAAAACAAAAATAGTTAGAATTAACATAAGATATATATATTATATATACACCTCACATTTATATATGTCAATTTTAAAACAAAACAACTGCATACTTCTCATAAATTATGATAATTTAAAGCACTACTAGCACCATACTACTGTCATTCATACAAAAATTCCAATCAAATACAATTTTTCATTATACAATGAATATACTTCAAAATATTTCAACAGTTAAATAATCATATAATCAATCTTTTTAATGAAAGTAACATCAATTAAATTGAACAGGCACAGAAGCAGAATTCTAGTATATAAATATTACAAAATTTATGTAGTGGGAAAATTTTTGTGTAAACAGAATTTGCAAGAAAATTTATTCAGAAGATACATATTTACATAAAAATATTGCATAAAAAAATAAAAAGTTAAATATTTTCTTATGGAAGATTTAGTTAATATATCAGATTTGGCACTAAATACAATTTAACTACATTAAATCTATAAATGTACGTTTCCAAAAATAGGTCATTAGTTTTTTATTACTCATAGTAAAAGGAAGCCTATTGAAAAAACTAATGGTTGGCCACAATTTTAACCTTTAAAAAAAAAAAAAAAAAAAAAAAAAGATTTGGCTAAATTAATGTTTAGTAAAAAATAAGAAATTACTAACTTAAAGTAATTATATTAGTATAACAAAAATATTCTAAAATAACATATTTCAGAAATAAATTTTAATTTTTCACTTATTTTAACCTTGAAAGAATATAGCCTAATTAAAAAAAAAAAAAAAAAAAAAAAAAAAAAAACAAGTAAAATAAAATTCTCCACTATTATAAAAAAAAATAGTAATTTAAACTTTTAAAATCTACGCAATAATATATAAATACATATATATTTTACATTATATACAAAAATTAATAATTTAAGTTTATGTTATGCACATTTATTACTATTAGACTTATAAAATATTATAGTATTTTCAAATACATAAAATTTTAAAACTGAAAAATAGAAAGTAATTAACATAAAAATCAAATGTAAGATAAACTACTCATCATTACTCTTTAAGCAGATAAATGCAAGCATGTCGAAAATTATAATGTTCTTAAGTTGAAATAAGACTAGGAATATGCATACACATATTTCTTTGGTAACATTCAGTTTAGATTTATTTTTTGCATATAAAGAATATTACAATAACTAGTTCATTCTATTGTAAAGATTATCTATATTTTATGATAAATATTTATGAACAGGTCACAAATTTGATATACATAAATGAAATTTTGCTTATCACTAAAAATATTATTTCAGATGTCTAAAAGTTTTAGATAAAAAAGTTTGACGTTAGAAGAATAATTTTTTATTGAGGGAATGTATGAAGTTTATATTATATGTATCTTTACGCCTCTCAATTGCTTTCATATAACACTTGGTAAAAACCCTTGCACAAAACATCCAAATCTTTAACAAACAAAAACACAACGAATGCATTAATTACTAAATGCTTAAGAAAAATTCTTAAAGATGTTTACCAGGATTTATCATTATGCAAACAAAATACACAATTTTTTTTTTATCACCAAAGAATCATGTTTACAACAAAACAATACCAGAAGATTAGGTGTTAAATTAACTAACAAAAATTTACTTTTAAGCAATCAAATGATTGACTTTAAAAAATCTTGAGAATATTAGACTACGAAAAATATTTAAAACTTACAAATTTTATTTGTAACAAACACTTCTTTCAAGAAGAAAATTAAGCATTTTAATATATTCTTTTGGCACATATCAGTCATTAGAAGTGTTATTCTATTAAGTAGAACATGAGTGGAGCATATTTTGCATAAAATAAATTTGAATTATTTAAAAATACAATTTTTATTATTTCCCTTCCAATAATTCCATTGCCATTGACTTGTAATAGCAACATATGTGCTTTAAAAACTTAAAACAACCAAGCAAAAATTCAATAAATAAAAATAACAATTTTCCATAAGGAAATACTGCTAATAATGAATAACAGAAACTAGGCTTGAGTTTCTTGACACATAAGAAATTTTTTTTACAGTCTATTATTTTAACACAGTCAATAATAAGATAGATTTCTAAATTTTAAATCACTGCTAAGATTTTGCAAAATATTCATTATCATATTCCATTACTAGTTTTTTGATATGTGAGAGCTTATTGTGAAGGTAAAGTAACTTTTCTTCAGACTTTTTATAATTTTCATCAGTCTGGTAAGCTCTATATGTCTTGACTATTTTTGAACTGATTTTCTAAAAACAAATAAAACATTTTAGTTCAAAAGCTACACAAAGAAACAAATCAAATTATTTAATGAAGCAATCATTGTATTATTTCAAAAAAATTTCACAGAAGCACAACTGCAGCCATGAATTAAATTTTAGAAACAAAATTCCACTATGATATATATACAAATGATAGGCACTTCAAAATATAAATATTATCAGCATCTATGCTATAACAAAAATATAATAAAATTGTTGTATGATTTGAACTGGTCAATAACTGTTTAATATTTTATGGCATATGACAGGTTCAATTATAATTTGATAAATTAAATACAGTAGTTTGTGAACTAATTTTTGATGCTTAATTATTCCAGGATAAATACTTTCTAACAGTTTACTTTATATTGATGTGAAACCACATGAAACTAATCAAATTTTTAATTTATAGCTGCATAATTAACTTCTACATAACCATATGTATTTTGTACAAGAATACGAATAATAAATCAAAGAAGTAAACATAATGAATTGTAAAGTATAATGGAACAAGAAATATTTTTAAATTTGGGTAAATTTTTTAACAATATACAAGAAACATAAAACCCAGTGACAATTTAACAATTAAATATATCTATTAAAGACCATTAAAACTGAAATACTTTACGAAAAAAAAATGTTTGAATCAGGGATAAAATTAAAAATGCTTACCAAAAACTGTTCAGATCCTTCTTCATAATTACGTAATGCTTGATTAAGATATGTAAATTTTGCCTTAATCTTTTCTATTTTCGAATGCAATGATAAATATTCGTCATACTGTGCATTGAAGTCTTGCTTATATTTACTTCTTTGCTCAGGAGATCTTATTCTAACATATTTCCTGTAAAAAAATAGCAATAAATTTAAGAAATAAAAAACTGGGTGAAATATTTAACTGAAAAACTAAAGCACTAAATTACAAACTACAACATATAAAAACAACAAGATATTATTGATTAATTTTTTGCACATTCAGAAAGAAACAATAAGATTATGGTGATTTTAAAACTGCTTCAGCAATTTTTTTACTGATTATAAAGTTTTCAAACAATATCATTGCTTAGAATTTATAAACATAAGATAAAAAAGCACTTTCTGGCACTAAAATGTACTTTAGATGTACCTATTGGTCTAGCTTTATTTGCTTTAACCCCTAAACTAGTTAAATCTAAGTCTCCATTTAAAAGAAGAACTTTTATTAATAACTAAGTAATTTATCAACAAATGTCTGAAAGTTTTTATA
This sequence comes from Latrodectus elegans, assembly GCA_030067965.1. Lineage (NCBI taxonomy): Eukaryota > Metazoa > Arthropoda > Arachnida > Araneae > Theridiidae > Latrodectus > Latrodectus elegans. Next base: position 52,231,520 of record CM057814.1, on the reverse strand, counting down.
AATATTGATTAAATATTTAACAATAGTGAAAGATGATGGTATTCAACACATTTCTTGCTACTTGAAATAAATAGTTCTTATATATGAACTAACTATAGAATATTCAATTATTAGCTTTATTAATTTAAATTTTTCGGACAAATTCTGTCAGGACATATCCTGACAGAATTTGTAAAATTAAAAAAATAAAAATAAATAAATGAAAAAAGTAAATAAATAAGGATTGGTTTTTATCTGTCATTTTCTATATGTACAATTAGTTCTGCAAAAGCAACTATCAACTCTGGGATTAAATACTGAATAGAAGGCTTTGATATCAATCATTCAATTAATAACCTGGTATTGATAACGAGGTCAAAGTTTCAGCACTTATTTTATCTTTCATATTTAAAAGTTATGAAAGAAGTAATTATAGATTCACATAATCAGAGCAGATTTAGTCTCATCAATTCGAGATTTATCTTTATGTCTAATCTTTATATTCATATCAATTTTTAAATCCAGTCTGAAAAAGAAAAGTAAATTTTTATCTTTTGTTGCACCACAGTAACATGAAATTTAATTATCTATTCCAAAATATTAGACTATGATCATCATATCGAAATTTTAACACTATCATACATGTGTAATGGTAACAAATGAAAAATCAATTCTTTATGGCTTTCTGCAAAAATGAAGCCCTCAACTATAATATGACCAGAGTTTGATAAAATATATAAAACTTTTGATGAAACAGCACATTATTTTACTGGAATCCCTTTAAAACTTGTCATACATTGTTATTAAACTATTATAATCATAGTAATATTCTATGTTGTAAATATGGGAAATCAGTGGTTAAACCTTAAAACCAAGCTTTTTAAACACCTTAAAAGGTGTTTAAATTATTATTTTATATGTGTTTAGTTATTTAAAAATAACTAAAATACAGGTAGTAATATTATAACAATGTATACTTAAAAAAACATTATCTTTACTAAATTCTAGGTGGAAAGAAACTGTAATCATTTGAATTAAATTATATTTAGAACTGTTTGACTTTGATTTATTGATTCTGAGATAATTTTTGTTTAAAATATTTGGAGAATTCACTTAATAGATAATAAAATTACAAGATTTAAAATGCAAATAGTTTAATTTAGAATTCCTAGATTTTTTTCATCCAACTATGACTTTCATTCACTATTTTGAAGGATTTAATTACAATTAATATTAAAAAAAATTTGCACAACAGCTGTTTTTACATAGCAAGGTTAATTGAGAAGGATAAACATTTTAAAATGAAAACAAAAAGATCAATACAGATATCCAAAGTAAAGTTTGATTTTAAAACCAGAATGGTAAACATTCTCTGCTTCTAATTCACTTATGCTATGGTGGGATAAAATTGTTTTTCATTACATCAGGCAGGAGATATAATTTCTAATGCAATACTTTGAGAATTACCCAGAGCTTAATGACTTAAGTAACAAAAGGTGCACATAAAAAATTAACATTATTGAAAATTTACAATTTACATTTTTAGGGCAGACCAAAATTACAATTCATTTAATTATACAATAGTAAGTAAGCAGAATAACCAGATGATAGTAGTCTAATGTCCTTTATTCCTTACACAAGAACATTACTAACTATACAAAACCCTATTATATACGCTTCATAGGGATACAATTGAATGTAATTTTTCTGTACTGAAGAATCCATGTTAGAAAAACTTCTCCATAACATTGACATCAACAAAACATCACACCTATTTGCAATTGTTAAATCTATAGTCAAATTGGTTTCTGAATTCACTGCCATAAACAGTTCTATTGTTCTTATTAAATAAAATTCTATAAAAAAGTTTGTTTTTTTTATTTATGAGTAAAAACTTACTTTTAATTTTTCCTTTTTTGAATACAACATATGACATTTTAATCTATTGTAAATTCAATCAATTCATAAAATTACATGAAAAATATATGTGCTAAAATATTACAAAATTATTAACATCTAAAATCCAGCAAATTACACTAAATTTCTAAAAATGCAACTAACAGTATTTTGTTAAAAAAGTATGGTTAGCCTGTTGGCTTTCATTTTATACATGACTTATTAAATAGATGGAAAAAGACTTACATTTTAAATCATTAAATATCCATGACTAAAATGTAAGTTAAACCCCAAATTGTCTATTTTTAATTAATCATTTAATGAAATTTTATAAATGTAGTACATAATTCTTTTTTTCTAGAACTTATCAATAACTTTGCTTTTATTCCAGGCAGTAAAGAAACAAAATGAAAACTTAAGTTCTAATAAAATCTCATATAATTAAAAAAATATGAATAACAAATGAAACCTTTGGATGACAAAGTAGTTTCAATTTCTTTTATAATTAACCACACAGATTTGTTTATTTACTTAGGAAATACTTAAAGAATCTACTTACGATAAATAATCTGGAACATCTGTAAAAGAATCAGGTGTTGATGGAGGTAGATTAAGATGTGTAATACCAGGACCTTTAAATAAAACATACATTACAAAATTGAAATTATACATTAATTAAAGCTACCCTCTTAATAAGTAATGCAATATAGATATAAAAAGGGAAGCAATGTTATACCATGAGAAGATGATTCATAATTCCTTATGTTACATAAAAGAATACATATTTTATATAGTAAAAGAAAAGTATGCACATAGACAAAGTGAGAATCTCAAGGTAACTTTTTCATACAAAAGTAAAAATACTCTGAATAACTAAAAAATTATGCTCATTATGTAGGATACAGCATATGTCAAATTAAATAAACTAAGGAACAAAATAAAGGAATAATTTTATTGCATCTAAGTATTTAATATATTTAAGTGAGACAAATCTATTAAACATGTAAATGTAAATAAGCATTTGTAATAATTTAATGTTTTTGAGAAGCGCATTAAAATTGTACTATATTTTGAGTATTAGTCCTGTGGGAATGTGTAAACTATTAAAAGCTATTCATAATGAAAAGTAGTAGGTCAACCCTGCAGGTTTTAACATGAAAATTACAATTTAGAAAAATAACACTATTTATATCAAATAACATTCAAAATATCCCTTTAGTTATAAAGCTGGGGCTCTTTAACCTTTGTTCTTATGCTTTATCGACAGGACTTTTTCATTCAGAGATTGCAATAAATTAAGCCATGTTTTAGGAACTACCAGAAAGGAATAGCAAATTAAAATATAAATTATAATTTCTCACTGATATTTAGAGAATTGATAAATACATATAAAAAACAGACATAAAAAAGTGGATAACTAGAATTAAAATTGAAAAACTTTTTGAAAAATTAAAAAGTAATACTTCAATATGAGATTTTGATGAATATTAATAATTAACAAGTAAATATCAACTAGATACATCAGTGGAATACAAATTAATAAAAATTTCAATTAGTAAGAAAGCTATTTCGAAGTTGTTTTTGCTCAAAAAAGATTCCCCCTTTTAAACTATCAAATTTTTATTATTCTACACTGAACATTTTTAAACTACTTATAAAGCATTTTAAAAATGTACAGAAGTTTAACATCTTTATCAATATATAGCACACTTCTAGCTTAGCTGTTAAAAAATCTAAAATTTTTCAAGAAAATTTTTTAGTTCATACTAATATTGAACATACAGATCTATAGGATTTATTAACATATTTCTATCTATACAAAATAAGAAAACAAAAAATTAACATTCTTTTCAAGATCTTTATTTTAACCTTAGCATTTTAAATTGAACAACAAAGGATACGTTTGATGAAGATTTAATTTTATATTGTGTTTAACCCTTTCATGTGCACTACCCTTTAAAGTTGAAATATAAAAAAAAATTGTAGGTTGCCTATTTAGGCCTATATATGAGTATGCAGTGAAAATTTTGTAAAGATTGCATATACTATTTCGATTTTGTGGGTGTTCCATCACATGGAACATTGCGCATCAAAGGCCGTAAAAAGCAAGCATTGCAGTGAAGCCTATATACACGTAAATGTTTTTGTATATGAATGAAAAACAATGCATTACACCTGCATAGCAGATTTAGCATGGTCCAGGGTGCATCACAAGAAGGCTTGCTACTTTACACAAAAAATTATAATAAATAAAATTATAAAATAAAGTTTTCTGTACAATTTTTTAGTAATCCAAATAAACTTTTGGGGCTGCCTAGAAGAGAATGGTTGAGATAAATCATCACTATCATTTTCACTGGCATTCGACACAACATTATCAGACTGAGACTGATCAAGTGGTTTAGGAACATTTCTATGTATCACAATCACTATACATACAGGGGTTGGACAAAAATATGGAAACACTTTGTGAAATGCATGAGAAGAAAGAAAGGTTTATTTTAATGAAATATGTAGGAAGCGCTGGCGTTTTTTCTTATTGACGCCATCTATACAACTTCATAAATGCGCTGCACAGTTCAGTCGTTGGAGGAGCACTGTTATGGGAGATTGGCATTGCATTATGTCAGAGTTAACAGACTTCCAACGTGGGCAATTTTTTTAACGCATAAATTAGGTGCTTCCATTAGCAAGGTAGTCGAGGTGTTCAGTGTTTCAAGAGGTACTGTATCGAAGATTTATTCGGCATATTTGAAATGCGAAAAAACATCCACTAAATCACAGCGTGTTCAAAAGTGTGTGCTGAGCAATTGAGAGAGGCGATCATTAAGGAGGATTATCATGAAAAATAAGAAGACCACAGCTGCAAATGTTCCTGCTGAAATAAATGTCATGTTACCAAACCTTGTGAGTACCAAATCAATTCGAAGGGAGCTTCATAAACAGGGAATTGATGGTCATGCTGCAATTGAAAACCATTCATCAGAGATGATTCTGCCCATAACAGAAAAAATTTATGCTTAAGACATAAAGCCTGGACTATAGAGCAGTGGAAGAGAGTAATATGGTCTGATGAGTCTTCTTTCATAATGTTTCCCACTTCTTACCGAGTTTATGTCTGGAGAATGCCATCTCAAGCCTATAATACAGACTGCTTGTTGCCAAGAGTGAAACATGGCAAGGGTTCTGTGATGGTTTGGACAGCCATATTGCAGTTCTCTGCTGGGCCTTTGCAGGGAGGATAACTGCCAAGTCTTATGTAAACATTTTGGCCGATCAAATCAATCCCATGGAACAAAATTTGTTTCCCCAGTGGTGATGTTGTCTTTCAAGAGTACAAAGCCCCTGTTCACAAAGCCCACATTGTCCAGGACTGGTTTTCTGAGAACGAGGATGATTTGTCGCATCTTCCTTGGCCACCACAGTCACCAAACCTGTTATCGAACCTTTGTGGTCTACATTGGAGGGGAAAGTATGTTTTTGCTATCCACTGCCAACATCGTTATCTGAACTTACCACCGTTCTGCAGGAAGAATGATACAATATTCCCTTGGCAAATATACAGGAACTGTATTTATCCATTCCGAGAAGGCTGCAAGCTGTTTTGAATGCAAACAGATTTCCTACACCATATTAGGCTAGGAAACGTTTTTTAAAGGTGTTTCCATATTTTTATCCAACCCCTGTATGTTCTGATTCACTAATAGAAAGCAATTTTTGAAGCATTTTTATTGCTTCAAAGGACTAAGACATCTAAGTGCCATTTATTTACAATTAACAAATTAAAAAAATTAACTAGAAATTAAAACTATATTTGGAAAGAGTAAACCAAAAATATATAAATTCAAAAAAATATATACACCATATTATAAAACAAATAGCAGCGAAAAGAAAAAATCAAGAGCATAAAAATAATGATTCTCTAACTAGAGAAGATTCGAACTAACTGTGTGTGATATATTCCTATACCACACTGAAGCTTTCCAATTCAAGAGGCCAATAAGGGTGTAGATATATTACCCATATAAATAATCCTTCCTTGTACATTCCTCAACATTACTTTATTACATCCCAGAAGAGAGAAAAACAGTAAAAAATAAACACAGCTGTCCCCCTCAGCATTGAGCTCAAGGCTAATTGAACTCTAAAATCGCGGGAAGGAAAAATGCTGTTGCTGTGCAGTTTTCCAGGTGATGGAACACCTAGATTTATCAGATAATTCTGCAAATACTTTATGCATAAAAAATTTTAAAAAATATAGTTCAAGGTACAGGCAACAAAATAACATAGAAATTTCTTTTCAAATAATTATTTTTGTATAGGAAAAAAATGGATTCCTTCAAAATAAATGGATTTAAATAATCTACTATAACTGAAAATTATTGATAATCTTATGTAGTGCTGCTATCTATTATTAGAAAAGAGAGTCTAAAGAACATTTTAAGCCAAATTTCATCTCTTTATCATAAAATGCAACAATTTAGTAACAATTTAAAGTTTGGTGTTCCATCAGCTGGAACACTGAACCGCAAAGGGTTAATAGCTACTGCTATAAGTTCAGAATACAAGTCAGCCATTAACTCATTCACTTTTTGATATTATTTTAATAAGAAACTAGATCATTAATATTATTTTCTAGATTGTTTTGGATTTCCACTACATTGGTAACAATGTTTCCACTTAGACAACCGAATCAATGAATGCAAGCAATATGACAAGGATTCATAAAATTGCATTCATAAAATTGAAAAAAGTAACTAATTTATATACGTCAAAAAATAAGCAAAAAATATTTTTCATAATTTATGACTCATTACTCTATGTATACATTTGAGAATACAGTTAACTGATAATAAAAAATTCATGCAGAGTGTAAACTCTACACAGAAAATACTTACTACTGTTTCCTATGCTTTCATTGCTATCAGAATACGACTCTGGAGAATGAGGAGATGTACTGCAAGAACCATTTGTAGTAGAATTCACTTTTTTCCTTTTTTTGTCACTTTTGTAATAAAAGTCTTTTTTATTATTACTACTATGATTAAAATTATCCGTACAATTATAATGAGATAATCTCGATTTCTTGGAGAAGCTATCACAACTATTGTTTGGGGATTTTGGACTTGATTCTCCTTCTTGATCAGTTCCATTTATGCCAGGAGAATAGGCAGGTTTTCTAGTCACATTACAAGCAGGGAACGAAAGTTTTTCATTGGAATTTTCATTGTGATTGTAGTGAGTTGGTTTTGGCTTTTTGGAGAAGCCATCACAACTATTGCTTGGAGATGTTGGACTTGATTCTAACTCTTGATCAATTCCATTTACATTTGGAGAAAAGTTAGATTTTTTAGTTGTACTAGTAGTTGTAAGATGTACTTTATCATTAGAATCCAAAGATTCATGTTTGACATTAGGACTGTAATTATCTATTCGATTATAATGAGAAGTCTTTGGACTGGTTTCTCCTTCTTGATCAGTTCCATTCATGTTTGGAGAATAGGCAGGTTTTCTAGCCACATTAGAGGTTGTGAGGTTAAGTTTATCATTGGAATCTGAAGATTCAGGTTTAATATTTGGATTGTAGTTATCTGTTCGATTATAATGGGATATCCGCTGCTTTTTTACTCGAGGCTCCTGACCTCCAACTGGAAAACTGTCAGCAACCACACGTTTCTGAGGAGAAAATAAAAAATATTTTTGAACCAATATTGATGATTTTTCAAATAAAGAATTTACACGAACACATTTTTGAAAAATGAAATTCAACAACCCAAAGTTTTATGCAAATGTAAAAAAAAATTACTAATAAACATGCATTTTTAAATTGATATTGAACATTAGTTTATAAAGTACACCTAAGGATGCCTATAATATGTTATCCTTATATGATTCAATGCAAACTAAATTAACTTAATCACATAAATAGTGTAAAGGAAGTTTTATTTATACAAAATTACTAGAAGCAAAAAACTAAAGTTACTGTAATAAGCAATCATTGGGATTACCAGATGACTTTTATTTAAAAGCTTTTAACTGTAAAAAATTACTTTAAAAATCATCAAAAGTTCATTTATTCCACATACTTGGATACAATACAAGAATTTACACTGGTTAAAATTTTATTTTGTAAAAATAGACAAACCACATTAAAAACATTTTTTCCCCTCCAAATGAAACTCAGTGTGTAATATCAATAAAAATAATAAAAATTATGTAATCATACTTTTTAAAAAAGAAATGAAGTGAAATTCTTGATAAAATGTATATATAAAAGATGGAGAAAAATCTTTTTGACATAAAATATGTAATAGATGCTTTGAAAATGTTTTAAACAATTTATCAAATAATTGTGAATCAATTAAATATCTTAGTGTATCACTAAGTAAAAATTGCAAAGCTAATAAAGTAAACTTTGAATTATCTATATATTTTCACCTTCCATTAATCCATCGCAAGATATCTAGGTTATTTAGTAAAAAAAATTTGAATAGATTCTAGCTCTCTCTATATATTTACTCACATCACATGCTAGAAAGCTGTTGCTAAAACTAGAATTATAGTAAAAAGTAAAACATTTCACATTAAAAAATTGTGAATTAAAGCATTGTGTTCAGCTTACAATTCACTTAATAATATTTACTTTTACACAAGAACTCTAAAGATAATGCTACACTTATTTCTTTTATTCCAAAAGATGAAAATATAAATTTAGCCAATCTGGTTAGCTCTTTTAACATTTTTATATATTTAGCTCAGAATTTAAAAATATTTAAGAATTATAAAAAAAAGATAATAATGCTATAAAATAGACTTTATAAAACAGAAAATTCTAGTAAAGATTTGATCTAATTTAGAAATGAAGTACTGTATTTTCCTGTATATAATCAGAGGATTATATGCTAAAAAGTTCAGAATTTCATTGTGCGTATTATATGCTGCTACGGAAAATCTAATAAAATATTTTCCATCAGAAAAGCTTACAGTAAAGTTTTTAAAGAAAAGTTGTTTATTTTTCATAAAATAAATGACAAATGGTGCTATGACTCAGTTGACTTATTTTAACTATAATCAGAATTATCCAATTACTTTCAAGAACGAATTCAGTTTCTATGAACGATATTAAAGTTCTAATTTATTAGTGTCATTTCGCATTCCATCTTGACCTGAATTTTTTCTTTCTGATAACATTCAAATTCGCATATCTTCATAGCTTAGCTTAATTATTAATTCAGTGAAAATTAAGTTACTGAGCAAATTTTAAACTGAAAGCTATAGGAAATACAAAAGTAAACATGTCGATTAGCATGTAATGTAAGGTGAACAAAGCATGCAATGTACAAAAGATAAAATGCATTCAATGTGCAGTTAGAAAATAATCCACTTCTTTAATTTAACTATTAACCAAATAAATACAGTTTATTTTTAATATACATCTAACCTTGTTTTAAAAATTATTAAAGTCTAAAATTCAATAAGATTTACTAAAATGTTCTTAGATATTGATCGATGTCACTCTTTCACCCCAGTTAATCTCACTTTTCCTTGAGGTGGATTCAAACAGATTTTATCACTTTAAATATTTTTTCTGTTGAATTTATATTTTCAATCATTATATGCATTTTTTAAAATTTTATTTGTTCCCAAATTGTCAGCAGTATAAGTTTTCGACAATTCGTCGAAAAAATTGCCATAGACTATACGCTGTTGCAGATTATGCAATATTCTTTCCCTTTGCTTTAAAAAAAAAAAAAAAAAAAACGAGTCTGCGGATAATACGTTGTTGTGGATTATATACAGGAAAATGCAGTACATACAAACTTCAACATAGGTAAAATTTTCTGACCAGTTAAAATTTCTGAGGAAAGTTTGCACGTAAATAACTCTTAAATTGGGGAACAAACACAATACTTTTTCTGTAACAAAATATTTATAGCTTAAATTCTGATACATAAATGATAAAAAGATTAAATTTTATTTGTAATTGAAAAACTAAACTAATATGCAAACTAGCAGAAAAAATAGTTTAAAAAAATGCTATTTTGATGAATTATATGTAAAACATATATATACACACAACACACACATCACAGCAAACTAAAACTGATAAAAATGCCATGACATTGCAGATAAGATGTTTCATTACAAAAGCAAAAGGCAAATTGTAAAATTTTTGTCATATGATCAACCACAAATAATTTTTTAATGTTAGAGATCATTTCTACAAAGTCAATTTGAGATCTATAAAAATAACTTAAAAACCAAATCTTTAAAAATTAATTTTATAACTCACAATATTTTAAATAAATCCAGCCTAATTTGACACTGAAAGAAAACCAATGATAATTATAATAACATAACTAAAAAATTAGTTTTGCAACCAGTATGTTAATTAGAAGGGTAATTGTATCACTCTAAGCAAATTACCTTGGCAAGTACAACTATTACAGCTTTCACCCATTGAAAATGTGGTGAAACTTAATGGAATGTTAGCTTCATACATATCTTCAGAAGCAATTGCTGTTGTTGATTGAACTGCCCAAGCAGATCATACTTGATTTTCACAACTCAAAGTGACTTTTTATCTTTGACACATTCACTCCTGTATCCAAATTTATAAACTATGGTGGTTACTGATGAAAATTAAAATGAATTGGAACCAAATGTTTTGTGCATGCACTTTCTTGCAACACAAATTAAATCAATTTAATAAATATCATTATATTCCTTCAATAATTGAATCAATTTTTTTATATACATGGTATGTATGGATAAGCAGGTCTACACATATAGATACATTCAATCTTTGCATTAAATAACAGAATATCTCCTTTTACTTTGAGCAAAATAGCAATTTACTATATCAATGTGTATATTACATGATGTAAAGTACAAAGGATATTTAAAAATATTTAAATTTCTTTCAAATCACAAAAATAAAAACAATTTCAAATATAAAATTTATTTACAAAAATAATTCATTATTATATAAAAAGGATAATACATACATTTATAAAGGTATAAAAAATTTTATTCATGGAAATTTGTATAAGCATTAATTTTTTAATTAAATTTAAGAGCCAATGAACAGTAAAGTTCTTAAAAAAAACAATTTAAGATTAAAAAAAAACTATTGAAAATTGTATAAAATTTAGAATCAAGTTCCTATCATTCATTCTAAAGAAGCTCAAAATGCAAATGAAGATCTTGTTTTTAAAGATTAACACATAATTACAGTAAATACTAACATTCCAAAATCATAATTTCTCACATATTTGTAGATGCAACTCATAATTTGCTAATGATAAAAAATTTAAGTCATTATATAAATTTTTATGTGAAAATATAAGTATTTTTTAAACTTTTCGAAATCTTATTTACCTGTGCAGGAGTAGGAGAACTACTTGAACATGTAGTTAAAGGTGGTGATTCATTGGCCGCATTTGCACTTAAACTTTGTTGCTTTCTCCTATAAAATGAAATTTAAGTAATTTTATAATATTCATTTTTTGTATAATAGTTCAAGTTAATTATAGTTAATCAAGTCTTATCATAAAAATGCAAACTTATGAAACACACTCATGCAAGTTCTTTATTACTATTATTATTTATTAGATTAGCAGATTTATATTAACTTGGAAAATTGCTTTCAGTTCAGAAATTCAGTTGAGTTGTTAGCACATATTAAAACAATTAACTTCTTAATATTTTCTTAAATTTAAGTAATAAATCATTGAATATTCAGATGCTTTTTCTAACTACCATTTGAATACATTTTAGCTATTAAATCTCTTAGAATGCTCTAAATTTTTTTATTCCATTATTACTTCAATCTTTCTTAAAGAAATAAAATTTCATCACTACTCATTATGCACATAACCAATAATCTGTTTCTATGTTTTAATTTCTAATCCATTTTTATAACAATGGAGAATTCTTTTTTCATTAAATTTCCTAAAAAAAGATCAATTTTAAAATTAATAAAACAAATATAAATTAAAACATTTTCTTTCTCTCCAGAATTTTAAAAAATGTATTTACTTAAAAGAATGGTTTGCTAGGTTTTGTGGCATAGGATCCAAGGATTGTACAAAAGCTACTTTTGTTAAAAATGACATGTAAATCTTATGTAGTTTTGAACTTTGTTTCTCTCTCTCTCTCTCTCACACACACACACATAACACTAACAAATGATTTCCTATTAGGATTGTAAGTCATGCTTGGTTTGTTTGCTGCTCAAGAGTAATTGTTTTGGACATATGGAATAATTAGACCAGGACCAACAGCCTTAAGTAAATCCTGAATGATGACAAACAGCCATGATCAAGGAAGGATTTGAGCCCACAAACTCTTGAATCAAGGCTAGAGTGCTAGTCATTTGGCTAACATCTTGTCACTTAGTTTTTTAGCATAAAAGCACAAATTTTAATTTATAAAAACTAAATGTTAAATGGTATCAACAAATGAATATTTCAATTATTCTTACTTTAACATCAATAAAATAATATTTAAAATTAATATTTACAGAAAAATTTCTCAATTATGCTTACAATTATTGAATACAGTATATATGATTTTTTGAAAAAATAAAATTAAAATAAGCTGTTTATTAGTCAGTCGATATCTTCAGTTATTAATCACTTTTTATCAAAGAATTGTAAAATTATGTCGTACTGCTTGAACATTTACATACTTTATAACAAACTCATGAAAATTGACAACTAGAATTTAATTTTTTAAATAATATAAAAATAAAATTTTAACTTATATAAAACCATTAGAAAATATACTGAAATAGAAATATTAAATTTTCAGAATATTTTCTATCACTTGCCACCGAAACTAGATTACTGTATTTTAAAAATTGAAATTACAGTAGACAGTACTTTTACAAAAGATTAATTTACAAATTTTCATGGTTTTAGGAACGAGTTAATGGTTTCCTAATGTAGTCACACACAAACAGATTTTAATTCCTTTTTATGAATTAAAATTTTTAAAAAAATCTCTTAATTGTAACACAAACTAATTTTCATGCATCTAATTTTTGCAAACTAATTTTCATGCATCTTTTTGTTTGCATGTATTTTTTTTTATATTCTTTTATAATTTTTTTATTTTTTATAGTTGAGAAACTTGTGTGTGTCAACATTTTATTCATGAATCTAAGTCCTTGGAAATTGTAGATAATTGCACTCCTTATGTTGAAATATGATTTTTTCTTTTTTAAATTAAGGTTAGATGGGAAAAATTCTACACAATTCTTGTCTTACAGCACATGTGTCAGAATATAATCATAATAGCTTCAAATGAAAATATTGTGAGGTATTTCTGTAAGGCATGATCACAGCTTGCAACCATCTTATGTTGATATTACAGGTGCAATGCATTAGCCAATCAATGCTTGGAATGATTTTGCAAGAAATTAATTTTGACATGCATTTTTTTTTTTATAATCAGAGTGAAAATGAGTTACTTATACAAGAATTTTGACAAAGAAACATTGTTGCTCAAAATTTCCTTTCAGAATTTTTTTAATATGTGCTCAGATGCAATTTATACATAATTATATTTAGAATGTAATAAGTGAGAACCAAAAGAACTTTCAGACATTAAACAAGAAGGAAGTGACACAGGACTAAAACTGTCTATAAAAACAAGCAGATGAATGGCTAATAAGATTGAAAAAGTTTAGAAAAACATTGAAATGCTTTGCTACACTGAAATAATGTTTTTCAAAATGTTATTTTGAAATAGAAAAAAAGTGATTACTTTGACTTTTCATTAATAAAATTAAAAATTGTTTTTAAGTAAGAATTTTATTTTGGATGCTTTTTATAGTGTGTAGTAAATGGATTTTTTAACAGTACTTTATAAAACAGCAGTTCGTAAAAAAAGTTGATATTTAACACAAATTTTATTTTTAAAATTTCAATTTTAAGAACTGTTTTCAGTTGTTAAACAGATGATAGAGAAAATATTGACAAACCTATCTCTAAAAATTTTGTTTGTAAAATCATTGTAACACAATCAGAAATGTAATATTTCCTTAAAAAGCCACAGCTTATTTTTGTAAAAAATTAACATGTTAAAAGAAAATTTAACACACACACATATATATATATTAAAATATCCTCAATAATTATCAGTAACAATCATTAATTTGATAGAAGAAAATTCAGCAGATATAATTTTTATGATTATAATAAACGTGTAAAAATAATGGTTACATATAAAACTAATAGAAAGCAATATTCATAGTTCAGCTAAATTTATTAAAAGCTATGGATTATATTAAAAAAATGTGAAGAAAAAAACAAATTTATAATACAAAATAGGGTGTTATGAAAAACAAAGAACTTTTCCAAACATTTTTGACTAAGAACATTGAAAATGTAAATAATTAAGTCACATACTTTCGAATTATTTCTAATTCTTCTGGAGAAGCAAATTTCCAATTGTCTTGAACTTCATTCCAACAATAATTTGCTAGATTATATACATTTCCTTTTAAGACTCCAACTTGAGTTAAAATTGCTGTTATTCCTTTTTTATCTTTTTCTCTAATTCCCTCTGTAAATATTTTTAATTTAAGTACATTTATTAAGATTATAATATATCTAAATACATGTATAAATTCTTTTAATTTATGAAATCTAGTTTTTCATGAAATATATTAAAAAAAGATAATTTATTATATACAACTTAGAAAATGAATAACACACAATATAATGCAGGCATTTAATATGCAAAGTATATTTTCAGTTAGAATGGATAAAAGAACAAAACCTTTTAAATATGCATATTTAGTATAATATTAGATACCATAAAGAACCTTAATATTATTCACTTTAAGACTCGTTTAGATTAAGGGACAAACCCCAGTCATCTTATTATAAAAAAATAAAATTCTAATGCAATAAAAACAGATAAGTGATTTCTTCCCCATGGTACTTTTTGTTAACCCTTGTCAGTATCAAATTATTTCCTGTGGGATTAAAGAGCAAGGCTAGTTCAAATGATCACTGAAACTAATATAGAAATAATTTGTTGGAGCCATAGTCTGGCAATGGGAGAATAAACAGTTCAGTGACTATAAGAAAATTATTTTTTATATAATTCAACTTTTATTAATCACAATTAAAAAAATAAGCAAATTCTTCACAAAACATTAAATGATTATAAAATTATAGCAACATTCACTTTGTCTTGATTTTGTTAAATTTATGGATCTCGTAACAAATGAGGTAACAAGACAAAAGTCAAATTCCAATTTTACTTACAATATGAAAAGATTATAGTTCATTCAATAATTTTTCTTTTCAAAATATTTAGTCATGAAATTTAATTTAAAGTTCTGATTTAGTAGATTAAGTTTCCATCAATGATTTTGTAAGAATGTTAAATTTACCTGTAGAAATTAAAATAATTCAAGGAGATCTCAATCAAGAACCACAAAATTATTTCTTTTAAATAATTCCTTCCTAATAAATTATCTTTATGAGTGATATAACCTACCACATACATTATAACTTTTAGTTCAAATAATAAAATACTATTTTTATTTGAGAGGTGTAAAGTCATATTCTCCTAATAATAATAAAGTAACTTTTATTAATAGTTCAAGAATTAGATAGTTATCTAGTGAATCAAATGAATGAATAATTTTATGCTCTTTTCTGTTAAATACTGTGTACGCCAAGCTTTTTATTATTATTATTATTAACATACAGATCTACTTTACTTTACAATGTATTTTCTTTGATCAAGTCAACTATTTGTTTGAGAAAGTTGTTTTTTTTTTCCAAATAAATAACAGATGAGTTAAATCTTTTGAGATTTAATTTGATTCAAGTAAAGATGTTTTGAAATGCATCATATATGTAAATCTTTAAAATAAATATTATAATTTTAAGGCTTTTAATCTTCAAATAATCAATTGTGTAAATGGAAATAATGTTTTTTGAAAAGGCAAAATAATTTTTCCCTCAACTACAAGCAATTTAGAAATTATATCCAAATTAAAAATTATATGCAAGGTTGTAGTATTAAAATACTTTATAAATCCAGCATTTAAAGGTTTGTTACAGGGAGAGTTATGAAAAATAATCAGTTAAAAATAATCGCCTTTTATCACTTTTTAGTTAATGCTTGTTTGTCAGAGATTAAGAAACTAAAATGAACTCCAAATTACTATTAATATAGAGATCTTCAGTAGAAATTAAAATAAGGAAATGTAGAACTGTTTGATACAGTGATAAGCAATCGGCTACTAGTGTGACCACATATCCATAGGTTTTTTTACATGGTAATGAAAAAATAAGCAATGAGAGTGAAATTATTGATAATGAAAGATTGCAATCTCAAATTAATCTTACAACTGATAAAAAAAAATTGCAACACCTTGAGATTGAGCTAATTTTGTATGTTACTTCACAAATTATGGGTTTCCAACCAAATACAAAAAATCATGACACTAATTATTCCTAGAAACAATATTATGTATATAAATTTCTTTTTTATACACATTTATGCACAATTCAACCATTTAAAAATGCAAAAAATGACCATTTCATTCCTTCTGCAATGTAATTTATTTGATCAATAGTGTTTTGAATTATATATATTTTAACATTTGTAACATAATTATTTTGTTGTTTCAGTGCTTACAAATAAAATCTTTAAATTTATACATAATAAAGTAAAGAAAAATTTATTGATTCTAAAATTTACTTATAATTTATAACAGAATCCTGGAAAAAAGCATTAATATAAAGAAAGAAGAAAGAGAAATATTGAAAGACTACTTGCAGATTACAATTATATTATATAAAAAATTATTTAATAAATATACAGAATAAGATTACAAACCTGTAATAAGACGTAGAATTAGTTCTGGTCGTTTATAAGGCCTCACAGCTAATATATGAATAATTCTATCTCTGTATAAGAGATAAATATGAAATAAATGAAATAATTTGATTTTAAAACATTAAATATTGAAATTCAGTTAAAAAAGGAAAATCTGATATGTACCTGATTGGTTGTCGCAATAGTTCAGGATTAGAATTGGGCTTATTTTTAGCTGGCACAGGTTTCTGATATTTATTTACTTCTGGTAACTTTTTAGGAGGTAAATTATTAGAAATACCATTAGTAATACCATTTGTTATCTTCAAAGGATTTTTATTTATCATAGATGCACTAGGAGGACTGTTCAGAGGTTTTGGAGGATTTACAACCAATCCTGGACGTTTTACCTTGACTTTTCGACCTAAGTGAAAGAAAATAATACATTGTAATTAATGATTTTATTGACACAACACAAAATTTTAGTAAATTCAGAGTCTAAAATGAAAAAAGTAATTTGATAAGTATTCATATAACAGCTGAATATAAACTCATCTGCAAATACAAAAGATATAGAATATTTTACAGCTTTTTAAACATAAAATAAGATTCCAACCATAGTAAAAAAGTATATAAACCAATAACTTTAATCCCAATTTGATATATAACTTTAATTTTTTACTCTGTAATGATCTTTTCATTTTCCCCCTGTTAACTAAAAATAACAATGGAAGTCTATATGAATTACAGCACTATTAGATTGTTTTAAATCAATTAAATTTTTATCTAACTTAGACTTTCTTGGAAGTTTCAGACACAAAATCTTTAACTTCCTCATTATGATTGAGTATTAATAAATAATTCAAATCAAATTATGTTTTCATATATAATAATATTTGTTTATTTAAAACAAACAAAGCATTACTAAACTATTGAAATACAGCTTTGAAACCAAATTGCAGAAATCTTGGACTATTACAAATCTGCTTGAAGACAAAGCTTTTGAAATAAATTATTACTTCTTAAAAAAAAATTAAATAAACACACACAAAATTATAATTATTTTTAAAATATTATAAGACCAAAAGAGAAATTTCATAAAGTGAAAGGAAAATTTTAAAGTAAAGCAAACCTACCAAGATGAGCTCCAGCAACCTTTATAACTTTTGTGCTGAAATATACAACAAATAACAGATTAATATATACATACACCAAATAACTTAAAAATATATAAAATAAGAGTGCAGTAAAATTTGAAGAAAAATGTTCCTTTATGCTTAAAAATTAAACTTTAATATTATACATGACACTAATCAAACACTGTTTTATTTGTGATTTTTTTTAATATTGATTACAAAACTTAAGAGTCTCCATAAGTCAATGAGAAAATTAATGGTTTTAATACTTGTAAATTTTTAATAAGGCAAAAAATTTTACTGAAAATAATTCTATAGTGATGCTTTGCTTCAAAATAACTTCATTTTAGATCTACTGATCAAAAAATGTAGTAAACAAACAATTTTCACTTTAATTTTAGTTTTTTACAGCCTAGAAATATTTTATTGTAAGTGCAAGTTAAGTGAAATTAATGTAAATGTTAATGGCACATTTATTCTATTTTCTAATAATTTAAAAATAAATGGTTTTTGAAATTTTAAATTTCCTAAAAAACAAGCTTATGCACAGTATAAAAAATATTTTCAGCCTATGAATATATATATATATATATATATATATATATATATATATATATATATATATATATATATATTTACTAAAAATATTTATGTGAATATTAAATAAATCTTTATTACATAATAAATGTATTTTTATTGTAAGTACAACATTTACAAGAAAGCATTTCAGGAAAAGACAATATTTTGATACAATAACTACAATCATAAAAACTATCTTCAATTATAATTCTTATCTTTTAAGAAGCTGTTACAGAATAAATGGTTAAAATAAGTGAATCTGAGTAATTAAGCTCCCATTTTATGTCTAAGCTAGATTTATGTCTAAAGAAAAAATATGTATTTTTACTTGTCTAATATATATCGGATTCTTAATTTCATTACTTTATTTAAATTATAATGAATTTAAATAAAGCAATTAGTTTTATGGTATATTGTTAATATGTATCAATTTTTTTAAAAAATATCTAGAAAGATAATTTAAATAGAAAATCAGTTCTGATTTGAATAAAATTAACTGAATTTTTTTTTAATTAATAAGTTAAATAGATATTAATTTGGTACAAATATTATACAACATGATTGACTAAATCTGTGTACAGTATTTTTATATATAATGTTAAAATATTTAAAATGTTTTGAAAATAGCAAAATTTTCATTACATATTCAGAATTAATAATCAATGTATAATAAAAAGGCAACTAAAATATAATTAACCAATTTTTGTTTTTTTCTTTTTCAACAGCAGCCATTTT
The DNA here is from genome assembly GCA_030067965.1 of Latrodectus elegans. NCBI lineage: Eukaryota > Metazoa > Arthropoda > Arachnida > Araneae > Theridiidae > Latrodectus > Latrodectus elegans. The sequence continues at coordinate 52,212,345 of CM057814.1, read as the reverse complement.
GACTCTTGTATTTTCATAGCTGTCTTCATTGGCATGTATATGCATTTTCATATGCATGCACCCTAATGATTCTAATGACCTGAAAATAAGGAAATCATCATTAATCAAAATAATGGAAGTAAAGTACTTTTAAAATTAAAATATGCTACCAGAAATTATATATTTTTACTACTATTAACCTTTCATTACTCTTATTACTTTTATTACTCTCATTACTTTCTAGCAAATAAAAACAAATTATAGATTAAACTATGCATTAAATTTTTTTTGATTGATAATGAATTCATTTTGTCATTTTTATTATAACTTGAGCCATGTTCTGTAACAAATGTTTTTCCATTTTAAAACATAATTTAAATATTAAGTCTCGCAAAGTGTTTTATTTGAAAATAAAACATCAGCTAGGAGAATAGATTTCTTCACATTCTTTTAAATCTTAAATAAAAAATCTCATGAATTGCACTTCAAAATGTTTTTAATCAAATTATAAACAATTGACATGAAACAAACTTTTGTTTCAAAACCATGTAAATGGATAAATGAGCAAACAGAACATGATTGAGAGGCAAAGAATAAATACAATAGAAACCTTAAAACCTTGATTACTCAAGCAGCTTTTAAGTTTTTAATTTCAAAACAAGTTTTGATAAAATTTGTGCTTAAGTGAATAAAGTATTCTCATAATGTAACAAATAAAATTATTTGAATGCTGTAATTTAATAGTGCTCATTTCACACTAGTATAAAAAACTTTTTTCCCCTGAAATTGACAAAATATCAAAATTTAGTCTTAAAATATGACAAAAGATTTATATTTGAAAAGTTTGTCATTAAATGTTAAATTTTTATCTAATTCATATACAACAGTTTAAAATCAAAATATTGAATAGCATATATATGATTTTTACAAAACATTATATATAATAGAATTAAGATTTTATACAGAAAATATATTTTACGAGACACACAACTTACAAAATTATATAAAATTTATATAGGCATTGAAGATAATATTTGAAATCAATAGTTTCATAAGAAAAATATTTTTAATACTTGACATTAAAATATTTTTATTGAATCAAATTGTATATTATGGATGGAAAAACTTAAATATCACAGATTTAAAAAGGATTTCATCAGAAATTACACTGTTATACTATAAGAATTTCAATAAACCATGCTAGTGCATAAATTAATATTTCTGCATGTTAACTGAAAATTGGTGCAGCATTATGTACAAAATATAAATTTACATAATTAGTAGATTAGATTTATATTAATATTTTCATTAAAATAATTGTTTTATTTTATTATGACTAATTACTTATTTATGTAGAAAATAATTGTATCCTTTTATTAAAAGTTTATTATTTTTAAGCAATGAAATATAAAAATCAGATAAACAAATTATGCATTAGAGAGAAGTCATACTTAAGATGAATAAAAAATTTCAGTTAATGTATTGCATCATTTATTAAAAATGATTAAAAGATAAAACTTAGTCAATATCTACCTATGGCCTACTTGTCGAAGACATTCGAAGCTACCTTGTGGTCCATCTGCTTCAACATTTGAAAGGCTAAAGCCATAGGTTTGATTAATTCCATTTTGTGGTAAGCTCAAGACCTAAAAGAAAAGCATTTATTGAAAATTTTGGGCAAATATTTATCAATTTTATACTATGTGTTTAACTGCATAAAATTATAAAAATTAAAATTTCAATTTTTTAATAAATAAATAAAAAATCAAGAAATATTTTAACGCACATTTTTTTTTATCAATTTTATTCGTAATCTGACTAGTTACATGAATTGAAATAAGTTTTCATTCAACATTTCATGCAAACAGCCAGTCCTGCTTCTGAAGAAGGGGCAAACCCTTGTGGGGCTCTCGCATATAGTGAGATAACCTCCTTTAGAAAGACAAAATTAAATTGACTTAGAAGTATTCTCACTACCTGTGGTACTTTGGAAAAATCATGTCTTCTCAGCTATTGCCCAGAATTATCAAATGGCTTTCCTGACTTCATCAATGGTCATTTAAGACACTCAATTTAAGGACAGAAGATCTTCCCTCCCTAAGTGCCATTGTTATGGGGCAGACAGAGTGATCCTGGCCCATATATTAGTTTGCTAGGATTTTAAGGATGAGGTCCTTCAGGACCCTCAATTGTTTTTAGACTTTTCTGTATATTTTTGGATTTATAGAGATATGTATTAGTAACAACACAATTTAAGTATCATTAAATACTGAACAATTTTAGTGAACAAAAATAGTTACATTTGAAAATAATGAAAAATGTTGATCAGGATGAAATTGCATATTCAAGGCAATTAATGAATTTTGCTGTTTCTTAGCATATTAACAAAATAAAATACAAAAATGGCCTCCCCCACACACACATAGCAAAATTTAATTAGAATAATAATTTGATATTGATCATATGAGACATTAACTTATAAAATATAGTTATATAATATTAATCCTGTATATTGCTATCTTTTGTATTTAATAATCTAAATATTCTCAAAATACAATTTCAACAATACATATTGTTCATTTAATATTGAATACATAAAATTGTAAATTTCAATAATATAAATTTACTTTCTCTTAAATATAAATTTATAGCAATAATGAGGAATGATATACAAATCACAGCAGTATCAAAGAAATAATTATTTTTTCTTTGTTGGTGTTAATGAAATTGAATTTTACTAAGGTAGACAAATATTATTATTTTAATAAACTTCAATAATTTTCATGCTCAAAAAAATGATAAAATGGCTGGAAGAACAAATTAAAATAAAAATCAATCTCAGTGTGGTAACCAAATAAAACTGATTGAAATATATGTAATTTTAAAACCTTTACAATTATTAACTTAACAAAAAATTGATTTTATTTTCATAAAAATATTCCAAATTTCTTAAAATTAATTTTGACTTTATAATATTTTACTTTCAAGAAACTTTACTTATGATACCACTGCATACTTTATTATTACTAATTGTTTACGAGCTTCCTGATCCAAATAAATGGAACTTGATATATTTATTCTCATCTGTAGTTTTTACAAACAGCAAATTACCCATAAAAGCCAATACACAAATGTCGAATCAGTACAAATATTATTTTATTTATAATGATTTTAACTACTTAAGCAGCAGTAATAAATATTATAAAAACTTAAACATTAAAAAACTTAGTAAAAAAAATTAATATTTAATATAGTTTAACATATAAATATAAAAAAATCAGTGATAAATATCTCACCGGGATTCATTTTAAAATACAATTCTTCATAAAAAAGAATAAACGATGTAATAAAACGTGCAGCATCACAATAAAAAAAAGAAAAGAAAAAGAGCTTATTTGAAATATATTTGTGATCGTACACACCCATTTATTATGCATAATAAGTGATTAACTTTACTGGTGAATTTAATGAATAATTCCTCATTAATAAATCAAATTAGGGATTAGAATAGTACAAAACGCATTAATAAAAGAACAGAAAAATGAAACTTCCATATTACTGTAAACAAATCGCCGTTCTAAAATAAGAAAAACCATTTTGTAGCAAACGAGGAGGATGTGATAGAATGCAGGAAAACCATTAACATTTTAATAAACGGCATTACATTTATAAAAATAGCGGCGTAATCGAAAGGAGCACACTAAAGCATATGGGAAAAGGGGGATAGAGCTGTAAAATTTCCTAAAGCGAAATGAGAGTTACTACACATTTTCCCCCTTTTCCCTCACTCGGCCAATTCAACAGTTCAAATTCGGTTATTGCCCCAGAAATCGTAGAGAAACGCTGAAAAACTTATCTTTCGCTCTTCGCAACAAGACAAAGTGAGAGCAATTACATTACAATTCTTTAAAAAAAAATAATAATAAAATAAAAAAATAAATAAAACACGTATACTCGAAAACGTCGCCAAAGGCTATAAGAAGTGATCGTGGTGTATTCTGGTAAGTTCTAAAAACCTCTTTTGAGGAAATAAAGTTTGAAATCGAAATGATGAACAACTTCGAAATATTTGAACTTTCGGTGAAATCTATATAAATTACGTTAAAGTGTCACTACACTAGGAAAGATCCATGCAGCGTATTTTTTACTTTAAAAAAAGAAACTTTCGATTAATATTAATTTTACTTTGACTATATAATTGATTATAAATTATGCAACTCGAGTTTGTTTCGTTGTAAAGTGTCTGTAAAGTAAGCAAAATTGGAATACGCATATTACTCGTTAATTTTAAAAAGTAAATTACTGTAGATTTATTAGAAGCAATTTACAATAGAGATTTCAAACGCATATAGATCATGATCATCTACCTTTCAAGAGTGATTAATCAGAAAAAATAAGTTTCCTCAAAATGGCAAAGGAAACTGAAATTGGTTTTAAATTATTATTTTCATGGGTAACAAACATTTCGTTATTTAGTCAACATTTCAACGAATAAAATACTATCATTCAAAAAAACCTGGCATAAATATTTCCAAATGATAGTAGATTGCTCTGATTGATAACTGGAGTTAGTTATGACACTATTCAAAAATGAAAAATATTCTTGAAGATAATGTTGACAAATGTGACATATATAATAAAACTGATTTATTAAATAAAAATTTCAGACAGATATAAGCGTAAATGGTGAAATCAGAAAGAAGGACGGCCACTGAACTTGATTAGAAGCAAAAGGTGACCTGCTTGCTGCATTATCGCTACCACTGCCAAAGATACGCATAGTTCGGTCTAGATAAATAAGATGTGATTAAATGCAATTAAACACAAAATTTTAATGCAATTAAACTCAACCATTAATGTTGAAGCATTTTTTAAATTGAATACGCTTTACTTTTTATACCATCCCATTATTTAATATTGAAATACGGGGAAAAAATTGCAAATATTTTAAGAAAAATTCATAATAAACTAAGAATACTTTATTTTGAAAAAAAAACTTATAAGAAAAATATATTTTCAATTAGACAACATCAATATCAGCACACTTCAAGTACAAAATATTAATATTCCAATTTAAATAATCAAGAAAATTAGCATAACAAAAATGAAATACCAACAAAAATATTGCATTAATTAATAAAAAACGATTTTCTATTATTTCAAATATTCAATTCAAACTATTACAGTGATACTTAACTGCTTAAATGGTTATAAAATATGCATAAGAGTTACTCATAAAAAAAAGTCCAACTTTAAAAGTACAGTAACTTTATAAGGAAAGAAACAGCATTTAGTATCATTAATCAAACTTAAATAGTTAAATTGTGAGATATGTACAACAGAAAGGCATCTTATTTCATTAAAAAGACACTTTTTCAGCAGTATTTTATGAAAATATAATTTGGTAATCAAATTTGGTGTAGTTTCATTTTGCTTATTTTTCAAAGTAAATTTCTTAAGCATGTGTATACCAGATTATTTCAGTCAACTGAGTTTAATATAGAAGTTTATATTCACATTTATACTAATACTTTATTTTCACTTTTTCCCTCATTTTATTCACTCTTCAGATCTGTAAGTTAATTAGACTGGAGCAAGTTCGACGTCGCGATTCAAAATCACAACAAATATCATCGCCTTCCTAAATGGGCATCAAACTCATGAACTGTAAAACTTGAAGTCCAGAAATTTACCATTCAGTGTTCAATCAGGTTCATAAACATCAGAATTTCGAAACAAAATTTTTCACCGTAGGAAGTTCGATGTCTTTAACTTGCGTATAGAGAAAAATGAGATACTTTAAATGGACGCACACACAATTTTATACAGCGTTTGCAGGCGGCACTAGTCGCCGTGATGCGCGTATACACCGCAAATGCATATCGCAAAAGCATAATGTATATTTCAAATAATTTGCATGCTTCCTTAAGGGTTGTGCACTTTACGTGGTCAGCATTGTATATAATATTAATCTGGTTTAATTTGGTGATGGACTTTATTATTTACCCTCTAATTGTTGTAGGCACATTGGCTTCTTTCATAGTTTTTAAAGTTGAGCTTAATCTCTGAACAATATTTAAGATTTTTTAAAACACTTTACCAGAATCGAACATAATAATCACTTTTTCCCTCTATGTTGCTTTAAACATAAAAAACATAAGATCAATTTTAAGAGTTTTCTTAATGCACAGGTACGAAATGCTTCACTTTAAATTAAAATTCCCAAACTTAATTCGAAAGTGATACTCAGCTTGTACGAAATAACGAGTTTTAAAAGATATTACTTATTTGCCATTAAAATATACCTTTTGGAAATTTTCATTGTTATATAGCTTTAAATAGCACATCTGGTATACTTTTGTTGGATTCTCATGATTAAAAAAACAATTGTGTGTGCGTGAGAGAGAGAGTGTGTTAAAACTTTCATTCCTTCAAAATAGAAGCAAAGAAAAAGGAGTTAATTAAAAAATTTATTATAAAGTAAAAAAAAAAATAATAATTTTTATTTATTTATTTTTGAAAAATTGTATTTTTGTAACTCGCAGCAAAAGATTATTAATGATACTGATGCTGACAATTACCTTGGAAATGCAGGTATCGATTTCTAAAAATCGATTGTTAACAATCATGAAAGGATATTAAGCATAGGAAAGAATTTTTAACTCAACAATTGCTGTGTTGAACCGAAGAGCATAAGAGAGAGAGCAAAAAGCATAAATATTAAAATAAAACTACCCACATTAAAACCGCAACAGTGATGTGTCTCCCCTTCCCTCCTTTAAAATTCAGAAATATCAGAGTCAAAATTCTCTTATTGTCTTATTATAACCTATCAATGAAAAACTAAAACTTCTGGTTGTTAAATTACAGCGTCAAGCTAAACTGCTAATTTTACACGTTGAGTCAGCTGCTTTTCATTTCCTTAAAATTAATTCCCTTTCAGAAGAAACCAGTTCACTTTTTTTTAACGGCCTTGAGCTTTTTACTTTTTTAAAGAGAAGGACGATATTTGAGTTACAATGAGAAACGTAGTCCTTTAAAGTCCTGTCCTTGAAGGATAGAACTAAAAGAAGGATCAATGACAAAGCTGCACAAAAATGACACTGCTCTTTTATCTTTTTCATTAATATAAATCAACATTCAATTCCCCGGAAAAGATTAAACCTCAAAATAAACCTTCGTTTGCCAGAAAACTACAATAATTTTTTAAACTAGGCTGTATTAAAATATTTAAAATGATAGAAGTAAATATTTTTTAAGTAGGATAACCATTCACTACCACATTATATTCAGCATATATATATATATATATGAAATAAAAAGTTTAATTTGAAATGAAATCATTTAAGGCGCAAAATAATCAGAAAATATAAGCATTAATCACTTCATTCAACGATTTGCTATTAAAACGCTCAACGAATATATATATATATATTTCAAATAGCATTTTTTAACCGCTTAACTGTGACATGTATTTCAGAAAAATGGATCAAAACTGGAAAATTTCTTTGACTGTTTAATTTTATTCTTTATATTATTATAAGAGTTAGGAAATGATTTTTTATTATAAAAATAAAGTTTTAAATACAATAAATACTATATTTATAAATTTTTGCATACACATAAAACATTGATTACACATACATGTTATTCATGTTGAACAAATTAAATGAAATTTTGAAGTTAAATATAACTAGTATAAACTAGTATAATATAAAAACACAACAATATGATTTTCAATACATAAATTTTACAAATCTTTTACAGTATGGTATATCCGAAAACAAGGTACTGCTCAAAAGCCTATATATTGCACTTTTTACAATAAATTCTTGTCTCATGCCTTATTCTTTTCCCTTGTTCATCGGTTTAACGAAAGCATATAAAACACTGCCTGGTTGGAGTAGATTTTTCCCCCATTGATGGGATATGTTCTGCAAAGTGTCGACCTGTGAGGCGCAGTAAGCTTACACTAGGACGCCCTGGTCCTGGTTGTTGAACATTTAGTTTATTTAGTTCAACAATTGATTTTCTGAAGTTCATATTTTTCGCACCTCCTGCTGAAGTATGCAAAATAAAGGAGTTATTTATAAAACGCCTGGTATAGGCGATGGAAAAATATTTTCTAATAATATTTTTTACTTCCTTTTCTTTCTAGCAACCGGGAAGTCTAAGATGTTGATCGACTTTAACATCACCTCCCATAGTGTTGTTGTAGTCATGGACTACCTTCAGAACCTAAGTTAAAATTGGTAAAAAACTAGGACCACTTGTGTCAATTATTAGTAAAATAGGGAATTAAGTATCCTCAAGTAGAAACGAGCTAACTCGGACTTCACAAAATAGAAACATTTACTTTTCTACTGCCAGAACAGAGTTTGGGCATCACAAATACTGCACGCAGTAATTGCCCGAACTGAATTCGGGCGACACTGGTAAGGGGTTAATTTAATTATTGGACGAGTGAATAAACTGTTTTCTACTGCCAGAACAGAGTTTGGGCATCACAAATACTGCACGCAGTAATTGCCCGAACTGAATTCGGGCGACACTGGTAAGGGGTTAATTTAATTATTGGACGAGTGAATAAACTGCATTTATCGAGAGTGTCTTTTTTACATTAAAAAATAAATAACCCTTAAAAATTTGTATTTTTTTATTTCTCGAAAAAACAGGAATGGAAATAAATACTACAACATCTATATCAATAAAATAATTTAAAGATTTTTTTATAATAAAAATATAAGATGGATTTTCTTGGGCCATTATGATGTTACTGATCTCGAAACAAATTTGAACTGCGAGCATTTTTTAATTATGCATCTATAAAGAAAATTTATAATTAAAAGTTGCGAAACTATCGACAATCAGACAGAAACATCTTTCCCTGTTTTCACTGAACAAAATAAATTATTAAATCGTTTACTAGCGAAACACATTACATTATTTTGAAAAGAAATATAGGCCTTCAAGAGATTCAAAATGCAACAATGCATCTGATTTGGTGAAAAAGTGATCGAAATAGACTAAATGCATCATTTGTTCAAAGCACAAGTCAAGCATCAAAGATCAGTATAAAAAAAAGCTTTTTATAAAATAAAAACAAAACACGTCAAAGCAATTCCTTCAACAAGCCGTGAAAAAAAGTACGCATAAAAATTCTGATCAAGTAAGGGAATAGATTGTCTTGAGTGGGAAGTAGGCATTTAAGTTTCCAAATGTGTAACAAAATAAATGATGCAATACAATGACAAATCTTCTGAGATTAATCATGCAAACAAAACACTAACGATAAAATTGGTAATATTTTGTTGCACTGGAAAAATGAATGAAAGACAAAATCATAGTTACAGCATTGAATGCTGAAAAAAAAAAAAGATATAGCATTAAACTTTAGATCACATGAACCTAATGAATGATTAATTAGAGAATTATGTAAGTACAAAATGTATTTTTATAAAGATATATTTTAGTTTAACTAAAATATATTTTTATAACAATACTATATTATTGCAAGTACATTGAACTTCTTTACAATTTTGGTTTATTTTGTTCCGGGAGGGTGAAATGTTAGTTTCAATTATTCGAAAATACTTTAAAATGACAATAAAACAAAAAATTTTAACTGAAAAAATTTATTTAAAAAATATTAATATTATTTAATCATTAATCATCGTTTGAAAGTTAATTGTATGGTTCTATTTTCATAATAATAATTTTAAACACTATATTTTTTCTCAATTACAAAGTTCAGATTTTCTAACATACCTGCACAGCCTGCGGGTCTGCTTTTGGATACACTTTAAATAATTATGAATGAATGAGTAAAGGAATTTTAGAAAAATCAAACAATTTTTATCGAAGATCAACACGTTGAATTTTATTCTTGAAATATATACACATCATTAAAAATTTTGTGTTAAAAAATTTCAATCAGGATGTAATTTTAGCCCAGAACTATTAATATTAGAGATTATATAAATAATCTTTATTAAAACACATTTTATGGGGGATATCAAGTCTAGAGCTAAGCCAGAGGCAATAAAAAAGCTTCCATTCTACCGTGAATCAAAAACTTCAATTTATACATCCAAATTTTACAAAATACATAATTATAATTTTCATTTTAATATTATTGGGATTAAACTTTAACAATTTTCCGTTAAAATTTTTTCACTTATGTGATATAATTTTAACCGTGCACAATTTATTAGTGCTTGATATTCGATTATCATTTTAAAAAGGGAGAAAAGCCAGCTGTTTTTAAGCAATTTTAAATTAGGGAAAAAATTGATTGTTGTTTAGCTATAAAGCAATCACACCATATATTATTATTATTAGGGGTTAACATAAAATCATATACAGTAATATAAATACGGGTGTGTCTGAGATTTTCGAAAACAATTCTTTATTTGAAATTCTCAGATAACAATGAACAAAGCCACACCTGTCTCTCTTTGCAAAAGGTTCACAAACACATGCAACCTGATGGTCCTGTTTTCCACGAGAAAAAGTAAGACTGAGAAAATAAACGAAATAATGGTGCATATTTCAGATAAACAAGAAAACCGATTAAAAAATAGACAAATGATATGTACAATATTCGAACTCCATTTCATTATTTTTAAGTTTCAGAAAGCTAGCAAATGGCAGGGGCTATCAAGCTATTTTAAGATTATAAAATCATGATAAATTTAATAAATGCGATATTAATGGTGAATTTAAGCTATAATTTCATTTAATATAAGCAAGAATAAATATAAACACTGACATGGCAAAAAAAAAATTTCCCTTGCTCATTCCCAGTCTGAATTCGAATAGCAGATAATGGTAGTTGATAGAGAATGGTATACCTAGATTTTACCAGAGATTATCAGCTCCCTACCAATGGTTGGACAGTCTTTTTGTCGCATTTTAAAACACGCGAGAGAATCACGGTTTAAATTGGAACTCAAAACAAATATCCAACGCCGAGATAAGATACAAACACATGCAGCTGTTGAAAGCAGCACAAAATATTCACTCACTCAATCCGCATTCCTCACAAAAAAGATAAAGATCAATACTGATTACTTTCCAAACATGTTTAAAATTTTATGTCCAAATACTTTCTTTTGACTTTGTTCCACAAATTGTCGAAAATAGACCCGTGAGCACAATAAGTTAGAGAGTTATTATCACTAAGTTTTGACGCACTAGCTTTTATTACCAGCGTTGTTATCATTACTAGTGTTTCAGAATTATGCTTCAAATCTTTACACTATGAGATAAATCCAACCATTTTGTTGCTAAACTTCCTGACAAACTATGATTTACATACTATTTCTAACAGGTTACCTAATACTTCCCATAACAAGGCATGAAAAGAAAGCTTTTAAAAATTGTCTCCATTTATGGTTTCATAAAGGAACACAATTATATAGGTACATAATATAATCCTAGGTACATAATATAATCCATAATATACTCCTCCCTCCCTTATATAGGTACATAATATAATCTACTAAATATTCCCGTTAAAAATTTATATTCTGCATAAAATATTTTAAAATGCATTTACATATATTCTTTAATATACATTAGTAATATGATTTGAAAATATTTTTAAGAAATACTTCAATTACAAAGCAATATGTATTAGAAATCTTTCAAAATTTGAGTTTATTATCAAAAATTTTTTGTACAAACATAAGGAAAAACGAAATATACACGACACTTTTACGAATCTTAATTATACAGCATCTAGTGAGATTAAAAATGCTACTTTTCATTTAAATCGCCAAATTTTGGAAAATATCAGTGATTCTGAATCACATACGTGGTTGATTCATGTTCACTTAATGATTACCAAATGAATAGGGCATGCTAATCAGTTTGTATTTGCTAGGTAATAATTGATTGATAATATAAGTGCATTTTAAACTTCAGCTTATTTTTTGGCGAGACAAGATCTAAATCATGAAATTTTTTCATTACAAATATATTTTTCTCTATTAACTACATTACGAATACAATTTTACATTTTCTTCTACATTTCAAACGAAATCTACACTTCTCACATTGTCATCCATTTCCTCTACGTCAACGGATTCGTAGATTTGGTCTGGCTCAAACAGACCCTTGAAGATAAGCAACAACAAATCTCTACGTTTGGAACAAATTAAGGTAAGATTTAACTAAGAAACAAATTTACTCTTCCATCTTTAAAATTTAATATTAAAAAAAAAAAACTGCAGATTATTGAATTGTTAATACAGAAATTATATTTCACAACGATAACTTAGGTTTGTGGCTCTGCAGTCACTTTTGCACAAGAGGTCCAATTTGACTGGGACCTTTAATTTTAAATGCCTTCCGACCAAATTTCAGAACATCTAAGCGTGAGGTAAGAATGAACCCACGAAATATTCAATGGATAATTAGAGCAATAACCTTTCAGCTAGGCTTCACAACCACTGAGAGAAAAATGCTCGATTCTTAAATAACCATGTTGTAATGTTAACATAGTGTATAGTAATAATATAAAAATATTTTATTTGATTGGTAAAATTATCTGGCATATATTAACTAAAATTATATCGCATAAGTGATCGAATACTTAAAAATTCAAGGGAAGAAGGAAAAAAACTTGCTACGAATTTTGTTGTTCTAAAAAACAATTTAATTAATTTTTTTAAATAATCTACAGGAAAAACGTATCATTTAATGGAACATAGAAATATATTTTCCAAGAAATTCATCATTAAAATTATCTTTGGAAAGTTTTAGTAACATTTACGTTACGGTGACATAATAAAAATACACTTCACATTTTTAGCTATTTACACAGAAAAATAACATATAAAAATACTACTGAATTATGAAAAGGAAATGCCTTTAAAATCTATTATTTTTAGTTGCGCACAAATTGGAAACTGGAAAGTCAGTTGATATTTACAGTAAAATAAAATTTATGACATAAGTCTTGTTTTATTATTTAATAAAGTGCTTTAAATAAGGAAATAGAATCGAAAATGGTACAAGAAACAGTAATTTGGTTAAGTTAACATCAGTTTGTAAGCATATTTACAGATGGGGAATTTAGTTTGATGTCTAATAAAAATATAAACCCAGATTTTTTTGTTCTAAAAAATCAAGGATAAGAAATTTATATTAAAATTATATTCTTGGTCAACTTTAAGCAAAAATCACAGGACCTGGAGGGAACGAGGAAACTTGGTATAAAAAATTTACCAAAGTAATAAATTAACAATAAAAATGCGGTTATAATATCACAATTAAGACTGATAATTATATATTGGCCACAAAAATTCACTATTTTAGTTCATTACTACAAAGTACTTTACCGATTTTGTTCAGTTCAGTTCATGAAAGCAAAAATTAAGTACATGTAGTAAATAAAAAATCGATGCCCACAATAAAAATAAAAAAAAAGAAGACAACTCCTGGTATACACGAATTTTTTATATTTTTTTGGCATTTTTACTTTAGTATAATTACATATTAAAAAAATTAAATTATTTGCGACAGAATGACAGGGCTTTCCTAAAAGCGTATGAATTTTGAAATAAAAACGAAAGTTTAAAACAAATGGCATTTCCACACACATACATTATAGTAATAACTTTCTTTCCCTTGGATAATAACATAAATTTGATTGGTTATGGCCATATGATGCGCTGTTCAAAATGGAATATCTTAGATTTGATCCTAATCACTGTAGAACAACGGTTGTTATGCTTTCAACATGTAATTTTTTTGAAGAGCGTGCCGAGGAATTTTCTTTGTTTTCTTCATATATCATTAAATCAACATAGGAACGGTCCAATATTATTCTATGAAAAATCTACGAGGAAGACCACAATATAGATGTATTCAAAATTGTATAGTTAATTTTTATATTAAGAGCTAACGCAATCTTTCCAGACAGAAAGTTTATTTTCCAAACTTTGGAGTCTAATACATTTACTTAAAAAAAGTACAAAATATTTTAAGATGAAGTTCAATAATAAATTATGGGCATTTTCAAAGACTTCTCAGTATGCCGTTGTGTCAGAGCCTAGCATATATTATTTTAATGACATAACAATAGTCAGGATGGAATAAAATAGTGAAAAAAATAGAAAACTAAACTAAAACTCCAACACTTTATAAGCTTTCAAAATATTTTATTTTGAAGAGCACTTACTGCTGAATTTTTATTATTATTTACTGTTATTTATTATTTTTAAGGGAAAACGTCAAAGAAGCGGAATACGATATATTTCGCGGAAATGCGCGCTGTTTACGAAGGTTAGTGTATGCTTGAATGCCAACTTCTCCCTGAAATGGTTGGAAACGCATATTAAAAGGAACCCGCGCATGCTTGGATAATCATCCAGGTTGAAACATTAAACAAAAAACAAAAGGAATAAAAATCGAAAATGAATAAAAAAGCAATAGGCATACAAATTCTAGACACAGAAGTAACACTTTCACTTCTGTTTAACCCATAACGTATAAAGAACACAGTACAAACGAATAACATTGCCGAGCTTTCTTATGAGAATGAGATAAAAATTTGAAAACTAGAAACAAGATTTGTACGAATCTCAAATATGTTAATCGTGTAAAAAGAAATTAAAATATATAATTTAGTCGTATATTTATAAGTAAAAATTTAAAATTAATCAGAACAGAGTGGAACTTTCGAAATTTATAAATATGTCTATTAATAAACAGGTTAACTGTCAAATTGAGAATGTAATACATATTTTAATTTTATTTCTCAACATTTTTATTCAGTAATAAGAAATTAATAAGACTGCACAGCTGATATAAAAAAATTTTCAAATACACTTAATAAATCAAATAATTATGTTTTGGTAAAAAATAAATAAATAAATATTAAATGGAAATTATCCGAGCAAATCAGCAAAAATACTATAAAACAGTATTCTTGAAAGGACAAATTATACTAATTCTAATTAAATTACAAGAGATGACTTAGACTTCCAAATCCTTTGCATAAAGTCAAAAGACAAAATATCAAAACATTCAGATGTTTCTAATTGAAGTAGAAATGTGAAAATTTGGGGATCAAATAAACAATATCGTAACTTAAAATATTAGAATCTTAATTTACACAAACATAGATATGGTTATTCGCAATTACTTCTTTCGATGAATACTTATTATTGAAACGGACGGAAGGAAATATTTTGACAGATACCAGTGAGACTATTTTCAATTTAATTTCAAATTAAAGTCTCACGTTTTTTCATCAGTTTGGACAGATTTGAAATAATAAAAATGAAACTAAATTTCTAATAATCTTATGTTTCTAAAATACATTCAGTTTGCCAATATTTTGAAAATAAGACCATATTTTGTATAAATATGTGTTTTGGTGCGAACTATTATTCGAAGGCATAATCTTTTTCACTTTATTTTTAGAGTGAAACTTAAAGCGAATGAAGATTTATGTTAGTCGAGTAATCAAATTTGTATCAGACGAAATTATAAGACAAATACTACTTCCACCTTCATTAATCTGAAAAGTAGTCATGCTCACAATGAATACTGTTATATAAAGAAATGTATTAACATAATTATTATTTTTATAAGAACCATCTGCATGGACTAATTGATTAACAAATGGCAAAACAAGCGGAAATATTTTTTTTACCATTACGCAGCTAAATCTAGATTTATTGTCAACTTGAAAAAGAGACCGAATGTTAATGTAAAAATAATCATTATTATGTAAACAAAAATGGGTTACGTATCAACTAAACGAATTAGTATGTAATCAGTCTGTATAAAAAAATGAAATACGTCCCATTTTTGAAGCATATTTGACAGACCTTGGTACGACAATGTTTTTTCTTTTTCCCTATAGAACAAATACGAAGTTAATTTAATAAATTCCCTTTTAAAAAATGGAAAATTTTGAAATTTAATATGGAAAAGAACGTTTTAGAAACCAGTTCACTAGCGCATCTCGAGTAATAGAAAAATATTTTACATTACACAGAAATTTCGTTTTGAACAAAATTAGTATTGCGTTAAAACGGAAAAAGGAGAAATACCTTCTTTTAATGTCTTGTTAAATATGCTAAGAACTCGATTTTGCTATATTATGATTAAGCTCAACATTTTATGATTTAATTAATATCGCAAGATACTTTTCAAAATTTCTGAGCAAATTAAATATTTTTACCCAGCACTATGAATACAAATGGATAATTATGGATACGCTCTGAAAAGAAAAAGTACAATTTATTGTCTCACTTCTTATGGAGAGGAAATCTTAAATTTAACCTAAGCAGATTCAAATTTGTCTCAATCATCCGAAAAACAAGGATTTAATACTCTAATGCTGCTCACTTTTGATTATTTTGACACATTTCCGTTTCCTGACTTTAGGTACAATATAATAATTTGCTTTTAATCTTGAGTACATATGTTTGTTACTAGTTAACATTGGGATTCCAATATATATATATATATATATATATATATATATATATATATGGTTATTTTAAACAATTATTTTACCTCATTTAACAGTTATCCACTTTGGGATTTAAGCGCTAACTAGTATATCCTTGGAGAGAGAGAGAATCAAAGAATGCGTATTTACATCTGTTAAGTGAATTTTAAACTCTTTTTTTTATTTCTTCTCATTTATATATATTATACACATATTGTGATCACACGGACTGTTGTTGACATTGCTGTTGAAATGGAGTCTCAAATACAGAAAACATCTAAAGATAAGAAAAGCGTCTGGATTGCAAAAACTCACAGATCTGATGGATCAATGTGTAAAAGTAGTATTTAAACTAAGAAAATGCAGGAATGGAATGCAGAACAACCCAAAACTATTATAATAGATACAATACAAATTCGATGATGATGATCAGGATAACAGTAAGTCTACGGCGTCTTCAAAGTTAATTCCAACCATAAGTTGAAAGCGTTATTCATTTGAAAACAATGTTACTCCATTCGGATGATATGCGTTATAAGCATTACTACGACTTTTATTAAGTTTTACTGAGCAACTTATGGATTATGTAAACATTGATTGTTGTGTTACAAACTATCTTAAATATTTAATAATTTCAGATGTGCAAGAGTGCTGCTCTATTTGCAATATGCACACTCATCTTCATGTGTAATAATGCGCAAGGTAACTGTTGTAATCGCTCCTATTGATTAGTCATTCCAAAATGCATGCACGGACCGGGGCGCCTCGTTGGTTAGGAAGTCGTTGTCATTACCGGAAAGTAGAGGGTTCAAATCTCGGCTTAATAGAAGATCCGTCTTGTTCGCTAAAGATGGCTGGGGCGCGTTAAAACTGGGCGTAGTCGCAATGTTCTTTAAGTTAAATGATACCTCTGAGGGGGGCAAGCTTAGTATTGTGGATCTTCTGCTGGGTCAAAATCACGAAGACTGCTGGGTACTACTTCGGACTGCTTCTGGTAGAGCCCAACTCAGCGCTAAGCGCAGGAAAGCATGCTAGCGCAACAACAAATTGCATGCATCAATTCCATATTCACACGTTTGTTGCAATATAATACTTGACAGTGATTGATTTCGCAAAGGATAATCCGCAACTTTAGGCGATAATTCTTTTAAGGTCGAATTTGGCAAGTTAAAATGAATCTCGTTTGGTATTACGAGGTGTACACTACGTCGCATGAAAGAAAAACTCACGTCTTTTAAAAAGTCATTATCTCAATTTCAATAGTTTGTAAGAAGTACACAAGTTGTCTTTCATGAGTTATCCATCCAAGACAACTTTTGTACTTCATAAATACTTCACAAAATAAAGAAAATTTAACGTTATTCTTCCTTTGTTATATTCCTGATAACCAAAATCAACAAATAAGTAGTTTATATTTACAAACTTTCAACTACATACATTTTATGGGAAATTTTAATTTTTTAAAGATTATTCCTAATTAAATAAGAATTTATGAACGAAATTATTCCTGATTATAAACAAATTTATGAATGAATCTACATTATGAAGAAATATAGACTAACACTCAGAGTTATTTTATACTATATAACATTCAAGTTGACAAAGCAAATAACCGTAATATACTATCGAGCCAGTATATTGAGTCGCACAAAGTTTCAATAAAAACACTTAAGATTATTTTAGATCAAATTCAAATGAATATACAAAACAAATGAACTATCAACTAGCTCCCCTATTGATATTTTGTCTGGCTTCCAAATTATTTTACAGGCATTATAATTTTGACAAGGTACAATGTTACGTATTTTAAATGCGTTTTGATAATTTTCCCTCTACTCTGCAGATAAAAATTGCAAACGCAACAATTAAAAATATTTTAACATAAATATATTGATGTATCCAAATAAAAAAATGAAAATACGAATATATGTCAAATCACTCATATATATTCAAAAAAGCCTAAACTTGTGTGTTTTCTAAGAAAAATTTCATCACTTAAGTAAACAAACTATGTTTATAATAAACTGTTTTGTGTCTTTTAATTTAAAGGACACAGCCATGGAGACTGATCAGAAAAATCAGTTCAAGGTAATTATTAAAGCTCATGTCTAACAAATCCAATAAGTGAATGTAAGATAAATTTAAAAAAGAAAATTAAATATCAAAATAGAATGGACGATTAAAAACGAAGTAGAGGGGTTGCAGAAAGGCTGTGAAAAATGTATTACAAACGCAATTCAGACATAACATTCAATCTGAGAAATTTTTATCTCTGTTCGCTGGAAGTGTTCTTACAATAACTGATAATCATCTCCTAGGTTACCAAAAGCTACATCCGCGGTATTCAGCATCTACATTCCATAGAAACAGCGAATCGATTCAAAAAGATCCGTCAGTAATCGGTGCCGATTGAGAAACCTACGTTAGCTAAATTTAAAAAAAAAAAATATTTACATTTTTAAAAGCCATATTAATTCCAGGAGTTATATAATTCAGTTGCTATGAAACGTACAAATGTATAAGGAACTTACGTTTCGTTCACGTGTAATAGTTACTACATAAAGATATTCATTCCTTTCTCAGTTATAAGTAGAGCTATTACGATTTAAGTTCCTAATCCTTTATGTTATTAAATATAACTTATCAGCAGATAAAATAAATAACAAAATTAATTCCCAATATCAGTTACGATGAAATGCGCTAGCTTTCGACAAACTTATCACATTAAAGAATCAATCTCTCACACAGTAAATAATGGAAATGTTTTATCCCCTACTTTCAGAAAGTAGTTAGCATTAATCAACTAAATAGCATTTAAAAAGCAATGAATAACTATTGTTCTTATATATATTCAGAAATAATAACCAACATTTAATATTATTTAAGCTTCACATAAAAATAATTATAAAATTTTCATTGAAAAATTATAATATCATGATTTTTGTGCCTATTACATTATTTTTACTAAGACTATAAAAATTATAGGTATGAAAATTAGTCTGAAACGAATAAAATCGTAATTTATTTAATAGTGAACTTATTTATTTATTTTTTTTTTTTTTGATTACTTCAACATAAACGAAAGTTTAAAAAACCATTCAATATTTTGGTGATTAATAAGTTTGGGGCATGAGTGTCAGATCAGATAGGAACCACTCGGTTAAATTAATAGATGTTTGCAGAAGGGTCATTTAATAAAGGAGTACAACGCACACTTATTAATTTATCCATATACAGTTTATCGTACTCTATTCAATATCATATTAAACTCCGACATAAAACGCTTCGATTAAGCAAGCATCAATTTTTATAGAACAGTTTGTTTCATTTGTTCTTTATGATTACTTTAGCACACGAGGCCTAATTCAACCCAGAACAAGGAATCAAACAAATTCGATTCAAATAAATCAATAAAGCAGATTCTAAACATAACACAAACTTTCATGCTCGTAAAATGGGGTTTGACGGTATAGATACGCTTTGAAGGAAGTTCTCATGATTATCCTTGGAACCCATTTCGGTTTGCAATACAGTTAAACGATATAAACTTATGAATTTTACAGTTGTCCTGTTGCAAATATTCATAATCTTTTTGCGGACAATACAGTATTTCAGCAAGACCTGTTTCGAGTCCCTAGATTAAAAATAAGATGGAACAGTTTAACAAACTTTAATGACTAGTCTCAATATTCTCGTAGGATATTAATTCATTTTGAAGTAGTTATAAAACAACAACTCTAAATGCGATTTTTCTCCTTAAATTAACCGGAAATGTGACGTTTATTTCGGAAAAATCTTGCACCCTCATTACAATACATTCAGAAAATTTAAAAAAAAAAAAAAAAATGACGCGTTGAATTGCAGCTATTTTTTTGTATGCCAAAGAATTCATAATGTTTATTCTGATTAGAGAGTATATAGATATTTTATAAATATCACAATCATTTTGAATTAAAAGTCGTAGAAAATGAGAAAGGGGCAAGATGTTAAGATTACAGAAAGTGTGTGTAGTAAAAGAATGTTTTCGAAATATCGAGATAATTTGAATAAATGAAACTGATTAATAAAGATAAAATGCATTCCAATTCAAAAATTTCTAAAATTATTTTTAAATTTATCACATTACAATTAAATGAATTAAACTATTCAATATTTGAAGGGAAATTTAAGAAGCTTTGAATGTGGGAAAATAATGCCCAATTCGATATACGTTATATATGCATTCATATAATACTGCATAACAAACAAATTTGAAATTCTTTGGAAAAATTCACTTCTTTAATGCTTATATATTACTTAAAAGAAAAACAATTTACTGATTTCATTTTTTGGGCTTGAAGACCTAAACTGTGCGGATGCACTGCAATAGTATATTGCAGTTAATACTGGTAAGACAAACTATATGAGAAAAATAAACACGCATTTTGCACTTGTATCTCCAATCTTAGAGTATCAGTTTTTAATCGGTTCTGTAAAAATCTAAAGTAAATATCGGTTATCAGAGGCATGATCAAGAAAGCGTAGGCTGGTTCAAAGAATAACTTGCAAGATGTGTGACGTAAAAAAAAAATGTAAACATGCATATTAAATTTTTAGTATTTTCTAGTCTATATACATACTAACTTCACATCTTATCATGCACGAACTTCACTAGAAAATGTCATTAAATTCTAAAATTTTAATCGATAATATCTTTAAACAAATGATTAATAATTACTTAATACGTTTTCCATATAAAACAAGTCTTTAAAAAATTAAATGGTATCATTCAGATTCAAAATAGCAACCAGTTTGCGATTTCGTTACTTAAATTCCTACAGTATTCATCAATTCCTGCGTTTCAGACAAAAGATATTATCAATAAAGATATCCGGGGAAAAAATGCATAACATGCAGCAAAAACTATATATTCACACGCTGATCACTGATAAGTAAATGATAAGAATTTCATAAGAACTGGTCTTGCTACAAATAAAATTATTATAGGAAAAAAAATAACACTTTCTTAGTATGTTTTTATTTTAATTCAATAGGATTTTATATAGCGAAAAATAATAAAACCGGAAATTAAATAAAATTTGCTGTTTAAAGAAAATATGCAAATATATTATTTTTCAGCAATTACGTTTATAGCCTTTAAAAACAAGCAGACAGTCTACTTGGGGGACCTAATAATTTATATGATAAAAATTAGTATTAAAGTAAAGGAAAGTTTAGTACTTTAATCAATAATTTCAGATATTTTCAACTACAAAGACAAAGATGATGTATTTTTTTTACTTCCAGCAATATTTCATCAGTAAAACTTACAGTTACAAAATAAATTAATGAATGCAAAATTGTACGCTTAAACTAAGCATATATTTTTTTAAGAATTAAAGCGTAAAAAAATTAGTCAAAGCATAAATCGACTTTTAAAGCGTATCCAACAAGCAATCCTTTAAGGTTAGAAAAATAAACTCAGAAAGAGAAAATATTTTTGTTTAGCTAAAACAAGGACGATGAAATTTTTTTTCAAAAAGGTATGCTTAAAAACAAAGTTTTCGTAAAAAAAAAAAAAAAAAAAAAGTTTAATTAAATTCTTTTTTGCTAAATGAATTATTTCCAATTGAAATTCCTTAATTTCTTAGACTCACTATTGAAAGAAAAGAAATATAAAGTTAAAAAAATAATTTATCACTATAAGATCTTTTAATAATTGTTAAAATTCAAGCAACATAATTTTCTAAGGATTGGTTATAATCTTGGTCATTTTATGCTGTGTTTAATTGTGTTTGTCAATTTTAAATTTTAATTAATGCACTTTTTGTCATTTACTTGTAAAACAAATGAGAATGCAATACAAATTTTTTGGACCATTGAAAAGATAGAGCACTCTTTCTTCAATTTTTAGAGCTTATTTTAATATTGCGATAAAACAGCTTAGTAAATATCTAATCTATGTGTGTTGGTTTACATTAATTCTTTGTACAGTATTAACTGTTTATGTAGATTATACAATCACACACAAAACTCAAATATTAATTATCAAGGATATTTTTCATTTTTTCTTTATTAACATGTTAGTATTTCACATTTATTTGAAACATTTCAATTCTAAAAATATACTATAAAATAAAGTCAGAAGAAATAATATTTGGAAGATAAGAATTATTATTAAAATTAAATGCATTCTAAGAGTAATGTGAGAATTATTGTTTGAATTTCAATACATTCTTTGCATAAGACATCAAAAGTATCAATGAAAATTCGATATATATATATATAATACACAAACTTTTAATTTATGAAGACACGCCCATTCCTGTTCAAGATAAATTAATTTTGATATTGTAATTTAAAATATGTAATGACTTCATAAATTTAATCCAATAACAATACAAATATAATAATAAAACTATAAAGAAAGTCATACATTTATAAGATATATCTAACACAATAAAAATCTATATTAATGTTTTCACACGCAAGATTATGTGGCTTAGCTTACATTTATAGTAAGTAAGACAAAACTTTCCTGCAAGGATTGGAAACTGCAGAAAAGCAGAGGACATTAACCGCAGTGTCCACAAAGAAAGCCTGCGAGCCCCATTATGAAGACAAGGATAATATGACAGTTACTGATGCAACACATTAAGTGCTAATAAATCAATAGGGAATGAGATAGGGAAGTCCATCACTTCTCTGAACTGGCACAATTCAGTCAAAGATGGCGTGGTTGATACAAGAATTGTGTGAACAAAGCTTAACTGAGCATAGCTCACTGACCAAATGATTTATAATAATTTAACGATAATTTCTATTCTACATAAATATATGACAAAGAATTTTATATAAGCACTTTTAATATCTACATATTCAGAAAAGAAAGTCATTCTACATGTAAATTTTTGTCTTTAAGCAAATGAGTTGCAGATCAAACATATAATAAAAAGCAAATAAAACAATTAGTTTTTACAATCATTATAAATAACCTGGGGCGCGTATAACATGAATATATAATAAAAAAAATTATTTTTAAAGTAACGATCATTAACATTTTAAATTATAACGGAATAAAATAAAAATCATGAAAAAATTCTACGAAAATTATTAGATAATATTATAAGTAAGACCATCGTTTAAGTCGAACCATTAACACGCGCACGTGTTTAATCTATAATACAAATGCGTATCGTCTGAATAGTAGAGAAAATAATATTTAGTACTAGACCACATAGATGACTACTTAGGAAACCTCTTTTACGCGTGATAGATAGCATTTCAGTTAAAAATATATTTGTGATTAAAATGGGCAAGTCCTATGAGCAAAGCATGAGTTTTGAATGTTTACTTTTAGCGCAAGACATACAGTGTCGAGAATGCAAATACTGATGAGAGATTTAGGCAAGCAATTAAAATAATGCACGAGTATTTTTACATTTAGTAGTAGATTCCTGAATACTCAACTTTGCAGAAATAAAAACTTGTAAAAAAAAAAGTTTTTAGGTGTTTTATCTATCAATGCAATCATGGTTAATGTAATACATGTAGAAAATCAATCTACATCGCATAATTAGTTTGATCACAAAACGATAAGAAAAAAAACCCAATACAAGTTAGCAATATTTAATTATCTATGCAAAATTGTAAGCAATGAGATAGTAGTTGAAATGGATAAAATTAATGAAATACTAAAAAATATTTTAATTTAAAATGTTTGTTTGTTTGTTTGTCGCTCAACGGTCATTTTTTGCACACAAGGGCTAATTAGACCGGGACCTATGGCTTAAAGTGGATTCCGAACCACTACAAACATCGATGCCCAAGATGGGATTCGAATCCACGAAAAGTTGAACCGAAGGCAAGAGCGCTAACCAGTCGGCTTTAATTTAAAAGGATCTTAACATGTAGTACATATCATATACAGGCCATCATATACATGTAAAAACTACGCAAGTTTATTTATTTATTTAGTGTTACTTCAATAATTTTTGTGTCTAAATTTTTGAGTAGTTACATTAATTTCTAAATTCTTTATCAAATGTAAAAGCGGTTGGTTGCGTTTTATGTCGCAAGTTGCAAAAATGGACATACTGCGCCCATCAAAAAGCAGATGTTTATAAATAGAATATCCACATATAAAGCTTATCGAAGTTATCTACACAAATAAATGCCTCAAAGGAAAATCACACATCTATAAATCAGGCAATAGAGCCAACAACATTTTATAAATAGTACTCACTTTGTCCCATATACACAATTAAAGATATTATTTCTTAGAATTAATCGATCTTTAGGCAGATATCTGATATGCGTTTCGCTGCTGTTGTTGCTGCTAATCTCCATGTCCAACTTCTGCAGGAAGAGTTTATTCACCCTCAAAAAGTCCTAGACCAGCATTAAGTAAATCTAATAGGTCGTCGTAAAACAAACCTAGACGCCTTAAAATATTTGTCCAAGAGGCCTGCTTTTCGCTAAATCTCGAACAAATCGGGTGGGTTTTGATTACTGTTCTTGAAGACAATGCTTTTTAGATACTTACTAAAAAGCGGGAGATAGTTGTCTGGAATCATCTGTCCTAGTTTATAGCGAGGGATTCACCAAGGGATTTGGCACGCTAACAAGAATTAACATACGTTTAAAAGGCCATGAACGAAATAGAACATCAATAAATAAGCATTTTTATAAATAAAGTTATATGTCCAATTTGGTTTCCTGCACCTTAGAAAATTTGATTAAAAAATAAAAATTTGGGCACATTAAACAGATAATAATTTTAGTCTGTTGTGCCTAAATATCTACTTCTTAATTAAAAATTTAAGCTAATTTTCGATGATTATTTTAAATTTCGTCTATGTCGATATACAAAAATTTTCGAACTTAGTGATCTGGCTAAGGTTACTAAATTATGAGTTCAACTTACATTTTAAAGTAGTTTTGGTACTAAGCCAAATCGTAAAAATAAATTAATCATTTTCGGCTAATTCAATGAAAAATTTTCGTTTAATGTAGATTCAGATACTGAGAGATCAAACGAATCCACTAATTGCTGATCATTAAATCACTGTTGACCATACTGTTAACAGTTCGTTCATATAATGCAAGAATAGTTGCGATTTGCTTGTTGCTCAATCGTACTTTTTGCACATGAAGGATTTATTTTTAGTTTAAAGATTCTGAACCGCTACAAACATCCAAGCCCAACATGAGATTTCGAACCTACGAATACGGATAGCAACGAATTAGATAATCTTGTTAAATAATTCTCTGCAGAATTATTTTACCCCTATAAAAGGTGTGGTCTCTACCAGTACATTAACGACTCCTATTTAATTTTGCCGTCTTTAATTTTCAAAATATTCAAATTAGATTTCATTTTTATTCAGTTTATTAAATTTAAAATTAAACTATTTTGCTTAATGCAAATTTTTGTTTCGATATTTCAAATACGAAAATTTCTTTGTTAATAGTTATATCAAATTTTAAAAAAAAAAAATGTCTTTAAGACCAAATTACTCAGCAAGCTAGGTACATTTTTCTTTATCCATTTATTTTATAATATTTTAAACATACTGTAATTTATCACCCTCCTCCGCAAGAGTTAGGCAAATCTAGATAAATTTCAAGAAAACCATTCACACGATTCTAGTATACGCCTCTAAAGGTATGAAATGGAACATCCGGGTCAGAAAAGGAAAAAATTGGAACTTTCCATTTTCTAGGTCGATGAAACACTGAACTGGTGAGTTTAAATCAAAAAGAAATATGTGTGGAAAAAAAAAAAGAGAGAAATTACATCCCAAAACCATGAAAGCAAGACTAACCTGTTGAGATAGGTAATATAGCGGGGAGAAAGCTACGCGCGATGACTAACTCTTTAAAAAATAATTAAAAAAGGGAAAAGTTTTGTTCTTTTACACTGAAATGTAATCGTTAGGTGACTGAAAAGGTTTTTTTCCCCCTCGTTGCTCCAACGGAATCTTATCCCACACCGATCACCGCGTATCTCCACGTTTCTTGCTCCATTTCCGCGTTGGTGAGACTCTGCAGTGTTTTCTCACACACGAATAAGTTTGGCAACTTTTATAATAGATATGCGGTCGGATTATTGCGTAAACCGAGTTTTTAATAGTTTGATCTTACTCCAGTGAACTTAAGTTAAACTGCCAATTCGTTTAACAAAAATTTTGGAACAGTGGTGTCGTAGCAGAGAAATGTAAACACGGAAGACTGGGGAAAACTGACTAGCTTTACCTGTTCGGTTTGCGACCTCAACGCGGTGTGGGACTGCAGGATTAACAGGTTTTGAGGCTTTAAAAAACAACTTCATATATTGAAATTCCAAGTTAATTTCAGCATGGAATATAAGGACCTGAAATTGTTAACTACATTGGGGAGAAGGAACATTTTCGAATATCTAGTTATACTTTACAACTTTTTTTTTATATATATATATATACTACATAATACAAGATGAAGGAAATTTTTCGTCTTTGAATTCTTCTGCAATTTAAAAGTCAATTAAAATTTTTCAAGTTTGAAAAATAGTTTAACTTTGCATAAATCTAGTTTGTTCTAAGTTTTATTTTCATTTAATTATTTCGGAAAAATATGCATGTTAGAATTTTAAGTTATACAAATAGAATATGTTAACATATGTGGCATTTTTGATAAATATTAAAGACATTTTTTACGACAAGTATGGAAAAGCTTTTAGTTACGTTTTAATAAAGAGGTTTTTTATTTGGCAACATTTCCACAACATATTTATGTAAAAAAAATACTATAAAAAACTTGAGTTAATTCAAACTTTCAATACACTATTAAAAAAAGAAATTTGCAACTGATAAAACCTTAAAAAGAGGAGCTTAAGAGTGAGTAGAAATAATATTATTCAGAATCCATAAAAGGAATACAATTCTATGAAAATAATTAAACATACATGCAGTGAAGTACCTTTAATTATAATTCGTTAAACAGTTAAAAAAATCATTTTAAAATTAAAAGCAGCCTGCCTCAGAAAGGAACACAACAAAACACAATTTTAGCAGTTATTTAAGAGTCGTGAAGACTGTAGAGATAATCGACGGCGCTTCTCAGAATCCAGAAATTTTGCTAGTAGCTCGATAGCCAAAAATCAAGCTTATATTTTTATACTTATTGGTTTTGTATCCATTCTACGACATAAATCTTCATAAACAATCCATTTCATAAAAAATATTGTAATTTAAAAATATAAGAACTATAATTAATTTGATTCAGTGATATAAATCAGGACATACATAAAAACTGTTACAAACATGGAATCTGAATGTAATAGAAAATTTCTAATACGAAGGAATGAAAAATTAGCTATAATAAAAACACACAAAACTTGTAATATAGGAAAATCAGTCGCCAACAGACATTGGTGATGTGAAAATAAGTTGTCAAAATTATAAAAGAATCAATGCATCATCATAAATTAGTTTAAAGAATTCACCATAAATAGAAGGACGAAGGAAAAGTCACTGGAAAAAGTTGACGCCATCCAAATTTAAAAGGAAAATTATCCCACCATAAAACCTGTCAAACATTTGAATACTCAGAAAGCTACAGAATGAAGAACAAAAGTTATCTCGCTTGTGAAAAGGAATCAAGCAACGAAGTTCATTAAATATTCATCAAAATAGAGGTGTATAAGTAGTGCGTTCAACTCTAAATAGAAAAGCTTTTGAATAAACATCCCCAGGTGAAATAAGACATTGCGGGTACAAATTGCAAATACATTAAAAGAAAATTAGCGGCACGAATCGCATCTAAGTGTGTGTGTATATATTATATAATTCAATCAATCAGTATATTCAAACTGCTCTTTATATACCATAAATTCAGTATTTAACCTAGCATATTTTAGCTCACAAAAATAGCTTTCAACCACAAATAGCTGGTGATTCGTGATTCATTTAAGCAACATAAAGTAAAAACTCAGTAAGGTTGTTTGAGAGATGTAAGCAGAGATAAATATTTGAGATAGAGATAGAGAGAGAAACTTCACACAACAATTTTGCATTTCATTATATACAATGTCTAAGATATTGGAGTTTATTTTACTTATTTATTGGTATATTGTTCTTAATTGATACTTATCCATTACTGAAACAAATTATTTTGTTACTGTAAAAGCAAGAAATTTGTTGAAGGTGTATTTAATGCTAAATAAATAAGCAAAACGTTCAAATAAGAATTAGTGAATATAAATATACAAATGACTGAATTCAAACTCATTTTAATGAAAAATTTATTCAAATTATTTTCAAGGGATAAAGTTTCTTCAAAATAAGCACAATTTAAGAAAAATATAGGAACAATGATTAACTTTCAAAGTAAGTGCCTCAAAAATTCTCATTAACTTATAACAACATTTTGGAAAGAAAAACAAAAATTGCACTGAACAGTACATGAAAATAAGATCCAATTCTTCTTTCCAAATTCAACAATGATTCAACGAATTCAGCAAAAACTCTTACAGGTATGACTAAGACTTAGAATTACTCAACTGTGTGAGTGTCATTGCTTTTTTACGAACATTCGTTAAAAAATATCTACTCTTTCCGGGCCTACCTTTTTTTTTATTATATTTATTTATAAATTGTACTGTTAAAATATTTGTAACTCATAAATCAACAGATTAATGAAAAATGTCAAAAATAATTCCAGATAAAAAAAAAATTAGAAAATGGAAAAATTGAGTTTGATATTTATAATTTTGGCAAATTGTTTGAAAAATCAACATTCAACAAATATATTTTTTAATAATACATAAAGCATAGGGATACATATACATTATCCAAGTTTTTCCTATTTAACATTAAGCTTGGGACCACAAGAAAACATTGAAAAAACGGAAATCCGATTATTGCCGGAAAACAAATCAGTTTCAATTTAAA
The DNA here is from genome assembly GCA_030067965.1 of Latrodectus elegans. Classification (NCBI taxonomy): domain Eukaryota; kingdom Metazoa; phylum Arthropoda; class Arachnida; order Araneae; family Theridiidae; genus Latrodectus; species Latrodectus elegans. The sequence continues at coordinate 52,182,981 of CM057814.1, read as the reverse complement.
TTATTCCGAGCACGTGAGGAAATAATGACATTTTCTTATGATTTCCATTTATATGGATGAGTCTTATTTTCCTTTTAAGTTTCATTTTCTTTTTTAAATATTCAAGTAGGGAAGAAAAATTTTAGATAGTGAGTTGTTAGTTTACATTTTTTTTTACATGACTGTTTATGCAATAAATGGAAACTATATTCTAAAATTTCTAAGAAGAAAATTCTTATAACTACCGCAATTGAGAAATATTACAATGATTCATTTTTGCAACCTTCACAAATATTTTTTTTTAAAAAAAAATCAAGCATTCTATATTTATATTAATTATACAGAGCAAAGGAATTTATTCGATCATCACGGTCACTTCTATTGAAATTCAGAAAATGGTTGTTTTTACTAATACAATGAAAAATTATGCCCCACAAACACGGGTTTAAAATTTCAAATATATAATTTCTTCCAACATCTGCATGTCTTTAAAATGAAATAATAAAAATTAAAAAAAATTTTTTTTTTCTTTTACATATGTCATCAAAGTTAAAATTGCAGAATGTGTATCTAAGGTGGATGTTGTTACTACCTTAAATATGAACAACTTGTCAAAAGAATAAATCAGCGAAAAACTAAAACTCCTATTTAAAATAAACTTTAAAAAATGCATATTAGAATTTGTGAAAATAAATAATACTTCAGTAGGAAGAAAGTATCATAGATATCAATTTTCCTTTAAAAAAAATTAATGCATTCAAATTTAAATATTATAATACTGTTCAAGAACCAAATTCGATCTTGCACTTAAACAAATTCATAAAAAAATAAATTTAAAAAAATTTATTTTTTAAAATTTTAAATCAATTTTTTTCCAAAATACTAAACAAAAGGAACTATAATACAGTAGTGTACATTTGTTAATATATATATATATTAACAAATAATATAAATATCACTACAATATTATAGTCCCTTTTGTCTAGTGTTTTGGAAAAAAAATTTATTTTAAATTTTAAAAAATAAGTTTTTTTAAATTTATTTTATGAATTTATTTTAAGTGCAAGATCGAATTTGGTTCTCGAACAGTATTATAATATTTAAATTATATACATATATATATATGATGTTGATACTTAAAAAGAGACACAATATCATGAATTATTAAAAGCTTTTAACTGTTGCTTTTCATTTTGCTTTTCTAATTTATATTCAATTGAAGAAACTTATCAAATTATGATGTATAAAAATAGTATTTTTACACGATTAATGCCATTTGGTATGTGCAGATATTTTTTAATATACAGGATATGTACAAGTCAAAAAAAGATCACACTACGTTAGCTTAGTTCATTGCATCTAATAAAATTCCAATTATTCAAAACAAAATTTTTTTTAGATGTTAAAAATAATTCATCATGACACAGCTCTTTTTAGGACAAAGACTTGGTTTTTTTTGGTAAATCTTTTCATCTATTTTTCATATGAATTCAATATTTGATCGAGCGTGGCATAAAAAAAGCTTTTTCTTTATTTAAAAAAAAAAAAAAATCTTGCATTCATTTAAATTTTCTTCCTAGTCACATCATTCTCGGCAATAAATTTAGTCCAAAATCCAAAAATTGATAAGACGCTAAACATTAACACACACCTCTTTATATTTTAAATTTCATTAGAATATTATATTTCTGTTATATTATTATTGCGGTTTTTTGTCCGTGTGTAGTTAATAGTTTAAATGGAGACAATAAATTCAACATTCACATTTCTCCTGATAAAAAAATAACACAAGATCAGCGGCAAATAACACTAATGATAACACCGGTCCAGATTCTTTAAATAATCGTGCAATAAAAATCTGGTTTAAAAATTTGAAGGAAACTAATACATTCCTTGAAAACAAATCGAGACTGGTTTTTCGCTCCATAATCATATCTTGTACACAAGATTCTAATCAAATAGAATCTTACGATTTAAAATGGATCCTGAACATCCATTACATGATCCATGTCAGAAAAGAAACTCGAACTTACAACCTGTTGAACTGAAAACTACAGCGTTAACCATTCAGCCTCTATCCAGTTCGACAACCAAAATATGAGAGTGGCGAAGTTACCCATTAACTGATATCTGGTTTCGGTTTATGGTATAACCTTCACTTTCTGAATAATTGGGCAACTGGGATCTACTGGTTGAGAGTGCATTCCCAAGCACTACGAACATCCAAACTAAAGTAGGATTCGAAGTCAAGAATTGTTGAACCGAAGGCCAGAGCACAAACTATTCGGCTAACATCTCAGTAGCAGCAGTTTTCGATAGGAGCTGAACACAAAATCTTCGACTTAATAAGATACACATTTCAGATTGTTAATATGATGGATTAAAATTTTTAGTTTTAACAAGACAGGATTTTGTTTACATTAAACAATCCGCAAACTTAGCCACATATTACGGATTTCTCAGCAACATAGTTGAAAAATAAACACATTATACATAAATAATACATTATAAATTATAATAACAGTTTAAGATTTTAAAATGAATCATTCATGAATTTATTTTTTAAGCCTCTACAGATCAAAACAGTAACTTGATCAAGGAATTAACAGAACTAATTTATCGGAATTCAGTAAGGCATCAATTTTTGATTTTACTTAAAAAATTTAAAATCATTTTGACTAATTAAAGTTTATTTTACGGTAAAACGGAAAATTCCAAAACAATATTTTTTTATTTATATTAATTTTAATAATCCACTATGGTGATTCTGCAAATAAAGAGTGGGTATGTGAAAATTTATATATTCGGGAATGAAATTTATCTAATTTAAAGAATTAGCTATACTTAAAATTCATTATGAATTTATATCTTTTAATGTCCTAAATATTAAGAATGTTCAGCAAAAAAAAAACTTTTTATTAAAATATAAAATAGCACCGTAATAATAATAAAAAAAAAAAGAATTCAATTAGTTATTTTGTTTACAAATAATTTATATTTACAGCAAAGCATTTTTTGAGCGAATTTCATTAACTTTTTGTGTTACAACAACGAATGTAGAATTTTTTCCCTCAACAGCGAAAAAGAAAAAAATTAAATTGCTTGGTTAATAATAACCAAATGAACAATAGCAGAAAAACAGTCTTCGAATATATATATTGTCATACCTGAAAAAATACCACATAGAAAACAGGATGTTTACCACATTTTGTGGAAACATTAATTATATAAAAAGAATTTTTCAAGCAACACTCACAATCGAAATTCGACGAACAGCAATGGATTAACACCTCATATATAAGTCGTCCTTTGTTTCAGCGGAGCATGGGACTAATTTCAATATTTATTATGTTAAGCTTCGTTAACCATGACGACGAATAAATTACAAAAATCGCTTCAAAATTACGCAAAGCTGTTATAAAAACAACGACACGTTAAATTAACTATACTTCGTATATCCCAAATGCCTTTTTCGTAAAATCACACTCAAACTTCATTTGTAAACATGTGGGTACCGTCAGTGATTTAAATTTACGTAGCCTTTAGGCTCTTGTTCCATTTGAGAATAGAGCACCAATTAATCAAGATTATATATTATAAAAAAATATCTGAGTTTTAAATTGATTTATTTTTTCTAGCGGGAGAAACCATCTTCATATTGGTATGGAATGTGTACGTGTGTGAACCAAAGTAACTAAATTTTCATTTCTTGTTAAATCGATACTAATGATTGAATTCACATCCGTTCAAGAGGAGTTATGAATCCTCAATGGATGAGTCTACACGTAACCAAATTTATAAGGGAAAAAAATAATAAAAAAACCTTCAGCTTCAAAATTTCATGGTTCAGATGATTCAGAAATTTTGTTTACATCACTTTTCCAGTAAAAAAAAAAAAAAAAAAAAAAAAAAAAAAAAAAAACCCAAACAATAATTCAAATTTTTAGTTTTCGGAGCTATTGCTGAAAATAAAAAGTTATTAAACTTTTATTTTAACTTATTTATTAAACTCTCCAATCAAAAAAGCTTATTTTGAGCAATAGCTAGAATTGCTAAATAACTCAATTTTAAAATTAAAACACAAAATTTATCAGTGAAAAACACTATGGGTTAAATTTTCATTGCGATTAGTTCTTAGTCAGCAGCAGAGGGGACATTCGAAAAGAAATGGACTGAAGATTTGAAAAAATTTCTCCCTCACAGCAAACTTAACACTAAATTTATAATGTTCAAAGATTAATAATTTGCAGTTCCACTTTTGAACAACCGAGAATATTCATGGGAAATATGAATAGATAAAAACAATAAAAATTATATATCAAAAAAGGAGCAAACACAGGTAAAAATTCAATTGTCTTAAAAAGAAAGTAAAAAATTTTTCATTTTAAAAAAGTCAGGTTTTAAATTTTCCAACAATGTCATAACAAATCCTGATTTATTATATTCATGCATTAAAATTGCGCATTGATTCAGATACTATAAAATAAAACTAACTTCTACAATTAAAAAATAAAATAAGTTCTGATATTAATATTCAAAAGTTAAAAATTTCCAACAAGTTCCCCCCCCCCCCCCATTAATCTACTCGATTTATAAACAAATCAATTTAAATAAAAAAAAGTTCCAAACGCAATGAGAGATGTTTTGTTGTCCGATTTTTAATAATAGAAATTGGATAGGATTTGTTGCGTTAATGACACTTTTCACTTCGGAAGATAATAATTCAATTGAAACCCCCACAGGCTAAAGCAGATTCCAAAGCACATGGCCTACACTTTGGACTTGTATAACTTTGAAAATATTTTAACAAGTTTTTAATTCTGTGAAGAAGTTTTATTAATACACAATTCATTTCAAGATGATCCATTTAATAAAATTTATTGTAAAGAATTGATTTCAATAATGAAATCTCTCAATGTGGCTTTAGAATTAACATTTTATAAATTCAGTAAAATATTTTAAAAAGCGTAGTAATTCCTACATTTATATTTTTAAAATATTTCAAATATCTTACTCCTGCGTAAGTAGCATACTAATTATTGCCGACAGATACTAGCCTTGGTTACTTTCAAATACAAACATTTAAAAATAGTTAAAAAAATAAACAACAGGGGAAAGCGATTGATAATTTGGAAGTAAAATGATAATCAATAAAGAATTCCTGAATTACTGGGCAGTCTGACTGTTCTTAAGTAAAACGTGTGATTAGGAAATGCGTGAATTTACTGTAGAGTCACAAAACAAAAAAAGAAAGAAAGGAACTTTATTTCTACTAATCATCACTTACAAAGAAATTCAAATCTGAGTGTTTAAAAAATGATATTTAACTGCTAAAAAACTAGTTTTCATACCATTTAACTTTAGAACATGAAAGATGGTTAAGTATTTGAAAACTTAAACCTAAAGGAAAAAAAAAAATACACACAAACACACAAAGATTTTTTCTCACCATACGAAATGTTGAAATCTATGAATCGAAAATCAGAAGATAATACGATCAACCCAATTACACTATTCCCGATTTTTTGATGAAAGAAAGATAAATTTACTGTTAACAAAGGTGTTAAAGGAAAACACATTTCATCTGGTTTAAGTACACAATCGTACAATTGAAGCTGAATTGTCTACATCAGATAGCATCACTGGATTCATCACGATCTCGTTAAATTTAGAAACTCACAAAGTTTTCTATTTCAAGCAATACAAGATAGGTATTCGATAAACCTCATGGTACACGAGGCTAGTTTGCAGCAAAAAATTTGACAACTTCATCCAGAGTTCATTGAAGCTTTGTTGCTTCAACTAAACAGACTCAAAAGAAATAAAATATATATAGATATAGTAATAGTAGAGATAAAAGGACATATTTGAGATATGGGTGGGAAATAATGATAAAAAGAGACATTTCATCTGGAAACTAAATTTAAAAATAATATAAAAAATAATTCAAATTAGTTAAAATTCTTACGCCATTCTCTTTTAAAAAGCTTCCTTATTTCATTTTCATTTTAATGATAATCGAATATTTCCGACATATTAAAGAGCCAACAACTGATACAACGCGTTCACAACTAACGATTACTAAATTTTTTTATTTTTTATTTTTAAAGGAATAGAAAGAAAATATTTGAATTCATATAACTCGACCAATTTTAATGCGTAAATTTTTGACAGGCATCGAAAAAACAAAAAAAAGCTCAAATGAGATATTATTTCATACACTTATTTGAAATAAAGCTTTACATCTTAATTACGCCTTTATCCCCATCTTTAGAATAGATCATAAATAAGGGATGGAATAATATTGTTATGACTGCAAATTTCAGAGAAACATGGAATTAAAAAATATTGGTAACCCCACCTACATTTGATCGCCTTACAATTAGTCACACATGCTATTATATTTACTGAGCTAAAGGCAATTTTAGAAAATGAAAACTTGATTTTTACAATTTGAATGTTTTCTCATACAGCAAGGGGAAATTATTTTGGAGAAGAGAAAAAAAAAATAGTGAATAAGTATCGTCAGAAGATCCTAACTAGGTAATGGATCCTAGTTTCGTGAAGGATCCATTAACTGAATCGTATAACACTAATCTCGTATAAGGGTTACAGACTTCTAGACGACAAAGATTAAGGACGCCCCTGAAAATTATACCATGAATCGTCAGTAAAACTTTTTTTTACCCATCTAGAAATACAATTATTACCGATACCAAATTCTGTCTCTCATAGATATCCCACAAATACTAATAACTTAAGATATACTCAATGGATGTTTACAATTGCTCCTAATGGAAATCTTTTAATTTTAATAGAAAATCGTGGCTGTATATCAGCCCTTTTCCAAAATTTAGAAATAAAGCAATAGCAATAACTTAGTGTATCCATAAAATTTAAGAATTTTGAATACAAGGTGCATAATGAATACGCATCGTAGATTTTCATCTTATGTAGCAAAATCATACTATGTATCCTGACTTTTCAACTATAGGAATGAATATACTATTATTCCTGAAGCACCAGTAATATTTTCCAGAAATTCTTTGTCTTTTTACAATATAATATGGTACAATTTCAGCGTATTCAATGTAATAGACGGAGGCAAAATTCCTTAAGCTGCAAAATACCAAAATGGTTATCATTGTATATAAACCTTCGTCTAATTACTATATGTATCGATTAATATCTACTGAAATAGAGTTTCAACTCATTGCTCTAACATTACAATGACTTCTACATAGATTGCGCGTATCGTATTACCTCTATTGTGAATTTTTAATAGAAAATATTTGGCACTTTTTATGTTAAATGAATAGTAATTATCTTATTTTTTTACACTGATAACGTATTTTTCTATTGAGAAAATAGTTTTACCCGATTGATTTCAAGATAATTGTTGGTTGAAATAGCATCTTTAAAGTTTTTCTGTGCCTTTAAATGTTTTTCCCTTCCTTTTCTAAATAATTATGTAATGTTCACATTTTTAAATTTAATTGCAATATTTTTTTTACAATTTCAACAGGATTTGTATAAAAATAGGAAAATAGCATTTTCATTTTCTTTACTAATAATAACAATGAAGTGCGACACTCGACCGCTCTTAATGACAATATGCATAATATTTTTATATATTTTCAAGTAATGGAAAATATACCACAAAATTTGCTAAATATACCCGACATGATTTTCTAAGCTAATTTGAAAATTTTTTAATTTGAAGATAAATTTTTTCTCTCTCTTGCTTTTACTGCCAAAATAAAGAATACTGAATTTTATAAATAAAACAAATGATAAGCTAACGCATAACCATATGTAAGACCCAATATTTTGTTAAATTGTTTTTCTCATATTTATAAATTTTAATTTTCGTTGCTTTTTCAGAGAGAAGAAATAGACGAACAAAAACTGATAAAATCTCGAAACAAACTATCAAGGCGTTTAGTGAACGGGAAACGGAGAAATAAGTTCGGTATTTCTTTGAACTATGCCACAATTATTGGGGAATTCTCATAATAAGTTCACATAATAAAATTCTTAATTACACATTAAATCTGAAAGTAAGTATATATTTCATTAATATTTCAAAATCTCAAGTTCATAATCCATTAAAAGTAATTTTACGAAATTCAAGTAAACTAAAAGCTTTTAAATTAATTTTTCTTGGTATGCAAATATTACACATTAGAACAAAAGGTTTAATTATTATATTAAATGAAATTCAAGAAGTAAATAGGAAATAATGCAACTGTTTTAAAATTTTTAAATAGTGAAGAACATAAATAGTCGTTAAAGAAACATTAAGGTATTTAAGCACTACTCTTGTAAATATTTAAATTATAAAAGACTTGTCAAAATATAATATATATATATATATATATATATATATATATATTTTATCATCCACAAGAAATGGTAAACAAAACGAAAACTGATCCAAGTAGTTTTTAACGTTAAGAACACACACTATAAAGGATATAAGCATTAAAGCTTAGAATCAGCATTGCTACATATGGGTTACATTAATGATTGTGATATCGTAATTTTCACCAAAAATATCGTGTAAATAAGAGAAAAATGAACAACATGTCCTCGAACAATCAATAAGCTTAATATTAAAATTCGACTATCCATAACAATTTTAAATCAAAGAATGTATTTAGTCAATGAAGTTAATTTCTTATTTATGCATATACTTTACTTTTAAAGCAGAACGGATCATCTGATTAAAAATGTTCACCTTTGTTTTTAATCGCCATAAAAAGGAATTTCAGAAAAATTTTAATAATGAACGGACAGGCAAATGTAATATTGCATATTAAAATTGCATTATTAAGAAAAAATTGTAAGAAATAAATGCACAAACTTCATGTACACTGCTTCTGTCGACAGTAAAAAAAGTTTAAGAAAAATTTAAAAAAACAAATCGAATAGAGAATTTTTTCCTACATGAGCTCTCGTTACCGACAGTTGCAAAAAAGAATATCGGGTTCTACCAGTTTCATCAGGAGATAGAAATCTAGAAATAATAAATCTTTATCTCAGATTTCCATTTGTTTGAGAAAATAATCTACAAACCATAGCTTATTTCTTTAAGTGGGAAAGATAGCTCTATCATAAGCCACTCATTCACAACAAATCTGGATGTAAATATATTTAACAGTCGGAAAACAAAACAGCGTCAAAAAGAGTTCAATTTTTCTATTAAGCGATTGGTGGTTTTCCTTTAATGAAGCATTTTATAGCGTAGTAAAAAGCGTCAACAATAAAAAAAAAAATGCACATCGCACGCATTTGAATAAATTTTTAATCAAAAAATAACAGAAAAACAATTGCGTTTTAAAGTAGGTCGACAGCAACAAGTAGTAGAATTTTTTTTGTTTCTCTTTTCCCCCTTCCCTTTCATTAATGCTTTCATTTGTATTTTGATTTGGCGATGCCGAAGTAAAAAGCGCGCGTGTGAGGCCGCTGGCCTGCCAAACTGCGAATCACTGACGAATTGGATCAGGGTAGTCAAGTCGGCAGCGAAGAGAGCCCAAATAAAAAGAATAACGCTCGCTGCAGAAAATCAGGTCAAGCAAGGAAGTTATTTTCTTATTCATCTTAGTTACGCGCTCGACATAATGAATAGTAGTATGTATATAAATGAACAGTAAAACTTTTCTCTTTGCGAGTACGTTTGGCTCGAGTCATGTGAAGAGGGATTCTTCGATTGCTGCGGAAAAAGAATTTGCGTGATGATTTCGAATTGTAATCAATCATCGAGTTATTCTATATAACTGCATGGAAGATTTTGACATACTGGATAGCGTGTATTGCTTTTCAACAAGGAAGTTCCGGAACTAGAAAAAAAAATTACCTTGAATTAATAAAACTATAAATAATGAAAATCGACCTTCCGTAGGCTATGTCCAGAACACACACGACATATGCAGCTGGAAATAGCGTGAAAATGAAAGTTACAAATAAGCATTAGAAAATCAAAGTATAAGTGTATAATGAATAAGTCCCACTACTTTAGTATGTAATTAAATCACTTTTATTAAGCTTACCAAATAATGAATCTATAAAATATCGATAAATTTGTTATCAAATATACATGATTATGCATTAAAAAATTAATCGAGAATAAGGAAATTTGCGTAAAAAGTAGATTGTATAAAATGTTAAAAAAATAAAAGTTACACGAGCAACGTACAAAAAAAAAGTCGTAAAATATTTCTATTTATACGTTCTTCATGCCTTGCTGTTTACTAAAAAGGAACAGTTACGAAAGTAACACAAAATAGGTTCTTAAATTTGTTACAAGACCATGACTAGTTTACAAAATATTACGTAAAAGTCATTTCGCTAACTTAAACAGAAACAAAAATAAAACCAAATTGCTACCATGTAAAAGAAAAATTTATGTCCAACGTAGAATCTAGAATTATTTCTATGTTGTGCGAAATAAAACACTGAATTGCAATAATTGAAAAATTTAGCTCCGTCGACTTCATGTACGTAAAAATAAATACGTTCAAAAAGTGATTTTAAACTTTTTTCGAGACTGCGATCATTTACAGTAATTTTCTCAAAATCATCGTTGCCATACAATAACAGCATAAAGGAAATGAATATTTTAAAAAGGGAAAGTTTTCATAAAAATAAAAATTATATAAAAACATTAAGAAATTATTTTTGTCCAAAAAAAAAAATAATAATAAAGATACGAATTCACTATTGAAAATAAATTCTTATTGTACAATTAGATAAATAGTACTATGTTCCCCCAGCATTTAGAGGTAGGGGGAACGAATTGTTTACTCTAAAAGCAATTTAAGGAAGGAGCAACACACAAAATGTGCATACAGATAAAAGAGAGTGATAAATAATTAAGTACAGAAGGAGTCAAGTGGCGAACGATAAAGCTGTCAAAACAATTCCTCAGAACATAGAGCGCGACTAGAAATCACAAGCGATAACACGTGCCAATATTATCTACTAACTTCGTGCAGAACATGTGTTCCGGTTTATAATACAAAACACTTACATATTCCTTTCCACTATTTACTTCTCATTCAAAAACAGCTTTACTATTTACGCTATGAAGGGAAATAATAATTATGAATTATTAAAATTATTACTGATTATTTCTGTTGTTGATTTACACTTTTTATTCATAGATTAAATTTTACACAATAAATTTCGAAAAAAATTAATACGTAAATTAAGAGAAGATATGTTTTACTCAAGAAGATAAGAATTACAATTGAATCAGATTAATATTTAAAACATTTGCTTCATTCATATACATAAAAAATTAACGATCGCATTAATACATTTTTTATATACGATTATATATTTTGCAGTCTTCCAATTAAAAATGTTTAGCTTACAAATGAAATGTAAACACATTTATGTATCTAGTTCTCTTCAAGCAGTTTTAATATTTAAATTATTTCAAGTCTATTATTTCATACAACTGAATTTTATATACAAGAAAATTTAATACATTAATATGTAAAAATTCAATTTACATTTTTAGTAAAAAAAAGTATAATAATAGTTGATTGAATAAAATTCTTTAATTAACAATGTTTATTATCATGCAAACTAATAGCCGGATTTCGTTTATATAAAAAGCAAATACTATCCTCGTTATAATTAAATAGCTGTGATTACCTTATTTTATAATAAAAAAAAAAAAACGTGATGTATAGAGAGAGATTAGATTGTTTTTCACAATTTGTTTATTATTTCCTTCTCACGTGATATAACGATGTTACTGCACGTGATATATCTGAATCTTTGATTCTGTTTGTAAAATCTTAGCAATAATATGAAAACTGAATCTTTTAAACAAAATTTTTTAATCGGCAATCTTTAATAAGGAATAATTAGTATTACACTGTAACCACACTTAGCTAAAATAATCAAAATAAAGGATATCTAATATAAAAAAAAAAAAAGCTATGCTACACTGATACATAAATATAAATTCAATACATAATACGTACGCGATATTTATTTCTAAGCAAAAAATGAAAAAGTAATACAAACCTGCCAATAATTCTAATAATTTTAAAGAAATGTGTAAAGATATATTGGTATTTTATACATTTTAAAAGCATTTTTTTAATGTTACCACTCTAATAATTTTTTAATATTCCGAAACTTCTGAAATAACGAATTTTAATTTAAATAATATTAAACATGAACCTAAATTAATCAGAAAAAGGTTCAGTTAAATAAAATTTTATAATGTTTGTTAAATAATATTAAACATGAACCTAAATTAATCAGAAAAAGGTTCAGTTAAATAAAATTTTATAATGTTTGTTAAATAATATTAAACATGAACCTAAATTAATCAGAAAAAGGTTCAGTTAAATAAAATTTTATAATGTTTGTTAAATAATATTAAACATGAACCTAAATTAATCAGAAAAAGGTTCAGTTAAATAAAATTTTGAAAACACGGTATAACAGTGGAACGATCTAAGTTACTTATTTGAAGAAGAGTAAATTACGAGGTGAAACTTAACAAAAATCTACAAAGATTTTTTAAAGCAACGTAAAAGGTCCGAATAAGAATTTTTCCTGGAGGAAAAAATCCTGCATGCACACATTTAATAATCTTTCATAGTTATCTCGTATACGAAAGTACTAGAGAAAATCATAATACACGAGAAAAAAAAAAAAAATACCTGTTACAGTGTCGTGGATTGCATGACAAATTATTTGCACATCTACTGCACTTTACTTCAGAGAAAACTTAAAACAAGGGAGAAAACTCGTTGAAAACCAATCCTACTACTAAGTACACATATAGGAAGTAGAGAGAAACCTATAGTGCATTTCCAGTTCAAAAAGTTAGACACAACGAAAAGTACTATCACTACATCATAGGGAGAATCGCATACAATATTTGAAAAAAGCAAATAGAGCTGAAGAAGACATTATTATTTTAAGATGATTTCTTTCTGGTAATTTAAATGTCGAAGAATCAACTAAGAAAAGTATTTAATGACTGTTACACATAAAATTTAAAGGAACAAAATCATAGCTTAAAAAGCGTATTGTAAAAAAAGAATGAAACCACTACTAGAAATTAAATTGTCACTTGTGTGAATTTGGCGAACCTAAAATTGTGTATGCAATAAAAATTTAATTTAAAAAAAAATTGATTTATTATACTAATTAAAAATTAATTGCTCGGTATCCGAAGCTAATCAAAAGCTTTCCAGCAAAAGCAGATATAGTAATTTATCATGAAAATTCCAAGCAAGGCTATAAATTACATTACAATAATTCCATACATATTAACGCTTCATCCACACATAATGCATAAGTTTTCGCAACAAATCTACGGGAAAAAATTTAAATTTCTGTTTCGCCAAAAGTTTTTACGTAAAAAGGGAATTTCAAATATTGTCTTTATAATTACAGACAAATCGTTTTTAAATATTTATTCATAATATTAGAAGTAGATTAATTTACTAATTTTTATTTTGCGGGGCTTAAGCTACTTTTCAAAAATCGTAAAAATCCGAAGACTACAATCACTGATCACAGACCATTACAATCACCATCAACTTCCTAGAAAAAGTACTAACATTAATTGTAACTGTTTATATAAACAAAACCAATACTTACAGGATAGTATTTATGGAATATAATGAAAACGATAGGTAAATACTGTATTTTCTTTAATGGTTCATTAATGATAATATTTGACACGTTTCTTTATGGAACATAATTTACCATTCAGAAAATTTTCATTTTATTTCATATATGTTTCCATTTAATATCGGATGAGGCATTCTACTATTGAAAATTAGGCACTAATTTAACATGATAAATTTAGTGACAGAAACTCCCCGATTAAATTAATTGTCAAAAAATTAATTGCTCGGTATCCGAAGCTAATCTAAGGAAATAAAAAAATTTATTTAGCCGCTTTAAGAAATGTTAAATTCTAATAAACCAAGATTGAACTTAATTAATCTTAAAACAAGAATAAAAGAAAATTAACAAAACTGTTTACACATTTTAAAAATACTGCATAATAAAGTTTCAAATGTATTTTACATTAACAGTAATGTTATTAAAAAAATAAATAAAACGGGTTTTTTTTTTTAAATACAATAGACCAACTTTGATCAAAATCAATTTATTCCACAAAACTCAAGAACATAATCCTACAAGGTAGAAATTTCATTTGAACTTGAGACAGTATAATGGAATTTTGATGAGGGACACGACACGAAATAATGAAAGTGAAAACACAATGTCCAAGAAACAAATAATACGTGAAAGAATACTGATTTGGAGCAAGGAATGCGATTTGAGATGCAAAAATGAGACCAAGACCCCAATTCTAAGTTCGCAAAGCGGACGATTACTACAAACGAGTTGTCTCAAAACCAAGAAGGTTTGAGGATAGAAATGTTTGACACGATTTTCAACTTGTCATACATATGGGTTCTTCAGATTATATAGTATACACCTATTAAACGACTGGATTAATACACATTTAAATAGAATTCAGCTCCACTTTACACACAATAACATTTATCACTAAAAAATGTTCACAATTGCGAAAATAATATTTAGATCACACACTTTTATTATTAGTATTGAGATAATTCTGGACACAGTAGTGTACAAATATTAAAAAATATAAAATTGTAAATTAGAATGATTTTTTTAAGAATTTTTACATATATATTGTGATAAACTAATTTTGTAAAAAAAACTTTCTAGAATTTGAAAATCAACGAAACGCAATTAAAGTCATAATTAGACCTGAATATAAAAAAAATAGAAAAAAGCAAGTTTAAAGTAATAAGTATTTTATATACGTGTATATATTTTCATATAGTAAAAATTATTGGAACATTTAAAGCACATAATTATCCCAAACATAAGATATATTTTAATTTAAAATATAAGACAGCATTTAAAATTTATAAGAAAAGATAAATCGAAAAAACGAAGCCGTTAAAAGCAAGACAAAAAACCAATTTCCATTCATGGATCTACTTGTAGTTTTTAATAGTCTATATCAATGAGAACTTTAAAAAAAAAAAATCGTTTGCTTAGAATATGTGTGTAATAAAATTACAGAGTAAATACTGTTAATTTAGTTAAGTAGATATGTGATTGTGTTTGGTATATGGAACTAATTCAATAATATTGACGGTCTTATTACTCACAAAATCCTTTTAACACTATTTTTAACGAAATTAATGAGAAAATCATCGCATCTTAAAGCAAACAAAATACGAGTGACTATTTTCATTAAGATCTGCTTTTTAGGGCTAATAATTAAAAATAAAAAACGTGACAATTTTGATAAAATAAAGCCAGCCATGAACATTTTCCATAATTGATCAACACAAATTAATTAAAGTTCTTAAAATAAATTTGATGCAATCGGTTAAATTTCAGAAATCAAATAAATATAAAGCAAAGAAAAATGAAAACATACCAGAGGTTAAACTTCACAAACAATAAAATATAAAAATTACTTCTACATCCGATAATGACAGAAATAAAAAGTTATTTTCTTTGTTTCATTCTTGTTATACGAATCGATTTTTGAAAACATTTACGAAAAAATACACGGAAAACATTTCAAACCAATAAGACTGGGAAAATATTTATGAGGAAAATTTAATTTTTATTTAGAAATGTTTATAGAAATTATTTATTTATAATCAAAATGTACTGAACCACCTCAATCAATATATATATATATATATATATATATTAAAAAATGTAAGGGTATCCTTAATTCATGCACAATGAGCAATATTTTTCATATCATCGACTAACAATTTTTCCTGGCACTTTAGCTCGAAGGAAAAACTAAAATAACTTTTGCTGATATTTCATTTATAAAATATTTATTTTCCTTAAAAGTTTTGTAATTTTAATTTTATATAAATATACGGAATACGAAACAAATTCAAGCAGTTGCAAATACTCTGCATCTTTTCGTTTTTAAATGTGAAAACCAAAGTTAAACACTAGAGATGCGAGGAAAGGTTTAGATCAAGCTATGCTTTTTTCATAAATTTACAATAAAATGCAGTACTTTAAAAGACATCTAAAATAAACCACCTTTGTTAAGACACAATAAATGATAGTTTGCTTGTGGCTCAACAGTCACATTTCTGCTAACAAGAGCTAATTAATTTTTGAACTACAGTTCAAAATAGATTCAGCACCACTGCAAACATACAGGCCCCTAGGTAAGAATCGAACCATCGAACTACTGAACCAAAAGCACAAACAAGTCAGCTCAGCTTAATAAATGATGACACAAGTGAAGCAAAGTGATATATACGTACTTTAACTTAATATTGATCATTGAATGATATCTATTTTCGTCTACAAAAGTACGGATCTTTCAAAAACGCTAAACGCTACTTAAAAAAAATTCTCTGTTGTTTAGAAGATATTCTAAGTTACGAATTCAAATATTTTATTGATTACAAGCATATGAATTAATATAATAGTGCTTAATATATTAATTGTAACAAGTATTTCATTTAAACTGCATAACCTAAAAACCATAGGTGCCAATTTTTAATACAATATAAAGATACAATTCTAAATATCATTTAAGTGTTTAAAACTGAAATTTGTAAGTATGGTTAAACATATAAAAGAAAAATTTGCGTTAATTTTATTAAAAAAATTTAATTTAGATGTTTAAAATTAACTCTTAACGATCAAAGTAAGAAAACATGTTAATTACGACTTTCATTAACAGAACAATCCATGGTGACCGAAAAACTTGCGCTATTCTTTTCAGAATTTCGGTTTACAAAAGAAATTTAATTTGTTCCTAATTTTTCAATAATTAAAATTTAATTTCACAAGGAAATTGTGAAAAAATAATCGATGACTCAATTAATTATTCAACAAAGGACCAGGAAAATTTATAACATAATTTCCATGAATATTTTGAATCAGTAGTTTCAAGAAATCAGGGTAATTTTGATAAATTTCATTAAAAATGTATTAAAAGTGCCAAATTCAGATACTTTATAAATGACATTTAGTCAAAAAAGATTCTCAGACAATGTTTCCTTTTGAACAACATTTTATCATTTGAAAATTGTACTGTTAAGGTGAGCCTTGAGTATTAAGAGTATGGGAAAGAATCAGAACAAGCGGGTGGACTGAGCAGATAAGTGATATTACCGCACAACATTCTGCCCTAAAACATTATTTGAATTGAATAAATAACTGAATAAATAACTTCGTTTTTATCAGCAGAATGTGTGAAATGCTTTATGAAAACGTCCTTCGATAGGAATAGTAACCATGTGTTACTAAACACATGCTACGTGAGGAATATTCTAAGAGATATAAGAGCAATTAGATTTAATGGCTTAACTATGCTAAAAACAGTCATTACAGACAAAGAAAATACATTTCTAATTCAGGAAACTTTTACTTTTCTGGACTATTGTTTTTTAGATAGACAATCAATTTAAGCAGCATCACCCATTTCTTTAAATCAAAGTTCCTTATTTGATGTCACATACCATATGAGTAATTTATTGCAGTGAGATTCGTTAATATTATAAGATAAAATGCTGATTCTATATTCAAAACTTCATACGTGATCTTTTGCAGAAATGAAAAAAAAATTTTTTTTTCTTTTATTCTTTTACTTTTTGATATTTTTAGCTTTAAATTATAAAAAATCCGAAGTAGCATAACATGTGAAGGAAATTCTAAATTGTTTAACGTTGATTAGCTATTTATTTAATTCAACCAAACTACAGAATCGTCATTGTGGTCTAAGATTATTTCAATAATGAAGTTTTAAATAGCAGAAAAATTTGTTTAACAAACAAAATGTATAATTTTTTAAATTTTCTAATTTTTTCTTTCTCATTTTTTTTTATTTAAACGCACTTACAAATTAAAATTGTTATTAGCCCTCATGCTACTTTTATATTCTTTTCACAGTCAGCTGAGAGAGTATCAAAACTCATGGCACGCATTACGTTTTAATATAGACGAATTAAGTTCGTCTTTATTAAAACGTAGATGCGTAAAGCGTAAAACAACTCAGCACCCATACAGATTCGGTCACATCTCAATCCACGAAGAGAAAAATAGAAAAAGCGAATCAATTTATCTGAATATGAAGACAAAATATAATTACGGACGAATTACTGTGAAAAGTCGCAGAAAGAATCAAATGAATTGATGTCGACATATTGCCCCATTGTCCACCCCGTCTGGGGAATAGAATCAATCGTACATGAAGTAACGAACCGTGAAGAAGTGACCTAATATTTGTAACATGAATAAGTGAGAAAAGGCAGCGAAAGGGAAAACAGGTAAGGGTGTTCAAGTACCAATGAGAAATATGGGTAGTTGACCTTAAACACGCGTAGCATATGCGACATACTTAATTTATCTTTTTTAGAGAGAATTAAAAAAATGACATAATAAACTGCTTTTTAGTAAGTTTTCTCAAACTTAAAAGTTAATTCCAAAATATAAAAGGTGACTTGTGAAGGTTGCGTCAGTTTCATCGAATATACGCTAGCTATGTATTGACTGCTGTTATTTTATGTAAAATGGTTTAAAACTGAACTTGATTATACAAAAACAAGAAAATTTAAATAATCTAACAGCTCCATTTAAGTATTAAAAAAAACTTGCCAAAATTCATTATCAAAATTACCATCATACAATTACTTTAAATACATGCATCAAAATAGATTGTAAATTAAACAATCTTTTAAAATTTGTACTCAGTAAATAAAATAATCCATGAATTTACAATATGAGTGCAAATCATTCAACTAGCAGATAATTACAAGATTTTTACACAGAGCTTATAACAATTGCTTTAAAAAAATGTAAAAAAATATTAACAGGGTATTTAAGAAAAGTATTGACTTTCAAAGAAATGCTACGGAATGTTTTAACACTCACTTAAATGAGTCTAATGTAAGAAAATTAAGTTCGAGCAAATTACTAGTTTTCTTAGAAATTGAAAACCCAAGGGCATTCTAGATTTAAAAGCAATGTAAAACACGTTTGGAAAAAAAAAATCGCAGACACAAAATTTTAATTACTACTTGAAAGACAGCGATGCATCGAGAGAATCTAGTTGGAAAGTAATAGTAGGAGAACTCTTAGCATTTACTAGGTCAATTTATGGAAGCAGACAGACAAGTAAAGCATTTTCTATGAGCAAAATACTCAATAAAGAACTAGTTTTACAAGGAAGAACTGGTTTCAAATAAAAACCAGAAATGCTCAAGAGTTGTATATCTGGGATTACAATGCGATAATTTCGCTTTGGTAATATTTTTCACGAAGCTTCAAGACTCACTTTCAAAAATTACTTTCATTCAGGGGAATAAAAATAGAGACAAATTATTCTCTGAAAATGTTGAAATTCGAGAATAGATGAAACTTTACTTATCTACTCTAATCTGCAACCATCAAACTGCTTTAAAATACTTTTATTAAGAAATGAAACAAAACTCAACTAATAAAATAATTGCTATATAACTGAATAAAATATATCCTACTGCCTTTGAAAAACACTAAGTCATATTTTTATACATTTCTAAAGCATAAATCCAGTTACAGGATTAACATGCATTAATTTTAGAATGTCGTAGTAAACGCGAAGGAAAAATATATTTTTTATTTTATATTATTTTTTAATTTAAGAATAAAGGTCATAAAAAAAAGTAGAAATTTTAACTTGAAATTGCTATAATATGAAAAAAATCAAACAAAAAAATGCCATAGGTATACAATGCACGAGAGACTTACCTTTAAAGTAAAACAAAGTATGAAGTTAATATGGACACATGAATTAAAGAATTTTTAATACAGCATTCAAATACTCTGAATACTTGCCGATTAACTACTACAGCTGAAAAAATATCCAAATTAAAAAATTATATTTTTTGGATAAATATATTATACAGAAAATCACAAGTGATTAAATTTTCAATTTTGGCGCATAGATCCCGACAAATTAATATTTAGAACGACTTTTGACAGCCATAGCATTTATATATCTAATCATTAGATGGCGTGAACAGATACAGAACTGGCACGCAACTTCAATCGATGACAGATTACCAATCGTAGAGACAGACATCTTGTAAAAGGAATCGCGAGACGATTGACTAGACGATATTTATTGGTAAAATATTTCGAAAACATACAAGCCACAGCAGGCGAACGAACATTCCCTGCAACAAATAAAACCCGTATAATACATATAGTCGTATTATAGTGAAACATTGTTGACCTGTAGAAACAGGTCTTGAATAAAGAGTATACATACATATAACTATGTAAAAGAGCCTCGAATATACTTAATGGTTAACGAGTAATGCTTTTTGACCCCGGCAGAATAATCATTACCTCGCATGTTCTACATGCTTCCAACAGATCTCCAACATAACAAATGTATTCAAGTAAAAATTTCAAAAATGTCTATGCTAATAAAAAATGCAATGGCTATTGTTTAAAGTGGCGTCTCAATGTTAACAAGAGGTAACCAAAATACATGTAATGATATTCTATACCATTGCTTAAGGTGATGCTCCAGTATGATGATGCAGAATGCAAGTACACACGTTTTTCACATTGCTACCAGATGTAACCATCAAAATGCTATGAACCAAGATTCGCCTGAAAACATGACATTATGCCGTTCCTGCACCCAGTTATTTTTTTATATTTCCAATACAGCAGGCGATATACAGATATTACGCCGTACAGATATGAGAAAAAATACAAAATATAAAGCAAACACAGAAACTGAATAAGAATTAAGGTATAAAAACACATTAAATTACGATAAATTGTTCAAAGTCATTCAAAGAGTCTGGCTTCCCAGTATCGGAAACAGATGCAGTTCTTTGCAAGGGAGAGCATACACGAATATGAGTAGCAGTCATCGCCGCATCACTGCAGCAGAGGGTTGTAGGCAGGGCTATTATTCGAAATTTAGTATTATATGAATTTTATAGAGAAGAGTACATAAGTATTTATGCTCAGTCGTGAGACGAATGGAAACTACAACTTTGCTTTGAGGACAATCGGGGAGATTCCTTCAAGGGGAGAAAGGGATTCCTTCACTATTTTTCTTTCGTAAGTTCTTTTAGTGATGACATGCATGTCTGCAAGTGTTTGATCGATCATTTAAGAGGTGGATTTATAGTTAACTAGGTTAAACAGGGCCTGTTCAATAAAACATTTTTGGCCAGCTCATCCGCTTTTTCGCTACTAGATATGCCTCAGTGAGATGGTATCCACAGTAAAACAATTGTTCTATACGTTTCGTGCATTTTTTCAGTTAAAGATCTACATTACATTACGGACATAAAGGTAGGTTCTTGAGAGCAGTTGGCAATGGCCATTATCGCCGCTTGTGAATCTGAGAAAATGATAGCCTGATCGGAAAAAAAAGGACGAGAATATAGATGTGCTAAACACACTCTACCTCAACTTACCAACGAACGAAATTTTGACTGTTTCCAAAACAAGATGAGAGAAATGTTTACAATAAGTACCAGTTCTGGACACACTACCTATCTTTTAGCTCTGACCATTCAGTATATATGTGTAAACATGTTTCATGAGGAAACCGATTTCAAAGTTTTTGTTAACATCATTAAAAGCATTCCGATCTGTGATAAAGTGTAAAAGATATAAAATTCATAATCACTGAACTGAAGTCTATATAGTTGTACAATTGTCGTCGAACAATTAGGCACTTGCCTTGCAAGATAACACATCTTGATGATAAGGATTTCAGATGTGGCTATATGATAACATATACATATGTTTCTTCGGGTGATAGCGGAACGCTGAGATAGCAAAGCCCTCAGTGTAAGTGATTTGAACATAATCTATTCTATATTCTATAAACAATTAAGGGATTTCGAAAAATACGAGTAACAATTACAGCGATATTATAAACCGTAATCCTGATAGGCTGCAATGAAACCTATACCAGTCAGAAACGAACTGGTAAGCATATCTTACACGAAGTATCATAACTTTTTACAAGGAACAACATTTAAATTCGATTTATATATAGAAATTTGCGGTATTATTTCTCTATTTAAACACATTATAGATGGTCGTTACTAGTGCCTATTTTCATGAATGTATTCAAAAGCTAACTAATCATTTGCATATCACAGCATAGTCTACCTTTTGGTAAATTTCGCACATTTAGCGTGTCGACCTTTTAATGTTCCAATTTAAGATACTTTCCACTTCTGAATAAATAGAATAATGAATAGAATTTATAGGAAAACAATTATTGAAAAGAATTGGATTTTACATATTTCTTAATTTCTACTTCTACATAGTAATTATTTCCTCATTAATTTCTACATAATATGTATAAATTATTGAAAAGACTTGTATTTCAATTATTAACATTCTATATTCTGATTGTAATATATTAAACTTAAAATTGCATTTTCAATAAAATAAAGTTTCAGTTAATATATAGAAACTCAGGAATATGATATAAAATTTGGCAATATAATTCAGCTTAAATTTACTAATGAAATGTAAACGTTTTCATCAAAATTTTTATACTTTTAATAAACCATTTGAGTGGTTGGTCGAGTTTTATGCAGTAAGATTAAAAAAAGGACAAGTTGCGCCGATAAGCCAATTGAAGCGAGAACAATCATTCAACAATAACAATGTAATTCGCAAAATTCTCACATTTAGAATGACATGTTACGAATAAATATCAAAGGCGTAAAATTTATTTTTAAAAGTTTAATATGTGCAGTTAATAAAGAAAGCGCGAGAAATGGAACTTTTAAATCGGAATTCTTGACATACATCCCAGAATTAATATAACAACGATTTTTTTTCTGTACATATGTATTATAAATAGTACCAAGTAGCATTAGACTTACTTTTATGATTATTAACATGGCTGTAAATCATATGATAAAGAGACAGAAGTAATGACAGAAATTCTAATTTTCTTATTTCCATGTAAATTCCAACGCACTCAAGACAAATTTAGAATTTCACAAAATATAAATTTTAAATCAATAACTTCAGAACAGATTTGAAGACCCTAACATTAGCACTCGAGATAGATGAATACAAGAACAGATGAATTGTATTAAATATATTCTAATAAAGATCAAGACACTTTTTAACAATATAAGATAACTTTTCGCATTAAAAATCATTCTTATTAATTAAAGATAAGCAAATTTAAATATATAATTTGATATCAGTTTGATTAACTCTAAGAAATGTAAATTCTATGACAAAATTACCTTGAAAGTCTATTTCTCGTCTGAGAAAGCTATTCTATGGAAAACATAGAAATGGTTTATTCTCTCAACCAATCTTTCATATATTCTTGGAAAATATTAGAAATTAGTTTTAGAAAAATTCTGTTATTTCACTAAATATCATTCATTGACCATAAATAACTTTCCTTTATTGAGTTTTTACTCTATCTGCTTAAAATAGCTATCAGATGGAAACTTTCCTTATTATTTTAAGAAGGAAATAGTTTTTTCGTCCATATCATAACTTTGCACAGACATGCACGTTATATTAAAAAAAATTCCCGTTTAAACAAAAAATATTTTAGTTATCTGGAAAATAAAAAATATTTTTAATAACATTATTGATTGCTTTCAACAATATTAAATTTTGAGCATTAAAAGTCAATTAAAAAAAAAGTCTCTTCAATTATCATTTCTCTCTCATTTGCAGTTTCACTAACATAAATGACTAGTAATTTTATTAAATGTATAAAAATAAAATTTATTAAATAATGAATATTTTTCATAGATTAAAAAATATATAAAAGAAATATGTAATTTCATAAAAAAAAGATTTTAAAATACTTTATTTTTATCGACGCTGTTCAGGATTACATAAAACATGAATTTTAAATTTTCTTTTCTTGAGCTCACATGTGATTAACATTCATCACTTAAACTTTAATAACTTTAGTTTCATCTTTTGTTTCATAATGTAAGAAGTAAAATTAATAAAACAAAAAAAATTATAGATTATCAATATATTTTAAAATAGGAGAGGAACATCTGTTTAAAGCTTTCTAAACGTTAATTTTTTTTAACTGTCAAATTATTTTAAATTATAAAACAATTGTAGTTAAATAAAATAAAAACATTAATTTATTTTTTAAAAATTGAATCCTAGTGTGATTAAAGTAATAGCAATAAACTAAATAAAGAAATAGTTTAACTTTAAATTAATTCAATCGAAAAAATTAAACGCTATCCGGAAAGTTGCTTTGCGCACTTAAGCGAAACAGTTTTTTTTTATGCCAACATTATTTACAAAAGCAAATTCTTTCATCGCAAGCGTATGGAATTAAGATTGCAACAATAAGTCTAAATAAGGAGTTGTCAACTAACGAGACATCGCTGCCATTCGACTTCACTATGTAATTTGAGGCCTGCTGGGGAGCTGATGCTGCCATGTGATATTCAAATGGTTTGTGCACACAGCTTAGACAACAGCAAACATGCGATTCCTTGATCATAAATTGAAATCTTTGGTATATCAAGTGAAATAGGAGGTAGATAAGTCGCAAATCATTTTGTTTATTTTTGTCAACTGAAAAATATTAAATCTAAGAAGCTCTCCTTTTATTTGATACTATTAGTTTATTGAGATGTACGCATATTTTTATTATTCACTTATAAAAAAAATTGTTTTGAACTTACAACTTCATAAAACCTGCATATTTAGAGTTTGAATATTAACTCCACTAAATAAACTGAATTTTCATGACAAGACTTAATCTGGAAAAAGAACTTCTTTCTATGTAGAGAGACAAAGCTTTTCTGTAAAAAAATATTACTTTTATCTTAAAGTTGCTTCTGAATAATGAATAATTTTTCATTAAATGAAATTTTCTATTTTGAGTCCCCCCCCCCCGAGAAATACAGTAATTGTGGTGAAGTTATCACACGTTATTATCTTATATGTCGGTACTCGAAATTACGAAATTGCAATAATTCTTAAAGAACATCAGTATAATCACGCGCACGCGTATTAATACACATTATTCCTACAAAGACCATAAAAAATGGGCTTTAAGAACAGTAAATACGAACTCCAATAAAAGCATCCGTTCAATATCATAAAAGAAATGTCTAAGCGATGCATTGATTTTGTTGTTTGTTGTCAGTAAAAAATAGCAGAAGGAAGAAAACACAAACAGCGACAGACATTAATTACAAAAATATGTGCCCAGAGAAACCGGAACGGTGCAAAGGTCTGGTCTCGTTTCTCTTCCCCTCCCTCAAACCTACCCGGAAATATTTCCACACAATGAACTTGTTGCCACCCCTTGCAAACGTCCTTGACCTTGGTCACATCGTGGTTTGGCTATAAATTCGAACTCGTGAATTTTCCATGACAATCTATTGTACAGAATTTTGGATCAATATATTTATGAAACATGTTCCTTTATAGAAATTTTAACTGATGCACAAAAATAAATACTTCTTATGATTCTTAGAATCATCACAAACGAATTTTTATGTGTGTTTTCTGTTTTCCCAAACTAAACAAAAAAATACCTTTACCAAAAAAATAAATTATGATGTACCTTTGCAAAAATAAAAAAAAAACTAGAGTAAGTAATAACTATGATTTTCAAATAGTTCAACGAGACAAATTCCAAGTTCAATCATGTGACTAAATGAACCATTTCATTTGAATCTTCACTTGAGATATTTTTCCGTCCGCCATTAAATACATTTTTTCATTCGGCCAAAATTGGGGGAGAATTTATATTTTACAATAAAAAACACTGTATAAATACTATAAAAAAGTAAAACAGAAAATACGGAAAAGATGAACAGAGAAAAAAAATAATACGCGGAATTATATTAGAATAAGAAATTAAAAGCTTTTCCATAATATGGAATTTAAAAGTATGTTGGTACTAGATGAAATAATTCGAAAATTACAGTTTCAAAAATATAAGTTTTGAAAGTTTTAGCAATTAAGAAATATTTACATACTTATCGAAATAATTAATCAAAAGGAAATTTTTTCCTCGATAGCTTTGTGATTGATATATATAATTTTTAATTCTTCAATTAACACTTCTTTACATCATAGTAAATTACACCTTACTTCCTTGGATATATTGAAATTTCCTCGAACTTAAAAAATTATTATCAATTCCCCTTTTTTGTTATAGCTTTTCCTCTCTTATTCTAATTTTTGGGAGAAAAAAAAAAAACATGTATCTCCAAAATGTTTTAGATCTTGAATTTATTTAAAATTTTATTATGACTGCAAGTATAAGAGCGTAATAAAATTTCTTGATTAATAATTTGATTCGATAATTCGCAAAATGGCACTTCCAATTAAATTTTTATCCACACAAACACACACACATTATTAACGCAACATAATGTAATTGAAAGAGCTAAAGGACAGTTCGAGTTGTCATCTTCAAATCACATTTCAGATATATTTTTAGAAACGATCGGAAATGGAACATGAACAACATTCACACCCTTCCTTAAAGACAAGCTAAAGCAACTTAGGGATTTAAACATGTGTGTGTAAACAATATTCTAAACTAAATGTCATTTTTGAAAGATTACAAATTTAACAATTTATTAATATGTTTATTTTTAAATTTTATAATAAAATATTTTTATACTTAACATCTTAAATTTTTATTCTTAAGAGTT
Organism: Latrodectus elegans; assembly: GCA_030067965.1. NCBI lineage: Eukaryota > Metazoa > Arthropoda > Arachnida > Araneae > Theridiidae > Latrodectus > Latrodectus elegans. The sequence continues at coordinate 52,156,261 of CM057814.1, read as the reverse complement.
TAACTGTAAGTTTCCAAAAGTAATGAATGTAAAATTTTCAGAAAATATATTTATACATATAATGTATATTTTTAAAAATATCAAATTTATTGAGATTTTTAAAATAAAACTGAAGTTTTCTCCACTACTTACAAAAAGATCTTATAATTCAGTTTAGGAAGATAAACTAATTTCTTTTTCAATTAAAACGTTTTCCGCACTGTTGAGATTTGAATCAAATAGATCGCTTGAAAAAAATGAAATTACTATCACTACATCGTACTGACGTAAAGTATAAAAAAAATACTACAGAAAAAAATTTGCAAATCATAAACAGTATAAATGTAAAATATCTAAAATGTTTCTTTTGAACAATACTTTGTTTCAACAATTTAATCCATTTTGGAATAAGCTTAATACGACTCTTCAACTGTCAGACTCTTGAAATAGTCTGAACCTTTACCTATCGTAAGCGACAAAAAAAATCTTGTTACTGATCAACACAGTAAAGATCCAATTAATAAAGATCATAGAATAGTGTAATTTAAACATTTGCTCATTTCATAAAACCTTACCGAATTAAATATTGACATCAACAAATTATCTCAATAACATTTTCGTTTATTTCCGTTATACCTTAGTCGTATAATAAAATTTTAAACTCAAGCACTTCCCTATTAACAACTGTAATTGAATTTTTTCAATGATATATAACTGATTGGTAATTCTTTCAAAAGATTTTCATGAATCTTAAACATAATTCAATGATTTCAGCAATTCTGACCACTATTGTAAGCTAACAATATGTTTGCAAAGAGGAATATTGTTTAATAAAATCGAAATCACGTTATGTCATAATATGATACACATAATAAAGTCTATATAATTCAGATTTTTTATTGCCATTTCGTTCAATGGATGCGATTGGTTACAATGCTTTATGGGATTAAAAAAAAGGGGAGGACAACATTCAAAATCAATATCTAAGCGACCTCATTTGAGAACTGAATTGTTTAATTCATAGCTGGTTTGGCAGATATTCATCAATAATGCCTTACACAATTAACTGCTGGGATAAGCAAATGCATGGAAGCCATATTCCGTACGAGCAAGGTATCGCTGCTGCATTAGTATCGCTGCATGCACAGAATCTTCTGAATTTGTACACCACAGATAAAGTAATGCGTTTCTTCTAATGTGATGAAGAGGAAGTATAAAAACATACGCACTTTATCATTTCATTTCAATCTTTCTGGTTAAGTAATGAAACCAGTTTCTCAAATCAGTTAGAAATGAAGAGCTTCCCTTGAATGTTTAAGGAAAAAATTAACAGTTCAATAAAAAAAATTGTATTTTTTTATAAATAAATAAAAAATTCCCAATTCATGACGGAAGTTGAGCCAGTGCGACACCAATATTTGAGCCTACATAAATTATTTCATCAAGGATCCAGCGAAAAAAAAGCAACTGCTTCCATGAATGTGCTGTTTTGATTCTCGGAATGATACAGTTTTAAGAAAGCTGGGCTAAATCTCTTAAACAGTTTGTTTTTTAAATACAACAAATCGAGTATTATATAATTTTTTTAATAATTACTTTAAAAAAACAGCAAAATGACACATATATCATAAGATTCTAGATGGTCTCCTCTTCCGTTTCTGGTCGTTTAAGTCCTCGTAAAATATATGTACACTAAATCGTAAATTTCAACAAATTATATATATATATATACACACACACACACACACATACATATATATATATATATATATATATAACGTCAATATAAATTAAGGTCACTTCAAATAAACAAAATATAGATTATAATTAATAAAATAAAAAATTCCGTGACTACATCGTAGGTCAAATTATAGCAGACAAAAATATTTTAAATTTCCTGTCACTGTCATCGCAGAGTACTCAGAAATCTGTTCAAGCAGAGAGATACAACATCAATGATGAATCCAGCGCAATATAACTGAATAAATATATTGATAAATCAACTTCAAAATAATTGAAGTTATCTTTTTTTACGCTATTATTTTAACAACTTCCTTGATTTATCAAACAGGTACGTTGTGAAAACATTTTTAATCTTGAACTAAAAAGAAATTTCTTTATAAGAGGAAAATGTCCATATTTCCAAAGGCACAAGCTTTGATTGAAAAATCCAAATTAAATGCAAAAAAAATATGATCGGACTTTAGTTTTTAAATAGCAATAGTTAAATCATTCTTATATTTCTATTAGTTAAAGCAAAAATCGAAATTTATTAACAATTGAACTATATAAAGCAACATGTAATTTATGTTGTTAGTGATTAATTTTTTTGTGATTAAATCAATAAACTGTAAATCTGAAAAAGACAACTAGACAGCAACGTACAAAAACATCCATAAAATATTTCAAAGAGTACATGGCATTCTGTTAAGGCAAAAATATAATAAAAAAAAAAAATGAATAAATTAAAAAATATATATCTCCTATTATCCTAATTTGAAAAAATACACTTACCCCATTAGAATTTTGAAATTGAATAGTAGCTTTTGAGTCAGCACTTCCCTAAAAAATATAAAGAATTCAGAAAAGACAGAAAAATATTGGAAGTTCAAATTTACAATTCACGTAATTATGTTGCAAATTAGATAAAGAAAGGAATTATTCAACCAACTTAGTTTCAAAAGCACACACATGTAAAAAGTACTGCTGTCAATTTAATAAGGAATTCAAAACAAAAATTATTTCCTTAAATAATGGCATAAAAAATTTTAATTAATTAAAATTGGTAATTTTACCTTAATTTGAGAATGCTAATAAACCATAATAATAGATATAAGAAAATCTTTATACATTTACACTATAAAACTTATTTTAAAATATTTTCTGTTTAAATAAAAATAATAATTTAAAGACTTTAATAGCAATGCTAATCTTAATTTTAATTACCTTTTTAATTTGACATATAATATCAAAATAAGTTTTCAATTCTTCAAAAATTAAAAAAAAATCACAAATTTAAAAAAAAAAAAAAAAAAAAAAAATTTTCCATGAACTGAAAAAAATTTACATTCCCTTTACTTTAGACAATATGGAAGCATCACTAAACAATCTAATGTCTGCATATCCTATACTTTTCAATAAAAATGTTTAGGATTATTCAGATATAATGAATATTAATATCATTTAAAGATCATTAACATGAGTTTTAAAGTTAGATGTTTTTATGGCTAAATTCATGAAATAGTTATTTAAATTATCTTTACAAGTACATTAAATTAGCTATTTTTAAACTTTTTTTTTTACTTTTTTTTTTTGCAAGTGAAGAATTTATTCTTTTTTCCCCCATACAATTTCATATTTTTAGTCTTTCTATTTTAAAAAATGTGAGACTCACAGATTTTCAATTATGGCCCATGTTCTTTCTGAAGCATATAATGCACAATGCAATGCAAGATCATAACTTACAACATTCATCCAAGTTTTATTCAATATTAAAAAATTAATCAAAAATAATTAAAATTAGTTCAAAGAAATTTTAAAACAATACAAAAATTTTAATCTATAAAACAAATTCATTCTTGTACTACTACAATGAATTTCAAATTGTTTTGCAAAGTTCAGAAACAAGATACTGTTTGTGCAGTTATAAAGATACTTTTGAGAGATTGAGATTACCTTTGAATTAAAAATGGACATTACACTCAAAATGGATAAAATGGAAAACAGGATTTTGTTGTTAATTGTAAATTTTTTTTAAACTTATGCCTAAAGCCCTTATAGCAATTTAAGATAAAGTAAATTTACATTTTTTATACTAAAATGTTTAAATACATAAAAAAATTTCAAAATGAGTTTAAAGACGAACATTTTTTGTTTTTATATCAAAGCATAGTGACATATTAAGACACACTCGATAATACCTCATTATTCAAAGGACAACAGGCAACCTATCTTATCAATTCCTAGAAGTGCATTCAGACACTCTGTGTGAAGGGATTGACCTTCTATGTCAATACCTGAAAGCATAATTTTTGCAAAAATTTCCAATAAGTAAAATCAATTACAGTACCCATAAATAACAAAGATCATATATTATTTGATGGTCATTACAGTTATCTTATTCTCCCACAGCTAGTTGTCTATGCTAGTCAAAGTCTACAAGCCCAATGAATCTTCAAAAACAAAAGGACTAGTTTTAATCCCAATTCATGTTAAATAAGACAGGGATGAAGCATTTCTGCTTACTGCTATGAGACAATGTCTGCAAGTCTTTTCAGGTAAAATGCTGGATTGTCTCCCAGGAAACATTAATAGGGTAAAAAGACATTCCTGAAGAAAATAACCCAACAATTGTACAGATGCCTTATAATGGCTTTCAGCTTTTAGAGTTAAATCTCATAGTTAGAAAATCATTTTTTTTATATTTAAATCATAATGGATTTTATTTGTATCTAAAATGGATCATTAAAATGTCATTGAAATTTTTGTGTGTGTGTGTGAGAGAGAGAGAGAGAGAGAGGTTTGATTAGAACTAGAGTTCATACTAGTTAAAATTAATAAATTAAAAAACCTTCATTTACTTCAAAATGAAACAGCAAATAAAAACATTACAAAAGTTTTAACATCAAATAAAAAAACAAAAAGTGAGAAATACTGAAAATTTTAGAACAAAAAATAAAAAGTTCTTAAAATCTAAATGTGATATTGGATTGTTGTAAAGATTATTATAATAAATCAATGTGTGACTAATTCATGAATTTTTATTAATTTAGTAATATTTAATTATGATTTGCTGCATATAATTTTTAAATTTAATTCTCTCTGTAACAAAGTACTTACTATACTGGAAAAAAAATTGTAGAGAATTACACACATTATTTAAAACTAAAGAAACATCTTAAATTTAGAATTAGCAAGAATATTTTATTCTTGAGGGATGTGAATGTGAGCTGAAGTATACATTTAATCATATTAATCTAATTTAGAAATTTTTTAAATTTGTTTATAAGTATATAAGCATTTTTTTTATATAATCACAAGTATTAATTCATGCTAACTTAGAAATTGGTCAGGCAATTTTTGCAATCTAAATAAATCATAGCACTGTCAATTAAATTTCTTAGAAAATTAAAGAAAAATGCAAGTTAGAGATATTTCATTTAGACAATAAAAATTAATTTGTATGATTAAACATTAAGTTCTACAACAAAAAGAATTCAAATTCATGCAAAGATACTCCCCCCCCTCTCTCTATGTGTGTATGTGAGGACAAACAATGACATTTATATTACTACTTGAAGAGAACGGTGGAATATGCATTAATTTCAGCAAATACTAATTTTCAGTTAATGATATCTAGCAAATGTTTTGAATTTAAAGAAACAATTATGTGGTCCCTTATCAATAAAAACTTCCAAAATAGGTTTTTCCAATTCTTATAATATTTATGAAAGGTAGCATAACAGAAAAATTGAAAGTAGGATATAAGAGTTTACATATAAGAAAAACAGTAAATGTTCAAATTATGCCAAGTGAACTAGAGGCAATCAGAATTAACTTAAAATACACAATTCCATATTTTATCTCGTGTTTTAATATATAAAACAAATTAAAAAATACATTTTCTATTTTTTACAACACAAATATTTTAATAATGATATTAAAGAATGTGACTATAAGCCAATATTATCAGCTTTTTAAAATGTACTATTTTACATGCTCATTTTGTAATGAGAAATTGTGTGAATTGCTATTTTAAGAATTCGTCAAACTGCATACTTTAAGTTTAGAGTAAGAATTTTTGCAATTAAATCATGATTTGCAATTAAATGTTTCTTTTATTCTTCAATAAAAATAGGACAGGTAAATTCGATTACAAAATAATCTTTTTTGCAGAATAATTGCTTAATTTAAAAATTTAAATGAATTTTCTTCTTTTGAAAAAAAATGAAAGAAAAACTAAACTTTATAGCAAGAGAGTCTATGTGGGCCAAGTCCTACAGTGCTCATCTCTGTTTTCCTGATCGAGAGGCACTGGGACATGAAACATATGTTCCGTTTTTAGGTGGTCAACCTAATAAGGAACCCCCAGTGTTTAGATCCCAAGCAAACTTAGTACTCAGTTTATCAACCCAATGAAGAACTGAAAGGCTGAGTCAACCATGCCCAGCATGAGGATCAAACCTCGAACTTGTGCTTTGAGAGTGTGAAATACTGCCACTAAGCCATCAGGCTTCCTAGAAAAAAACCATCACTTTAAAAAAAATAATGAAACTACATCTGTTTGTCTTTCCCACTGAGTATCCATTCTAATTTTATTGACTTCTTTTATGTTTGAGCACCTTAATAAAGCTTTAGTTTGTCTTGGCAGTTATACTGCTAAATAAGCATCTTATGTTGATTGCATACTGTTTGCACTTAAGAGATAATTCATCCAGGACCTAAAGTTTCAAATGCATGTAAACTATTAAATATCCATAAATGCATAAAGTATTGAACAAAAGCCCAGAGTACTATATATTCAGTAACTACTTCAAGAATACTCAACTACTTTTATTCTTCCATTTCCAAAGCTTATTATTTTTAAATAAATATACAAAAACTAATCATTTGCAATAGGAGATGTCTATACTTTTGGGAATAATAGGTGTCAGACATGATCTCAACCTCAGTTAAACTATAGGGTATGTGTATCATTCCTGTTTTCTGCACATGAAATTAGAGTTTGGTTTGTCGCTCAATGGTCATTTTTTGCACATAAGGGCTAACTAAACTGGTACCTATGGTTTAAAGTGGATTCTGAACCACTAAAAACATCCATGCCCAAGGTGGGATTTGAACCTTGTTGAATCGAAGGCAAGAGGCCAAGCTGGCAGCTGAATGGTTAGCGCTCTTGCCTTCGGTTCAACAGTTCGTGGGTTCGAATCCCACCTTGGGCATGGATGTTTGTAGTGGTTCAGAATCCACTTTAAACTGTAGGTCCTGGTCTAATTAGCCCTCGTGTGCAAAAAAGGACCATTGAGCGAAAAACAAACAAATGAAGGCAAGAGCGCTAACCATTGGGCTTCCAGCTCGGCCACACAAGATTAGATAAGGATTGATAATTCCAAGATGATTTAATGTACACATCAAAATACAAGGTGGTGATTTTGAGGCAAGATTTAGTTTTGTGTTCAATGATTTGGTGCTCAAAGATTTTTGGCACAAGAAGGCTGGTTAAACCAAGACCTGCAAATTGAATTGAATACTAACTATTCAACTGCCAGCTCAGTCCAATTAAGACATTGACTTGCAGCTTAAAATAATTTCTGAGCAGCTATAATCATCAAAGATAAAGGTAGGGATCAAAACTATAAACAGCTAATTTGAAATCAGAACTTTAACCATTCAGGTTCAATGCACATCTATCAGAGTTGGCCATAAGTAATTTCTTCCTTTGCAATGTATAAACAAGGTTTACAACTAGTAATATTGATAATGAATAAGCTTACTTGCCTTTGAGAGTGAGTATTAATAAAATATATAATTCAACCTATAGATTGATTGGGTGGTTTTTCAGGTGCAAGATCCCAAAAAAGGACATATTGAGAAAATTCTACTCATAGATAGCATGCAAAAATATTTTAAAAAGCCTCATAAAAACACTTCAGTTATTTGATGTAATATGCAGTGTTGTCTCACATGACTAGGACCATACTATGTTATTTAGAATATAAAACTAAATTGGAATAAAAAATTTAAATTTTGCAAATAAAAATAACTACAGCTAACAATACATTAAGTGAAAAATTCTCTTAAATATTATTCATTACACAAATGAAAAAGATTCAACAAATCTAAAATTAAAATGTGAGTAGTTCAGGTATGCCATATCAATACATTCTACTGTTATACCAGTGATTCTCAACTATTTTTTTGCTGTGGCACACTTTCAACGATTTCAAAATTTGGCAGCACACAAAGAAAAAGATAAGTTTACAGGTTATTTATTTACCTATAATTCACTGTGTAAAATAATTTATGATAGTAATTTTGAATGTAAAATAAAATATACATTGTGTTGTTTGAAAAGTAATTTAGTTTTTTCTTGGGAAAATGAAAGACAATTTTCGTACAATGAATAAATATTTTATTAAATTATATATTGGCAATTCTGGTCCAACACCTTTTGCCATTTTTCTGGTAGAACCATGATGCCATGCTCATAAAATTTTTGGTCCTTACTAGCAAAAAACTATTCCAAGTGATTTTTGACCACTTCATGTGAAGTAACTGGAACAAATAATCTGAAGGCACCAGGCCTGGAGAATATGGTGGGTGTGGCAGTGTATCCTTTTCAAGCTGTAAAAGCTTTTGGCGAGCAACCAAACTCACTGAAACTTGTATGAGGTCTCGCATTATTTTGGTTGAATACTACACCTTTTCTATTGATTGATTCTGACTTTTCTGTTGAAGTGCATCATTAATGTGTCCAGCTGATAACAGTAGACTTCTAAACTGTTGTGTTATCTAAAAACAGCTTTTTTTAAAAAATGTTTTTTTAAATCCCACCAAACAGATTTCATCACCTTTTTCAGTGGGTATTGGCTTGAGCCAGTTGATCTTTTTTGTTCCACAATCTCTTGTATTTGACATTGTTATATACAAGCCATTTTTTGCCCCTAGTAATGATGTACTTCAAAAATTAATGATTTTCGTGATGTTTGAGAAGCAAATCAGAGATGTCAAAGTGGCGACAAAAATTTATCTCCTTAAAAATATGGGGAACCTATATATCGAGACTTGAAGTTAAAAACCCAAGAATTTCAAGTAGTCATGAATAGTTGACTTTGTTAAATTTACCTCTCATCGATCTCAATAGTGTTGTTATCCGTCGATTTGTATCAACTATTGCCTTTATCGTGTTTTTATCAGCTTCACCTAGCCTTCTGGAACATGGTGCATCTTTGATAGTAAAGTTGCTTGATCAAAATTTTGCAAACCAATTCTAGCACATGTGTGCTATTGATAAATCATCTATATACACATCAGTTCATTTTTCTGGCTTGAATAGCATTTTTACTTTTTCTATTGTAAAAAGTAAAATATGACAATACTACTTATTGCTATCCATATTTAAAAGGGCACCAGCCATAAACTACTCCGTAGAATTAGTTAAATTTTTTCACACACAACACTTGCTATATTATCTCTCAAAACACATAAGGATTATATGGCCCAAATGTGAAGTTAGGTTCGAAAAATAAAATTAAATCCGCTGTCAGGGAAAATACGAAATTATTTTTAGAACAACCCAATACTTCAAAAACACAACATTTATTACTTTACTTGTAATAAAAAACAGAATTTTTGCAAATTTGAAGGCACATAAAAGTGCTGCAGCACAGTGGTTAAAAATCACTGGATTATATTTGTTTTGCAAACCACAATAGAATTTTTTTTTTTCTAAGAACACAATGTAAACACAGAATAAGTAAGAATTGGATGTTGAGAAATCATTAATGAAATCTATCTTTACTGCATTATTTACACAAGCTTTAGAAAGTAATAAATTTAAATCAAAGGATTTATTTTATGGCAGTGGTGGAACAAATGAATTTTTTACAAATCAGACAACTACAAATTTTCTAATTACTTTCCCATTTCTAAGGTTATTTCTATCATTTTAAACTGCTTTTGCATCAAATAATTTTAATCTAAATCTTTTGTCATTTTTTTAACAAATATTTTAATTTCAGAAAAAGTTAAGATTTGGGTATAAAGTTTAAATGATATTCTGAATTCCTACATACATTGATGAATGAAATAAGGATTAAAATCATAATTTATTAAGTTGGAGATCAATGTAATAAGAATTCAGATGATTAATTTGACAGATATAGAAAAACTAATTCAATAAAAATCTACAATTAAAAAATTATTATGTGGAACAGAATAGCCATGTCTCAAGTAAGAATTGAACCTATGTACTAACTACTGTCCAACTCCAAAAGCATTGGAATACTTTGCCATGGATTTCTAAGTGTTCAAGAATTCCTTATTAAATTAAAATGAATTAAAATAGCAAAATATTTCCTTAAATACAAACAAATGAAAATGTGAGAATAACTCACTTCCGATTTTATGTTTAAGTCTAAATCACTTTACTTCACTTCAAAAATGCTAAAAACATTATAAATTAAAATATTATTTAAATAATTTACAAGTTAATTGCCTCAGCTTTTAAGAGTTGATTTTAAAAACATTTCAGAAAATATGTTTAAATAACCAAGTTAACAAAATTGTTTACAAGCAAAGCAACATACAGAGAAATTTGTTATAATACCTCCACATCACAATAAATTAAAAATATTAAGACTAATATATTAATAATTGTAGTATACTAAATAGTAAGTTTCATAAATTACATTAATTATAGAATATTTATAAAAAAAATAGAAATTAAAAAAATATGAAATTTAAAAATTACAGGAAAAAAATATTGTTTTTTTTACATGTCAACACCTTTATATTACAAATAAGAATGTTTGTAAATACAAGACAAATAAAGAATTTTTAATAACAAGTGTTAACTTGAAATTATATTGTAAAAAATATTCCTATTAGAATAAAAGAAATATTCTTAAGACAGCAATGATCTGCAAAGTGATGAATGCATTTCACTATTCTAGGTAAAACTGTACATTGATTAGAATTAAATTCCCCTATAATAAAATTTTTTTCACACAACAGTCAGATAAACTAAAGAAATTAGAATCCTACAATATTCGTAACAAAAAAAATTAGGAAGTTATAGATGTATTTCTTTTTTTAAAAATTCTATTAAAAGTTGTTTAAATTAATGTACTTACAATATTTTTTGGAAGTTATACTGCTTAATATTTTTAATGTTTTAAAATTTAATTCAAAACATTCAATTTAATTCCATGTGTTAAATATTAATCCAATACTTCAATAAGAAGTAATAAGCAAAAATTCGATTAAGAAATCAAATTTATTTTTAAAAATATTTTAAATATAAAAAGCTGATAAAAATAATTCTTGAAAGAAAATTAATATTGAATTTCAAAGATTTAAAACATAAAATAGTGAATTATTTTCCTTCTAATTTAAAATTATCTCTACTCATAATCAATTTTCACGTAAACATTTACATGCTTATTTTATTATAACTAACTATAAATTTATAAAACACCTAAATTTATGTGATTACATTTATTCATCATAAAATAAAACCTGCTTTCGTTATTAAAATATGTTTTTAGGAGATTTTGAAAACAGCAAACATGACTGTGCTTACTTATATGGAATCAAACTAGATAAAAATAAATTTTATGCGTTACTCTGAATAAGAGTACAGATTGGACAATTGAAGCTATTACTTTGTTCTTAATAATTAAAGAAAATAATTTAATAGAAAATCAACTTCTATAATATCATTCTAATTATTCATGATGTCATACAGTTTACATGCATTACGAATTATTACTGAATAAAAACATGAAAACATGCAATAAAGATTTCTTAAAATCAGACATGAATTAAAAAAAGATAAATTTTATGTATTAAAATTGTTCTTTATGTAATTATAACATTTAAAAACTTAAAATCACAGAAAATAAAATGTAAAAGTGCCAACTAATATTTTAAATATCTATGGTTATTGTTAATGTAAATTTTATTTTAATTCATCATGTGAACACTGAATTTTTAGAATAAGAAAAGTAGGATGTTTCACTCAAATTTTGTCAATTTTAAGATAATTTAGTAGAGGAATTTTTTTTAATACAAAAAAGGAAAATAATTACAATTGTGTTTTACATAAATTGCAATTGTGTTTTACAATTGATTATTTTTAAAAATATTAAAATATCTAAAAACTCATTATTTAAACAGTTTGATTATATAATTATATAGAAAACTAACCAGTATCAGGCAAATTTAAGAAAGGATACATAGGTGAAATTAAATTGATGTTTCAGATTTCTCAATACTACACTTTGTAAGTGGGAATTTTGTATTGCTCCAAAAATTCCTTTTGGAGCATACAATGCTCCAATAATTATTATAATAACTTACACCTAATTGATGCATACACACACATAATCAAAATTTATCTTTAATCATGCACAGAGTATCTTAAGAGTTCATTGTTAGAAAAATTAAAATAAATATAAATTTTTAAAAAATCAATATGAAATAATTCTTAACATTGGGAACATATAACATTAAGGCAAGAAAAGGAAAAAACTAATAAGAATCAAAGAAATATTTGAAAATAAGAGGTGAATAATAAATAGAAAGGAAGAGCAAAAATACATAAAATATATTTTGTAAAAAAAAGTAGAAATTTAATGAAAATATTTAACAGTGAAAGCTGCTCTGCAGAAAAACTATTGCACATTAAATCACAAAATATATTATTCCAACAAATCAAAAGAGAAATTCCAGCAGTCTTAATGTACTTAATTAAACAAAGTACATAACAAATATGAATGCTATAAAATTACAATGCAATAAGGATATTTCATAATACAAGCTTTTATTTCTTTAACTATTAGAAAGATTTCAAAAGAAAATGTTAGATCAGTTAAAACAATGCTATGTTTACAACACTACACACTATTCACTAGAGCATCAGTAATCTGGTTGATTAGGTAGTCGTTCACATTATTGGAAGGTAGTGAGTTTGGATCCCGGATTAACCGAAGATCTTTAATGTTCACTAATGGCGACCGGGGCATGTTAAAACTGGACATGGTCAATGTCCTCCTAGTAAAATGATACTTCTGGTGGTGGGACGCCAAGTAATGGGGATCTTCTGCTTAGTCCCTGAATCAAAATCACAAATACTCTATTCGGCTGTTTTTATCAAACTGGTAAAGCCCAACTCAGGGCTAGGTGCAGGGAAGCATGCTAGTGCAACAGCACACTATTCACTTAATGTTTCTTTTGCTCTTATTAAATTCTTTAAAGAAAGCACACTATTCTCTTAATGTTCCTTTTGCTCTTATTAAAATTCTTAAAGGAAAGCACACACACACACACACATCACATTCACTAATACAAATATTAACACTTTACTTATACTTCTTTAAATCTCCATATAATATCAAAAACAATTTTATTTAATTAACAATATTAGAAAGTTTTTCAATCCTGTAAGAAAATACTTTTAAAATATTGACTTATTTCACAAATTTTAAAAGTCGGAGAATACAATAGCTCAATTGTCACTCAACAGTCAATTTATACACATAAGGGATAATTAGACTAGAACCTACAATTTTAAGTAGATTCTGAACAATTAAAAACATCTAAGACCAAGGTAAGATATAAACCTAAACTGTTGAATTGAAAGCCCAGGAGAGTTAGCCATTTAGCTGACAGCTCAGACAAAACTTAGAAAAACTAATCCAACTGTCAAATATAACTCAAAACAATATTCATTTAGTTAAAAGAATAAGATAATACAGCTAATATTTATTTCTTGAGTTATGATAAATAAAATACAGAACAATAAGTAATATTATTCCAAATCTTTATACCAGTAATAAACTAATATTTTCTATTTTTTTGTTCATAGTTGAAAATTCTTTAGCATAAATAGCAACAAGATAATTTGCAAATAAGATTTTTCCCAGGAACTTAAAATTATTGAAATTTTAGACTTTTGGTAAGTGTAATGTTGAATTATTTTCAAATATATGTTAGCTTAGTTGGACAATATTTACATATTATAAATAATCAACACTTAAATGATTTCTGTAACATTTTAATCACAATTTCGGTAGAAAAACATTTAGATATAAATGGGTTTGTTTGCATGTAATATGAATTGAGCGAAAAACCACTAAACAAAACAAATCTCTAAATTATTTTAAATTCAGTAACTAATGACACATGCACATAAAATACTTTTCAAAAATATAACATAGTTATTCTAAATTTGATAAAGCATAAAATACTCTTAAAAACTTAATTGAAACTAGTATACAACAAATATAAAGTTAGTACCAGGCCTAATTTGAATATTTAACTATAAATAAAAATTTACAACCAACTAAAATACGAATTTTTTTGCAGATAATTTTGAAGATTTAATAAATTTGTAAATAGAAATAATTTGCAAACAAAAAAAAATTTTAATGAATAAATTATTCCTAAAGAGTTTCAATAAATAATGGTTCTAATATTTATCCATATATTCTATAGGAATTTAAAAAAATTACAACCAAAGAAAAACTTTTTTTTTTACAAGCTTATGAAGGGGGTAGTTAATCACTTCATTTTGCATCCCTTTTAAATAAGAACATATGTTCAAATGTTGTATAAGATTAACATTTTTGATATGGTTACACTTTAAACTGTTTCATGATTTAATAAAATAATTTAAAATTTTCAAATAGAATTTAAATTATGATTAACAAATCTAATCTCTTATTTACATAACATTTTAACAATTGTAGCATAAAATGTAATTTTCAAAACATTTTGAAAAATTTTATTATTCAGAATAATTTTATTAGATTTTTTATTTATTATTTTTTATCTATTACTTCAGTATTTCATTTGATAATTTAAAACATTTCTTTTGAAATAATTCTGTAAAATGAGTATACCTTTCACTCTGTCCATTAAAAAAATTTTATTATAAACAATTTTGCAGCTAATAAATCAAACATTGTTTAAAAGTATATAACTATGATTTAACTGTATTTAAATTTGAACTACTCCAATAATTAAATTTACAGAACAAAATAACTATAAATTTTCTATAAATTAGGATTGTAATAATCAACAAACACTATCTTACAGACACTTAATTTTAAATAAACTGTAATAAATAATTATAAAAATTTCCAAAGTATTGAATTTCAAAGTATAAGAAAAGGTATTCATAATTTAACAAGTAAAATGATCTACACATATTTTAGCACTTTATCAGAAATTATTTAAAAGCTTTGTATATTCTAAAGTATAATTATATAACATTTTAGAATATATTATATTAAACAATGAAAACATGTTTATTTTGATTGTACTGGTTTCATGAATGAAAATTATTTTAAAACTCATTTCACTCTTGAAATAATTAGAATTTTTTTCATCATAATAAAAGCTTTATATCTTTCACATCTAAATTATAATAAAAGATAAAAGAAATGTTAGATTTAAGTCAATTGTTTAAAAATTGATACAAGTCTGAACTAATTCTTCATAAAAACCAAAAAAATATATGTAAAAAATACTCGCAATACATTAAAGGGAAATAAATATAGCGAATGTAAATAAACTTATTTAAACAAAACAATAATAATGCTAAAAGATTAACATTAAAATGTTATTGATCAAGCATAACATATAGAGCTCATGTCTAGAAAATTCTGACACCACTGCGCATTAATTATATGCTATCAACATATTGTTCGCAAAACTTAACACTGAAATCGTCATAAAAAAACGTTTTCAGTGAATTCACACATTTGTATCATAAACAACTTACAAACGAAGTTTAAAAATTACGAAATCAGATTATTTGTAATGAACAGCTGATTCTACAAATTTTTGTTTATATGTGATAAAAAAACTTCCCAATTCAATAGAAAAATATTGATCATCTATAATCCAATTAGTCCATTTATAATTTTCAAATATGAATGTCATTAAAATGTATTTTTTAGTTATTTCTGCTCGAGAAATTTGAGCTAAGAGGATTACCAAACACGTACACAGGTATGAGTTTCATATCTGTTAAGGAACGTTATAACCTATTCTAAGAATCAAGATTAAAAATACATAATAATTCACTCTTCCTTTAGATAAATAACGAATTATAAGATTTGAAATTAAGCTGCATAAATACAAATTCTATGACACAAATATCGACGTGTAAGAATACCTGTTCATATTACATTGAAATTACCATATAAATACAATTTTTCTATAAATAAATTTCACTTACCTTATTTTTGACATATTCCTCTATCGAACGAAGTGCTGAATCCGTTAATTTAACAAATATTATTGTTTTATTACTATTAATTTTGTCCTGAGCGGATAGGCCATATTGTTGCCCTTCTAAGAGAGCAGCCATTTTAGACCTTCTCGGGAATTATTTGGCAACCGCGTATCCTATACCTAGAAGGCATGTAACTTCGATCAAAAACATGCTTGTCGCTTTTTTTCAGTTCATAGAGGGATTAATCCGAAAATAGGGAATTTAAATTTGCTAGCTGTGCGGCCTCAAATAAGCAATAGAAATCGGATCTCATTTTAACCAAGCATTATAACACAATTTCTGAAATGTATTATTTAATAGAATATTTTTATCAATTTATGACTCTAGAAAATTATAAAACAGTATAAAAAAGATGCAAAAGAGACACAAGTCATCCTCGATTTTCGCATATTCTTTCCTGGAATGTGTATGTCTGCATGTAGAGTGACCGAAAATAGAGATAAAATAGAGATATACGGTAAAATATGTGTCAAAAACTGAATTCTAAAATATTTATTTGGCAGAACGTAAACAAGAAAGCTTAAAAAGACTTGTTTAAGTGCTTTCAGACATTTTTGTCATGATTTAATAGGGGTATAAAATTTTGTAAGTTATTGCATCTTTCTCAACCACCTTGCGCACATAAGATTTGCATTCTCCATCAATGAATTTTTTCATGATAATCCAAAATTTTTTAAGGTATATGAAAGTTTCATTCACATTTTGATTGTTAAAAACTGAACGTTTTTATCAGCTTTTTCTTCATATTTTGCTTGAACTTCATTGTTCCTCAATTAGGTAATTACTTCTTAGAAATACTGAATGAAATTAATTAATTGATATCTTCATTGTTGACGTCATTGATTGTTCACAAGTTTGGTTCATTCATCAACCTAAATATTTTTTCTATGAAAATTTCTTGAGCTATGCAAAATGTATGAGATTATTTAGGATTTCCGGTGAATTGCGAACAACACAATTTCATAGGCGGGTAGTTTTCTATATTGAAGAGCATAGAGTGAGCTGTTGTTTGATTATGTAATTAAAAATTTTTGAATCTACATTTTTGTTTTTTAAGAAAAATCTAATATTTTAATGCATTGACACTTTGACACCACATACTTGTAATTTACTTCTAACATTGTCATTAAATCCCATTGTAACAATCACATAATCAACACATTTTCAATACAAAAGTCTAATTTGTTCGAAAGTAAAAGCATCCATTCAAATAAATACGCGGTTTTAAATTCCTTGGTGCGTGAATAATTGAAAAAAATGGTTTTAAATAATCTAAATCTATCTATAGTTTAATATAAATTAATGAATACATAAAATTGTTCCTAAATTAATTTTGCTATTATTATAAATAATTACTTTATTAACAATAATTAAAAATGAGTTTATAAGCTATAGTAACATAAAATATTGAAAGAATTCTTATAAACTTCATTTTTTTAAGTTCTTATAAAAAATTCACTGAATATTCATAGAATAGACACCGATATAAGTAAATACAATAGTCAGTTATTTTTACAATGTATATTATTGTCTTATATTAGTCAAATTTTAGAATTACATTTTAAAGTTTTATAGGTAATTTTTTATATGTAAATTCTGAATTTATTATTCATAATGTTTAGAAGAATAATTTTATGAAGAGTTTTATGAATATATTTTATTATATATGTGCATATAGAAGAATCGGTATAATTTGATAGTATAAATAAACGATCTAGCAAAATGAATTTTTTATTTCAAATATAAATAGAATATTAAAGTGCTTCCATGAAGCAATAGTTTAGAACTCTTTAAATTAATTTTTAAAAATACTTTTATGTTTTATTACATATTTTAAAATCGGTATTAACGATAGTTTACAGATACTGTAGGAAAAACTTGTTTATAAAGTACATTGAAATATTATAAATAATTAACTCAGCAATCCAAGTGTGGTCCCGGAGAGTATGAATTACAGAACCTAAAATAACTAATGAATTAAAAATGCTCAATTGTTTCAGTAAATAGATTCATAGAATTGTTCGTAATCTTCGAACAATGAAAGCTAAAAAATTTACTAAATGAAAGAGACATTAATTGAATTAAATATTAATTATGTTGCTAAATGTAATTCTTCTTTGCTAAATTGTTAAATTTGGTGCTTTAAACTATTATCTTTGCAGTTACTCCATCTTGTGCCTCTTTGGAAACGATATCAATTATATAAAAATTTCTTAATCGCATACAAAAATACTATAGTGATTAAAATTTCACTATTAAGAATAAATTTTAACATTATATTGATACAGCTATGTCTTTTTTGTTTGTTATTTTTTTAATTTAAATTTTTTGAATTAGACTTAATGTTACGAAGAAAAATTTCAGGCTTCAGAGTAATTTAACAAAAATATTATTTTTCGAAATATCATTAAAATATATGCATGATAAGAAAGGAAATACTTTTTTCTGGTAATAGAATGAGATTACTTAGGTAAAAATATTAAATGTTTGGAAAAAAATGATCCCATTAGTTTGCATAGTATTCAGTGCGAAAGATAATCAATCTTTTCTTCCATTTCTAAGGTTGCTTATTTATTTACTTTCCTTACTCCCTAAAACTGGAAAGAGTACCACAAATTTTGTTATCATTGTAAATCTCTCAGAGTACTTTTGCTTAAGCAATTTACACACTATCAGTGAAAATTGAGTACGAAGTAAGAAGGAGATACTTTCTTAATTCAATTTGAGTGTTGATTATTGCAGTTTCCCCAATATTTATTTTAGCACCAACTGATATACAACGAGAAGAAATATCCAAATAAATGAGAAATCATTTATTTTCTTTAAAAAATAATGGATTTCTTAAGCTAATTCAAAGTTTAAATACTACGTAAAAATAAATTTTTGTCGAATAAACAAACATTTAATATAAAGATGCTGAAAAAGATAAATTCTTTGATAAATATTTATAGATTTTTTTTTTATTTATTAGATGGACACAATACCAAAAATGTTAATTATATTTCCTAGCAAAATAAATCAGTTAAAAACAACTTATAAGTTAATTATTCATTTAAAAATTTTATTTCATGGCATTAATTACTACGTAGTTAATAATAAATGTAAAATGACTGACTCTTCAATAAATATCAGTTGAAGTTCAAATAATAATGCATAGTTTTCTTTTCTTTGCTTAAATAAATATATAGAAAAAATTTTCTATTTATAGTTTATATATAAATATAAAAATGTAAATAAAGGCACTGTAAGCACAAGATTTACATAACTCTGAGGGAAAAAAATTATTACACATGAATAAATAGGGTTTTTCTGCCGCAAATTTCTAAGTTATATATTAGTATATATATATTTTATTGTGTGGAGTCATTTTTTCCTGCTGAAAATAGACCAGTGGTGCTTAAAACAAGTTTCCTTAAGAAATATGTATTATATATATATATAGAGAGAGAGAGAAAAAAAAGAAAGTAGAGAGTCAAAATAAATTTCGATTTTTTGGGGGGAGGGAATATAAGGTTATATATATATATATATATATATATATATATATATATATATATATATATATATATATATATATATAATTTTGATTTTATTGTGATTTTTTTTTTTTTTTTTTTTTTGTTATAAAAAAAAAATGTAGATTAGAGTTTTGCGGGGAGGCCATATATTAAATTTAGGATGTACAAGAGGGCCAGATTCAAATAAAAAATGCACTGAATTATAATAACATACGGATGTTAAAAATCACATCAAAATTATAAAAGAGGGTAATTATTTTGAGCTCCAGGATCCAGATACCAGACTTTTCTCGTTTTTGACAAGCTCATTGATGTCAGGTATATCATATTCGTCGTAGTTATTTTAAGAATTGATTGGAGATGGTCATTCTTATGTCTAGAGCTATGTTCTTATTTATTTTCATGTTGAAAAACATCTGCTCACATAAATAAGTACTGCCAAACATGCACAGAATGCGTGCTGCATGCTCTTTTTATTCCGGGTATTTATCGAAATTCTTGAAAAACTGTGTATAAAATGTAAGAGTGCTTATCTATTAAAATTTTTCTTTCAAAATACTGTGCGATTGAAGATCTATCAACTCCATTTACAAATGAACTGGTGCCTGTTAAGCTTCAGAATTGAATGGATTGTCGAAAATTGGGGATTTCATTTCATGCATTTTGTGGAAGTCTTCAGAACGATTGTTAAATTCCGTGACCAAATTTTGCAGAAGTTGAGAATATTAATCTATTTTTTTTTTTTTTTTTTTGGTTCACTGTGTCAATGAGGAAGATGATCCAAAGCTGATTTTTTACCTGATTATCCCACAGCCTCAACTTTGTTTCAAAGGCTTCAATTCATGAATACATTTGAGTGACAATCAGATTTTTACCCAGTAACTTTACATTCAGAGCAGTCAAATGTCTATTAATATCTACCAAAAAGGCACAATCAACCCACCAATCATTGTCATAATCAATTGGGTTGCCTTTTTCTAACATGAAAGCTTGAATAGAGTCACGTGATGAAAAAACCTTTTTAAAACTATTATTCCTCAAATGAGTATACGAACTTCGGTGAAATAAGGAACATCAGAAAACCTCATCAAAATCTTGTAAAAACAGTCTGAACTGTCGGTGATTTAGTCTCTGCTCCTTAAAAAAATTTAATATTTTAATTATAAATTGCATGGCATTGTCCATTTTCATGCTAATGATTCTTGATGAATTATACAATGAAATTCTACAAAATTCCCTGATGTTTTCTGTTTTAATGTAGTTACAACACTGGAGTGTTTGCCAGCCATGGGAGCAGCGCCATACGTAGTTGTGCAACTAAGTAAATGCCAGTCGAGTTCATATCCTGCTATCAAATGCTCATTTGCAGAATAAATACCATTTGCTGTTGTCAATGGAACGCATTTTAATATAGTTCTTCAGTTATTTCAAAGTTACTGTTAATACCTCGTATAAAACAGCAAATTGAACTGCATCAACGGTATCGGTGCTCTCGTCAACAGCCTATGAAAAGTTTGTAAATTCCTTAATTTTCTCTTTCAGTTGAAGAACCACATTTTGAGATAAATCATTTATCTTAAAGTAACGATGTTTCTTGACAGTGAAGTAGTCTGAAATATTGACTTTTGAAATATAAATGAAACATCTGCAACTTTCAATATACAGTCTTTAATAAAATCACCATCCGTGAAAGGTATTGATCTCTTGGCAATTTCTAATGCAATAATAAAAATTGGTTTCATGGGGATCTTCGCTCTCAGTGTTAGCTTTAGTAAATATTGATTGTTGACCTTGAAGTTTAGATTTTAAAGAAAACAATGTATTCATTCATATCTTTTCAGCGAACCAATCGAATTTTGATTTATGAATCATATTATATTGTTTCTTCAACTTAAACTCCTTACAAACAGCAACTATTTGACTGAAAATCAAGCACAATGGTTTTCCTTTCATTTACATATGCAATTTCCCATTTAGACTCAAAATTCTGCATTCACTTTTAACTTTACTTTTTTGTGGTATTAAGCCAAAATCGTAACAATTATGAAACTCGATACAATATGTATGGATATACAATAACTCGATACAATATGCACGGGCACAACACAAACAAATGCATAATACCTTTACAACCATTACTTCGCTATACAAAAAAATTCCTTCTCGGACCGTATCGCTTCGATTACTCGACTCAACTGACTCACGTGTCCCCGACGCACTCTTTTTATATCGATAAGAAAGATTCTAATCTAGACTTGAAGCGAGTGGAAGATTCTATTATTCTCCACAGAAATAATAGGGTATTTCCGCTTGTTGCTAAGAGATGGCGTTACTGTTTATTTCTCTCGCTTGTCTAAGCAAGCGCGCGCTGCCTTTTAAATTACATATAAAAGTAGTGAGTGTATTTTAAAACTTTCGTAGAGGAATCGAAGGAAATCTAAATTCTCTAAAAATATAATTCTACTTTCTGTAACCCAATTCTATCTCGGGCCTTATTGATACGACCGGGGGCCGGATGCGACCCGCGGGCCGTATCTTTGACATGAGTGATCTAGATCTTCTTTTGTCAAAAATTTCGATATAGATTTTTTCTTAGGTGTGGATATGGTAAATTCTCGTTTATCCTGGCTAATTACTTTTATTTCACAGAAGTATTCTAATATAATGTCATTTACTTTTTATTGTCGACAATTAAAATAATTTTTTAAATAATGTTTCTTTTAATTTCTATAATGTTTGAGAGATCTTCAAAATGTTTTCTTAAGCATTCATTCTACTTATGATTAAAACTATGCATATAATGTGATTATAAATGTTTTATTTTTTTCATTTGTATAGTGAGATTCTTCGCATTTAGATTGGGTAGATAAATGTGATTACAATAAAATATTTATTATTCAAAACTAACATTACTAGTTAAATAATAATTAGCTATTTTAGGCCGCCCAACCTGTCTAGTGGTCAGCATACCTGATTGAAATACGGAGGTCCTGGGTTCGAATCCCTGCTTGGGCATGAGTGTACTTCCCCTCTATCTATCCTGTCTTCTTCCTTTCCTTATACATATGGGTTTTGAATGGTTGCCTACTCTATAAACGGGTTCCTATGGCATATGTGTACTGAGGGAATCGGACTCCACACCAAATTACGGTTCAGTTGGAAAAGTAAAGCAGCGCATCCCATATTGTCAGCCTAACTGGCACAAGACAACAATTATTTAAACTTGATTTTAAAGATTACGTTTGAAAGATATATATCATATTTTTTTAAAATTATAGTCATCTTTATAAATTGCTTATTCATCTATTTTTTAAATTTATTGAAAATTTGATGTTGGAAAATAAGATACCCAAGATTTGAAGACTCACATATTCGAAGAAACGGTGGTTTTAAATTTTCAAATAATATCATTTTTTTTTTTTTTTTTTTTTTTGCAACACATGAAATTTGATTTAAAAATACTTTATAATTATCACTTCATTTTATTGATTTTATTATTGATTCGTAAATTAATAGATATATAAGAGAAATAGGAGATAAATAGAAAAAATATAAAATAGTGAAATTTTAAACATTTCTGTAAAAAATTTTGAAAACATTGCTTAGAAATTTAGTTTAAGAGTCAAAAAGTTAAGGAAAAAATCTGTCAATTGTAAGTATTTAAAAAAATTTCGGTCGAGGTTACATTTAAAATCTGTCAAATTAAAGAATTTCGTTGTAAAACAAAGCTCTCTTTTTGGTTATTGGTAAATTAATTAAATGGATTCATTTTAATCTCTGTCTTACAATTAATTAGATAAATGTTTGCAATTATATAAAAGTCTGCTTCTTTAATTTACATTAATGTTTCTTCCCCCTATTAATGCGTTTCTAAAAGTTTTAAGTTTTCTTATTTAGAATTTATTGAAGAGAATTAAAATTTTAAATTTATACTGATGTAAAAAAAAATAGTTTGGTTGAGCTGTTCAACAACAATTATAAGTAAAAATAATTATCTTTTCTATCGAAAAAATTTAAAGAAAAATTTTCTTTTCACTCGTTAATACATAATAACTCTACAATGAATCATTTAAAAACACACTATACCCGTATATTAGAAAGTAAAATTAACTGTATTATTCTCAATTCATTAAAAATACCACCCTTGATAATTTTTCAAATATATTCGGAAATTAAGGCGATTTGAATAAATGTTAATGTTAAATTTCAAATTTACCTGATTATGTAAAGAAAAGTAATAAATTTTGTTACGAATTTCTTTAACTCTTAAAATTTTGCGATACAATACAATATATTTATTTGAATAATGGATTACTTAGTTTGCAAAATGTCTTTAACTTTACGATGTGTAGTGATAACTTATGTATGTAAAGAGGGGTAGACAAGAGGGATAATCTTGTGAAGAAAGCAAATCCACCGTCTCCGTGGGGGTCAAGTCACCACAACCTCTTATCTCGGTTGTGGTGACTTGACCCCCCACGGATTATTTATTTGTTTCCTGTATAAAAGAGATTTTTCTAAAGATATAATCTTCTAAGGTCTCCTCTAGATTTATCACTTACGTCCTTAATGGGAGACTGTCTTTTAAACTTTTACAGGAAAAAAAAATAATAATAATAGTAATGAAGTACATTATCCGTTTTATTCTTCACCAAATGGTACGAAATATGTTTTCGCCCTTTCTTCGAAAAATGTGTATGGGCATATTTAGCCTTTGTATTTTCAGGTATTCATAGTACGGTCATCAATTCAACTTTTAATTTAGTTATTCCGTTAATTCATTAAATCATATTAATTTGTTAAGATTGAGGTTTTAAATTTTTAAACTTCACAGGTCATTTTTCAATTATTTCAAATTATGATGTTTATTGGTTTTGAAATAAAACTTAAAAATTAAATGTATTAATATATGCGTGTATATAAAATATAAACTTTTTTTTACTTCTACCATAATCGCAACTTTTTTTATATTCATGAATTTATTAAATTAATGTATTGAATCTTACCTGTAAATGTAATAAATAAGTATGCTATTTACTTCGGAGGAATATATTAAAGCTAAAATCCTAAACAGATTAACATTTAATATATAAGAAAAATAGTTTGATCAATAAAAAATGTGTTGCTGCTTCATTTGAGAATGATGTAAATAAATGTCTACTGCTTCTCTGTCTACATAAAAAAGTAGTTATTTGTACAATGTATATGAAAAGAAACTGATAGACATTGTACGGAGAAAAAATAATAAAAAATGCATAAACACTATCTCATGATGAAAACTTTTCTATCTTTATTAATTTGAAAAGCTGTGTATTTTAAACAAAGTATGCTTTTATACAAAATGTTTCAAACAACTTTTATTTACGTTTATTTTTTCATTTCAATTATATTAAAATTTAGAAGGAAATATATAAGAAACTGTTTTTCCAATAAATATAATAACAAAGGCTTGTTTAAAATTTTCTTCTAACGTTGGCTCCCAACTGATTTTAGTTACACATGATTTTTTACTATCAGAGCTATTCCAAAATGCAATGGAGTGGATCGGTCAGTTATAGCCCCGAGGCTTGAATGGCTTTCAAGCGTTTCAGCAGGTGGTGGATAACTGGATATTCTGTAACAGGATGGCTTTGAATCCATAAAAAGCTCTAAAGTCTATCGCTTAACTATGGTGTCACCCGTACATACAAACAAAGATGCTACGGTTATAAATTCTTAACGCGTGGATCTTCTAGTATCTAGTAACTGAATCACTGTTATATTAGTTTTTTTATTTCTTGAGATTTTTGTGAGTACCACAGTAGGACACTTTAATTGAAGATTTTCACCTACCCCTTGTTTGATAGCCCTGTAAGTTCAAGGGTAAAAGCATTACCCGAAAAAACAAAGGGTAAGCTAAACAGAGCTTATATCTGCTTCAGAATCTTGAAAGGTTACCTCTTGTTTAATTTATCCACAGGGACTCTATGATAATGGAAGTCAGACTCAATACATATGCATTACTAGCCATCTGGATGGCGTGACGAATGCTATGCCCTCCCCAACTTGTTCAAAATCTAAAGTAACCCATTCTTGAACATGAAAACTTGACAAAACTTTTTTCCGTTTTCAGTATGACAAAAAGTACCTTTTACTGTAAATATTATATGTACCTCTGTGGATTGAAATAATCTTCAAACTAATTCTTAAAGAGGCGAATATTTAGCTTTTTATTTATTTGAGTTGGTAATTTCCGAGGATCTCTACCTATACTGGACCATTTTAAAAAACTTAATATTACATATTTGCATTAATAAATGAAAATAATACATATTCCTTGCGTTTTTCTGTGGGTGTTATTAAGTGTTAGTTTATAGCTATTTCCAACATTTTTAGATTATTGGATCAGGCAGATCTATTCTTAATAGAAGCTTTTAAATGTTAATTGTCAAGTTTTTTTTTTTTTTTTTTTTTTTTTTTCGCTAAATTCTTGAGCGAACGGATTAGAAAATAGTTAATCTAGCAATGAAATTGACAACAGACTGAAGGTAAGCGATAATTCTCTTCAGATAGAGAATGAAAGAGAAAACCAATTGAAAAGATTCTTATTTGAATCGACTAGAAAAAATTTTTTAATATGGTAAAAACTAAAATGTTGGCCTGTGAATACGGTAAAAAAAATTGAACTGAAAAAAGTGGTGATTTAGTGAAGTCTTTTGTTTTCCGGGATATTTAACATATACACTGCTCATTTTCTGCCTCTATAAAAATATGGCAAATTCTGTAAAAGTATTTAAACATTACTTAAACTATTGTGCGACATTCGTTGTGAAGCAAAAATATTTCAGTTAAAGTAGTGTATTTTTGCTGAATTTTTCTTGGTCTTTATAAGCTTAAAGGAACTTACAAAGACTTAGAAAAATTTATTGATGCAAATAGTGATACACAGTGGTATCCAAAGCTATTAGTCTATTGCAGTGGTCGGCAACCTTG
Organism: Latrodectus elegans; assembly: GCA_030067965.1. Lineage (NCBI taxonomy): Eukaryota > Metazoa > Arthropoda > Arachnida > Araneae > Theridiidae > Latrodectus > Latrodectus elegans. The sequence continues at coordinate 52,129,771 of CM057814.1, read as the reverse complement.
TCATCCAAAACAGCCAAATTTCGATAATTTACAATTGAAATATATTGAAAAAAAAAAAAAAAAAAAAAAAGAGAGAGAGAGGGAGAGAGCCATTTTTTTTAAAACATAAGCTTTGGTTTAGTAGGAGACATTGTTACAGAATTAGGATTCAACTCTAGCTTGGCATTGCTAAATAAGTTCTGGATTTAAATAGTAAATTAAATAAAGCCTAGTGTCACACTTATATAAAGATAATAATATTTAAACATATCACAAGTAAAATTTTTAAAAGGTATTCTTAAAAATAACTATAAATATTCCACTAATGTGAACGTTGTCCTTTCATTTCTTTGGAAAGTAAAGGTAAATCAGGTTTGTATGGTGTAATTTTTCATTTGAAGCACGATTTTAAGTTCTCATCGATAAACCTTCTTCTTAATTTATTCACGATATTATTCATGCTTGAAAATGATTGTTCACATGAATATGTAGACCCAAATAACGTAAGAATAGCAGAAGCTTGTTTTTGCAATTGATCATAGGAGTCAGGAATATTATTCCAAGTATTAAAAATCAACATATCTTTCCTCTCCAGATCTGTTAAAGCAGACCACTTGTGTTGTTAAAACTTAATTAACATTTATTCCAATAGTTCTAAATCGACACAAAGACGCTCGAATTTTGAACTCGATAATTCTTTTCTTTTTAAATCAAGCAACTACATTTCAAAGCTGCCAATATCAATATTAAAGGGGGGAAATTAAGTTCTGTTACCGTGACATTCAGAAGTTTTATTACAAAAACTAACTTCACTTTGCTGTTTCTGAAGTCTTTAATCCTAATGAGAAGAGCTTCTTTCATATTTATACGTGTTGCTTTGAAATAGAAAATAGCGATATTAAACTTACTTTCTTGACAATATTTTAATAAGGATGAAATGTGAATTGGGATCTCTCTTTCAAAATGTTCTGCAGAAAGTGACTATTTGTTTTAAAATGAAATAACTTCTTTTAACATAGAAAAAATTGTTTTCTTTTCCTTGTAACATACGATTAAGCTGATTTAGATGCGAAGTAATATAAAGTAAAAAATTTTGAATCCACTGTGTGGTCCTTCTCATTAGCTCTGCATAGTAAACATTCTTCTTCAGAAGAAATGCTTTAATTTCAGTAAACTATAAAGTGAAACGTTTTAAAACGTTTCCTCTCGATAACAACCTTGTTATGCAGTAACAAATCTGCATATTTTCTTTCTATCTCGATTAGAAATTCTTTTCTTTGAACTGGCAATGGCAAAGAGCTTTATCTAGTTTATAGTTAATAATCTTAATCACCAATTCCATTACTTCGCCATTTTCTCCTGGAAATGTCTGCGCACATAGTGCTTTTTGATGAATAATACAATTATAAGTAAGTATCTTGAGATTAATTTTTCTTTTAAAATAGCACCAAACCCATTTCTGGCACCTGTCATATTCTTCGCTTTGTCTGTTGAAATCGAGGCAATTTTTTTAAATAGAATTTGATGTTTATCGAAGCCCTCAATAACAACATTTCGAACACAGATTCGCCAATATTTGCTTTCCTTATCAAAAACTATATGAGAATGATTAATGGAGAAACGATGTCACAGTCAAAATCATCAAACTTTTTAAAGGAAGGATTTCTAAAAATTTTAGCACCATTTGTCTAGACTCTGAGCTATTTTTTTTTCTATAAATGTGCCCCTTCTTTATTGCCTTGCGCGTTTCAAATATTTTTACTCGTCTCTTACAAGGTAAGATAATAAGTAATATTCTGTGCCTGGACTAAGCATTTTGGAGAAGAAACTAGCCAAGGAACAAAGTGCATACGGCATACGACTACATACGGTTCTTGAGCCGCAGGTTGCCTACCACTGGTCTAATGAATTGAATACGATAGAACTGTGATTTATCTCATGTTTAATGGTTTAGTTTACAACATTATCCAAATAACTACCAAAAATACATAGATTGTTCTCTAGTACAGCGCAATCCCAAAAACAGGAAAGAGTGTCTTTTAGAATATCTAATAATTAGATATTTTATACTTATGCAATACTGCGACTTTTATTATCTTAAATAATCTGAAATAATTGGTAGGTATCCTAAATTAAAAAAAAATGCATAGCTATTTTTGAAAGAAAAATATTAAATGCCATCAAAATTTTAAAAAAATTGAGGGCATAAGTGAAAATCAATGTTGGAGAATGAATTATAAATTTCAAATCAGTATTTAAAAGCAGATTCATTTCTTACGCATAAACAGAAGGAACTCGATGGCCCATGGACAAGAATGCCTGACGATAATCTTTTTAAAATGTATTTTAAAATAATGTCCCTGGATCCAGAAAGACAGAAAAACCGAATATGAGATGAGCTGAATCTTTCGAATCGGACTCTAGAAAATAATAAAATATCCATATATCCAACTGTAATCCAGTTGTCATTACAGAGAGCTCTTCAAAGTGGCCCATAAGGGGATGTCTAGACAACTATCATGGTGACGAGAGGCTCCGACTCCTAACTTAGGATTTTTTTTTAGTTTAGCTACAATACCTTTGATTATTTGTTTATACAATGTAATAATAAATTATCAAAATAAAGGTTCTGTTTAAGCATTCCAAAGTTACAGTATTAAAAAATGCGTAGAATTAATAGAGCCGAAATAAAATCTTGTTTTTTTTTTGTTTTTTTTCTTATTTCTTGTACATTCTTTTCATTTTCTGCGTTTTTAGTGAATACTTTATATTCCACCATTATAATATACACATATTCTAAAATATAAAAGAGAAAACGGGTTAAAAAACTTTTAAGCCATAAAGTGGTTGTTTCCTTTGTTCCAGTCGATACCATGATTACTTCACTTTATTACTATTCTTAATGGTCAAAAAAAAAAAAAAATTCACGACTTCAGATAACGCTTCAACTGTGTCACGTCGTATTCAGGCGGCTCCATAAATCCGACTTGTAAATGCTATTTCCTGGCTGCTTCGAAACGCATTCTTCTAGCGGTCGCAAACAAGGCAAACTTCACCATAGAATGTCTGAGAATATTGCCGAAGTGTTTATTTTGTTAGTAAAATATTAAGACCAAAACATCGGTTTGAAAAAGCCGTTTTCCATTGATTCAAGTCATTTACACGTTGACAATAGAGCAGAAAAAAAAAAACATCCATTTTATGGTTAGTTTGAATCGGCTAGGACAATTTAAATTTTTAAAGATTTTATTAATTAATAAAGTTTGAAATTAATAACTGCAATCGGTGGAAAAACAATCTTTTAAATCTTAAAACTCATTTTAACAGTTTTTTTTTTTTTCATGAAATATTTTAAAGAATTTGTAAAAATGCTTGAAAGTGTTTTAAAATATTAAAATTAAAATTCAATTTGAAAAATAATGTTCTTGTTTTTTTTATTTTTGCCACCAAAAACATAAATACAAATAAGAAATAAAAAAGGTTATATAAAATATTACTTTTTTTTCTTTCTGTAAATGTATTTAAAGTTTCAAATGCCAAAAGAATTTCTTCATTTATTAAATGAAAGTAAACAGAATAAAAATAATTAGCGGGAGATTAGGCTATTTTTAAAATTATAGTTGCATTTCAAATCATTCAAAGTAATTTTCATTTCCAAATTCGAAGTAATTTAAAACGATACATTTTGATTTTAAGAACTTCAACAAATTTTATTTTTTAATGCATGTGTTATTTTTTGATAAAAATTTTCAGAAAATAAAAAAATGTCTCTTCAATAAGAAGTAAGACTTTTAACGTATTTATGTTCTAAAACAAAAGAAGGTTAATTAAAAGAAAAACTAATTTATTTAATCAATACACTATTTTATTCATCATCCTATGTGCTGTTAAAATACAATAGAGATGATATTGCTTAAAGCAAAAATTATTGTGCTTTAAAAAATTAGTTATTGAATGAAAATTTTAAATGCATAATAATTTTATTTTTTCTGTTTTAATCTTAAAAAAATACATTGATATTAAGATTGACTAAACAGAGAGAGAGGTATAATTTAAAAATTAAATTGTTTATATGCTGTTGCATTTTTATAAATAAATGATTAAATAAATAAAGCTATTATTATCAAAAGATAAAACTTAAATGCTTAGGAATATTAATTTAAAAAAAAATGTTTCAGTTTATCAAAATTTTATTTTTCTTCATCCAGTTGAAAGCATATCATTAAAATTATAAATTTAAAATAACGTAAGTAATTTCTGACAACTAAAATTACTAATTTAGTGAATTAAGTTTTCCTGGTACACACATAATTTAAGATACTTTTTTTTTCAGTTTTGTGATTTTCTGAAATTACGCTAACATGAATTTTAACTAAGAACATTCTTGTATCAGAACTATATTTTGTCGTATGCGTTCGATTTTTATTTTACTGGCTAAAGTAAGTAAGAAACATTGAAGAATAAAACTGATAAAATGTTAATTTTTTAAGATTTTTGATTCCCACTATTCTTACCTTAATTGAAGAGCTGAAGCATTGAAAATATTTTGCTCAAAAACAGGTCTTCCATGTTAAATGATAACATGTACCTAAATAATAAAATTAAGCCAAAACGAGTTGTGAAGAATTAATTATAGAAAAATTATATGGATTCTTCTAAAATGCATATAATGATTATTGTTTCTAGCATATAGAACTAGGTGATTAGCTCTTCGTCCTAATAAAAAAACTGCTGTTTATTTATTATTACCCGGCGAGCACCTGAAATCAAGTCATGGAGGCGAGTACCAATACCCACGTCATTCTATCTCAAACCTTTAACAGGATGGGCCGCGTTAATTCATTATTTCAGCGAAAGTACAAGGAAAAACACACAGATAGAAAAGAACATCCATGTCCGACCAGTATTCAAATCCGGTACCAACAGTCTAGGAGTTAAAGAATGCTAACCACTCAGTCACCGGTCTGCATAATGATTACAGTTTTCTTACAAATCATGGTAACAAATACTTTGTGACTCAAAAAACAATAAAAAGAAAGTTTCCCATCCCTTTCCTTCTTGAATAAATAATAATAAAACCTTTATATATAAAGATTACAGCAAAGGTGAATACTTACAAAATTTCACACCACGTAATGTACACCGTAATGACTTTAAGCTTTTGTAAGGTATATACTTTAATGTCTACGACGTAAATTAAAGTCCGAGAGGATTTTTCATGATCAGTACCCTTCACGTGTTGCAAAGGCGGAAGGTGGAAGCTAGTATAGGTATTTTCAGAGTATTTGGAACTGAGCTCTTACCTCCAGTACTGATTTTTATGATATTAAGTGAAACAACCTTTTGGAGGAACCCGAAAGCTCCCCAACATTCAAATTGACAGACGTGCGCGCAGAAATACAACCTCCGTTGTTGGACCTATCATAGCTAGTAACATAACACTTTTCGGTGTATAATTGCAGATATTGTTGAATAATGGAAAATAGATGTTGGGGTTTCTGCATGCAGCTCTTTCTGAGTAGGTAGCTTCCTTACTGCATGTGACTTATGGTATGATTGTATATGGCTCACTATATGTGAAACTTTCTCCTGAAAGGCAGTTTTATACCGTGGATATTAAAATGAGTTACGATAGTTTTCAGCCATCAATCAGTCCAATACAGGCCTTCAAAACCTCCACTACTCAAGAGTATGTTGAATTCAACCTGGGAAATTCCGCTGTAAATAACGCTATCTTACTACTGTCTCAAAAAACTTCATCTTTTGCCTCATGAATAAGGGATTAAAAGGAAGTAAAACTAAAAATTTATAAAAGTAATATAGATTACATTTATAGTTCGTCTGTGATAATGGCTACAAAAAAGATAAAATTCTTTAAAATAAAGAAATTCAAAAAATTCTTAATAAGAGTAAAATCTATAGAAATGATAAAATTCCAAAGGGTGAAAAAAACACTATGTAATCTAAATTGACTATTTTCTAAACCTAGTGAAAAATATAATAACCAGCAATATATGTATAAAGACGATATAAAAAAATGAATTAAAGATTTATTTCATATTTTCTTGCTTCAAGAGAGTTTCAGAAAAGATACCTTAAAGAAAATGTAAATATTTATTTTAAGAAAATAAATATTTAGCACGCAGTGATTTGGTTTAAGAAATATTTTCATTTATCAATTATTAACAGTTTTTGAATGTGCAGAAGAAACATTCATATTCAAAATTAACAGCTGCTATCTTATCAATGCAGCAAAAGTAGTCGAATTTTATAAACTGATGTAATTTAATGATATTAAATGTGTAATTGTGTGTGATGTAAGCTGATGGTGTTGAGTGTAAAGTCATAAATTTAAAATTTCAGTTTGAGATCAGTAACTTATTAATAACTTTAAGAAAGTGAGAATTTATGTAAAACAATTAAGCTGAAACCTATAAAATTGTAATTAAACAACTAATAGTTTTTTTTAATTTTTATTTATTTATATTTTAACAAGTTATTTGTCCCATTAATGGCATTCCACTTATAATTGTATTGCTTACTTGCTGATGACGCTCCCATTATGCTGAATGGTTAATTTCGTAAATTGGTTCATGGACCACAAAACTACTGATTTGAAAATTGACCTAAAGGGTGGGAAATCAGATTTAACGCCTTTGAAAATCAAATTACTTTTTTTCAATAATTAAATAAATAAAATATGATTTGCCAAATGAGAAGCATTACAAACTAATTGAGATCACGAACCAGCACAAGTATATTGTACCGAGCTTCGGGGTTCGTGTCGATTGAGAGTTGAATAAAAAAGCTACTCAATGAACACAAGACTTTTATTCGTAAAAATTCCACTAGATATAGCAGCTGTAACAATCACAATTATACAGTTCAATTCGTCAAATACATAAGTAACAGCTTCCAATCACAGGTCTCAAATACCTCAGACAGAGAACAGCTTCTCTAGACTAGCAGTCTCTACTAATCGTCTTCACTCACTGTCTTTAGAAAACTGTCTCCTTCTATGTCGAGCTGCGGTATTTATACCTGACTCGTCGGGGAAATCTACTAATCTCACCAAGGTTCTGGAAGCTTCTAGGCTATCTCGCTAAATATTGGTCCTAGAGCTTAGGTGATGGATGTTTTCAGAAGTATCCATTTCTCGCCAAGTCACCAAGTTTTCTCGCCAAAACATCGCCATGTCACCAAATCATTAGAAAACCCACTTTTAATGTATAACATTTCTAAATACTGCAATTTTTGCCTCAAATGTAGGTATTTCCTATCTGCCTGAGATATTTTAAGACAAATACAATAATTATTCGTAAATTTGTAACAATATGTGTATACACTTCTGCAATAAATTAAAATTTCTGCACTTATAAACTTGCTAAATTTACAAGAGTGGAAGAAGACAATATGATACGCAAATGATCAGCTTTTCAACATAGATTCCTGTAAAGTAGACGGCGGAAACGACACCTATAGTGTGTTAAAATGAAGCAGGTTTCTTAAATGCAAATTACATACAAATAGTTTTTAAATTTTATTGCATCTTTAAAAGCTGCAATGCTTCATATAAGAATCAAAAATACTTACCTCACTTTTCTAGCTTTGATAGAAATCGAATAGTAAATTTCCGATATCGCGATGTATTGTATTACAGTATTATTGCTCGCGTTACTTAAGATTCTATTACTGTCTGCAGAATATAGAATCCATGGGTTCAAAACAGTAGTATGGAACACAGTGAAGGATTCCGACAACCCAAAATTATTAACAATAGTAAATGGACCACATCACGTGTTCTGAGTCAAGAAGTAGGGTAGTAACCTAACGAAAAAGTCTCTGCTTAAACAGTTATAGGAGCTTATAGCAAGATGATCTGACAATATGGATCCTCATGACCTGATAGTCTCAGAGATTGTGATTTCTTAACATACATTCTTATTATCGGAAAGTTGTGAGTTAGAATCCCGACTTAACTGAAAACCCTTTATGTTCACTATGGGCGGCTAAGACACCTTATATAGGCCATTATCACAATGTTCTCCAAATGAAATAATACCCCATGGGGAAGGCCAAGTATTAGGAACATCTTCTGTTTGCACCTTGTTTCTAAATTTTGAAGACTCCCACTCAGCTGCTTTCATCTAACTAGTAGAACCCAGCTATGAACTAAGTACAGGAAAGTATGCTGGTACAACAACAATAACTTCCCTTACATGTCCCTGGTATGAAGTAAATTTTAATGGTTTGATCAATGACGAACATGAGTGCACAATAGCGAATGTGGAAGCAAGAATTTAAGACTAATCTATATTCTTTAACAAGTATGACTGCATCTGCGCAACCTAGCACGTTCTCCTGCTTTCTCTCCCAGAGCTGACAAAGGCTGGTAAATCGAAGCTATTGCCCCGGACCCTAATATTAGAAGTGCCTCCAAATCGAATAAAAAGTTCATTTTCCATTGTTATTCGAAGATAATCATTTCCAAAATCGAATAGAAAGTTTGTTGTTGTGAAGCACTGCTGACCCCCAAAGAAATTTTTGCCACGGCCCCAATCAGGCTAAGTCGGGACTTGTCGTCAACAATAGAAACATGCACATGTTTCTAGCAACCTTTAAACACGTGTTTATAGGTTGCTAGCTTGTAATTATACTCCACTCACCACGATCAATGAATTGTGACATTGTTATGAAACTGTATGGGTACTTAAACCTGTTCATGCCTCCCAATTTATGTTTAACACAATGTCTAAGTTTATATGCTTTCTGTAATTTTTGACAGAGGTTTCATTTTAGATACTGCTTATTATCCTTCAAAATGTCTTGCAACTTTAATCACATATTTCCCCCCCCTATTAATATAATTGATTTTCTCTTTTATTTCTTCATGGTGATGCATTTTCAAGAATCTGCAAGATAATTTAACCACATATCCTATTATTATTTGACTAAAAGATTAATTAAATTTAACCGGTAAACAATTTGCTGATTTACAAAACATTACACTGTCAATAGTTTTCGCCTGACATATATAGGATAAGAGATCGACATAAATTTCTGAAAATAAAAGAGAAAATTATCTAAAATTTTTTAAACTGAAAAACAAATTCCGCATTTATTATTTACGAAGTTATGAAATTTTTTAAATCATTGTACATAATTTTTCTCAATAAAATTTTTTTAAAGCTTATTAGAAATTATACACAGAAGAAACTTAATCTTTCAATATTATATATATATATATATCTTATATATTATATATATATCTCTTTCAATATTATATTATATATATATATATATATAACTTAATCTTTCAATATTATATATAATATATAATATATATATATATATATATATTACCACACAAGATCATAGACTAGCCTGAATTTTCAAAGATCTCCATTCTTTTTTCTTTTCTTTTTTTTTTTTTTTTCCTTTCATAAAATCTGTTACAAAATTTTTTAAAAAATTAAACATTGTGGAAATTCGATCATAAAATGACAAATATACATGTACTTCCAAAGATTTTTGGCTTTCCATTTGAATTGAAAATATAGGTCCTGTCCAATCTACGCATATCTCCATTGTCTCATATGCATATTCAAAATAAATACCAATCAAAATTTATTTGCAATATATCTTTTGTAGAATACGTTATATATTTCCGAGAAAATGACATCAAGAATGCTTATGTGACATAAAGTATTTATAAAACGCATGGCATATATAAAACAGATTTCGTCACATCGTCAAATAAATGAATGATTAGAATTAGCCTGTTCTTCAAAAATTTGGTCTTTTAAAATCTGCCCATATAAATTATTGTTAATCAGCGGAAAGATATAAATTTACATGTTCCACCAATATTATAAAAAATAATGTATTAAAGTAATTTCAGTTTTCGGATTTATAATTTTATTTAATTAAATATCAGTATAAATAGCATTCAGGTGAAGATAGTCTGCTTTGAAAATCATGAAAACAAATTTTTCGAATGGAAAATCCTTATCCATTGAGGAATGTACAAACATAGCTCCGCCCTCTATACTAAAAAGTTTAGGGAGAAGTTGCCTACTGCTGAACAAAGCTCCGCCCTCTATTTGAAGAAGTTTGTGGAAAGTAAAGTTGTCAACTGTTCGGGGAGACACTTTTATCTTAGAATTTTCAAAAGAATAATTTTTAATTAAGAATTCTTGTAGGCATTACATCACAAAAACACCAAGAATAATTTAATTAAGAGTTATTAAGGAAATTTTTTTTTTTAATTTAAAGAAAAGATTAAGATAGTTTTAACAGCTATGAAATGAATCAAGTTTCTTTCAGATATAAACTTATTTTCGAAAATGATTCACTGAAATATTAAATATAAGTGAAAAGTATAAAGATATAAGTAGTGAAATAAAATCTCAAAAGAGAATCGTAATTTAACATAAAATTTTTTACAACATTAATATAACGAGTATAACTACCAGTAAAATAATTTTATCTAAAATGTTAGTATATAAATAAAATCATTATTGCGGTGTTTAGTGTACTAGCTTCGGCTGTACATATACTAAAATTGGAACGATACAGAGAAGATTAGCATGGCCCCTGCGCAAGGATGACACGCAAAATCGTGAAGCGTTCCACATTTTTTGTCTCTATGATATCTAATTAACAGTATTATTATTAGATACATTTAATGATATGCACAGAGCATTCTTAAATTTTATTGCCTAAAAATTTAAAAAAAGAGGCAAAAATGAAAGGTATTTCTTACATATTTTTAGAACTGTCACACGCAAATATATATTTTACTTAATTTAATGTCTTAAAAGAGTATTGGGTTTTTTAGAACTAAAAATCTTTTTATATACAAATAAGATTTACAATATTTGTGGATTTTTTTTGATTGAATAATATATAAGCCACATCACACAATTAATTATTTTTAAGCTTTTCTGATTGAAATTTATAAAAAATGTAAAAGTTTAGGTATTATGATATAGACTAGCATAGAAAGTTCGAAAAGATATAAAACAATATTTTTTCAAATTTGTTGAAATTTAACCTCACATTTTTATAGATTCTGAGCTGTAAAATTGTTTTAACACATATTTTAATTTTGGAATATATTTTTGGAAATGTATCTCGGTAAAAATATAGAGTTTCGGTGTGCAGTGCCGGCGAGCAGGCCTTTACCCATCATTTATGATGTTTCCTGAATTGAAGACTTTACTGAACTCATAGCAGAGGCGTATCGATAGGGGGGGGGGGCAAGGGGGCTATCATGCCCTGGGCACAGCTTGCATAGGGGCTCCAAATCATTTCATAGATAAATAAAATTTTCCAGAAAATTTCAATCTTAGTTTTATCATAATATCAATTTTATTCAGAGAAGTAAACTTTGCATTTTATAAATATTGTGTCATATCCAGGGAAATATATGTATATATATATATATATATATATATATATATATATATATATATATATATATATGTATATATATATATATAAAACTCCAGGATAGAATCAGATTTAAAAAAGAGAAGAGGTTGATGAAAAATGGGAAGAGCTGCAAGAGCTCACCATAAACGAAACTCTTACTCTTGTATTTCCTTATTAATAATAATTTTGCATGTTTTAGTTCCTTTCAAAAATTGTGTTCTTTTAACCATGATTTCGATTCTCATTTCTTGATCATTTCTCATTTCTAGATTATCGCTTTTAATTCTTTTAATCCTTTCATTTCTCAGTTTCATACTTTACTCAAAGTTTGTGATACTATTGTTTTGTACTACAAATCTTGTAAATGTGTTAATAACGAAAATATGTTCATTTTTTCATATAAAATTTCTGTAATATTAGAATGTGTGTTCTACTTTTATATAGATGAGAGGATTGTATTTTAGTATAAAACTATTAACCAAATTATATGTGTTTATGTTATATAGAGGGTAATTTTCGGATCTATTAACTCAGGGAGATTACTGAAGAATAAGCTCATAATATACACCTTATTTTATTTTGTGATTACCCCAAGATTCATAGTGCCCTTTATATATCCCAAGATTCATAGTCCGATATTAACAGCACTAATTCTTATACAGGTTGTCTAAGTCAAGTTATATACTAAAAAAAAGTGATAATAATAATAATAAAATTAACAAAGCAAATAAATTTGTTTTACTCAAAATAAAAGAAAAATTATAATGAATATTATTTCCAATGGAATCTTCTGGATGTAATAATTATTCAAAAATTCAAAACTTAAAATTTTTTTTCGAAATTTTAATGTTTTGAAATATTATTTGACGTGCTTTTTTAATTTCTCATTAAATCATTTTATTTATCAAGTAGTAATCCATTAATATTTTTGATTTTCTTTTATGATAAAACATGTGAAAATTTAATCTTATTTTGACTATAATAACGTAATAAAAAATTTTTCGCAAAAAAAGAAAATTTCATATAGTTTAAATATTATTAATGGAAATTTATATTAATTTAAATGTGATGTTAATATCGGAAAAGTCAAATTTTACTTAAGCTATTAAGAAGCAATATTGAAAGATCAGTTTCAGTTGTTATTGTGAGACTTAATGAAATTATATTATCCTTTGTCCCAAAATAAAAATAAAACCCTTGTATTTTTTTTTTTTATCTCAGGCTTTACTGTAGCCTTACATTTGTGAAAAAGTCCCTGCTGAAACGTGTTTCATATTGAAGGTTACCTTTGTCCAAAATATTGTGTCCGGCACCTGATTGACCTTCAAAGAAAGGAGGAAATTTTTCATAAAATAGCACTACAATATGCCGCGTACAAAATTATGTTCCTGGAATCGAAATGGAAGAGATCGAGAACTAATTATCTCTATATTCTAGGAAAACACCTAAAATTTCTTTCCTTCCCATTGTTCACACGGTTACTACTTCGTTTCTTCTCAAATGTCGCCTCATCGGAAACAAGAATGTAAAAATCTAGACTTTTGACATTTAAAATATTATTGCCGTAAATCAGTGGTTTCTAACCTGTGGGGCGCGCCCCCCTGGGAGTGAGACAGTTGCAAGGGGAGCATGCAACTGTTTCCAAAATATCATTTTCGAATACGAGCCAAAAAAGTCGAATAGGTGTCAAAAAAGTGAATTAGCAGTATACATAGTCCACAATCGTCGCCGCGAATTTTTCGGGTGCAAATGCGAAATCATCCCATTCATATTCTTCTTGGAACGAAATATCTCGCTTTCGCGTTTGGAGCCGAGAACAGGTGGTGCGTGGAATCAAAAGATAAGCACTCGCAACATCCAGGGTATTCTCGTGCTTACTCGCGCCAAACTTCAGTAAACAGAAGCATCTGATTGTTTCTGTTTTCTATGAACAGAATTAGTTCTTTAGTAGTGCTTGCGATAACCATGTTGATATATACAGGGCCGGCCCCAGGGTAGGGCGACCCGGAGCGCAATGATCTAAAGGCGTCAAAATCATGGAAAATGAAAATAAACTGGTAAAAAAAAAAAAATTATGTTTCAGGCTTTTATAAAATGCACTAAAAAGTAAAGAATATTTTTTTTATCATTCTAATATCATATCAATATATTATTTTTCATAATATTGCGTTGTCATCGAACCCTTATATTGTAAGTATACTAAATATTATTGAAAGTGGTTCACGGGAATTTTCACAAAAACGCGTTGCAAGAATTGACTGATAGTTTTGATTTTGATTTCGAAACCAAGCGAAACAAGATCTATTTTTTAACTGCATATAAAAAGGAAGTAGACTTAAAGCAATGCATTATTTTCCACTAATTAAAAACAATGCATTATTTGCTACAGGGGGGCGCAATTTTTTTTAAAAGGGAGCGCCGGTACAAAAAGGTTGGAAACCACTGCCGTAAGTTGTATTTTCTGTCTACTATGTATTCTTTCGATTTGAATATTTATTTCATACTTTTGCTGGTTATAAATATTTACTAACATCTCCTAGCAGAGTTTCGAAAATTAATTATTACATTACTTATTAGTTAAAATTACTCATTTAAAAGTAATTTAATTAATGTTTTTGTTTGTGGAAATAATTTTTATTTGACTGGTAATTTTGTTGGCTTTACATTATAGCCCTTTGTGTTGTGAAAAATCTTTTTTTTTTTTTTTTTCCTTCTTCTTCAAATAGTAGAAGTTAAAAATCTATAAATTTTTTTCCTTTTCTTCTTTTAAATGTTTTTACTTTTTTGTATGCTTAAATATACAGAATATATTTCTTAATTAATTAGTTCAATTTATATAAAAACATACCTTTTAACTTGAAAAATACGTTTAAGAAATTTATGAAGAAATCGTACATATTTCTCATTCTATATTGTAAAATTTAAATTCTATTGTCTTTAAATGATATAAATTTATTAAAAGAAAAAACTTTATACCATTGCATGAACAGTACTTCCAAAATGATTGTTAATAAAAATAAATTTTTATTTTAATAAAAATTCGATATGATCCAGATCCGATATGCTTCTGATATCGTATCTGAAAAAGAATTAAATCTCATTATGATTAAAGGGTTAGGTAAAAAATGAATTTTAGAAAATGGAAGCTAATATACAAATACAAAAAAATGCTAAAAAATATTAATAAATGATAAAAAAATAATAAAAGAAAGAAATGTATACTTGAAACTTGTATAAATCTCAGTGCCAGCTAAAGAACAGCTTTACCTCATTCCTCATTAACTGCTTAGAAAACTTCAAATGGAGAAATGGAGAAAAAAAATGTAATTTTTTTCTCCATTTTTTATAAAAATTAAAAAAAAAATTCCTAAATAAATAAAATATTTATTAAATAAAAAAAATATATAAAATTTTCTTAAATAAAATAAAGTTTAAAAAATTTTTCTTTAATGGGGAAAAAAATTTAATTGTATAAAGAAGAGTCACATAGACCCGGCGGATGTAATATGAAACAGCATTTATTTAGTTAAGATAGCATCTGATGTGAAGTAGGCTGCCATAGGTCTGATTTTCCTGTTTTCAGTTAGCATTTCATTATTTAGGAGGCCAGTGAACTTTTTAGTTTTATTATTTCTTGCTTTATTGTAGAAGTTTCTATTCAAAATTGCTATGTATTCGCTTAAAGGTTTCATCTTGAGATCTCTGTAAATAGAGTTATTTCGCATAAACCAACTTGAGTTTGTTAAAATATGTAGATGTTTATTTTGGAAGGCACAAAGTCTTTTCATTTCAGAATCGTTAATGTTAGCCCAAACAGGTGAAACATATGTAAGAATAGATCTATCTGTGAAATTGTTAATTATTTTGTTTAGATCTTTGTTAAGTTTTCAATACAGGAGTGCAAAATTTCTTCATTCAAAACACACAGAGATTTCTTACAAAACTATAAACCTACACCTAAAACAAGTTTTTAAAAGAATTCAAACTTCTAAGCGAAAGTATAAAAGTCAAGCGGTGGAAAGACGTGTTGAGGTTATTGATAAATAAAGACTAAAACAAAAAGCAATTAAATACAAATAAATAGTACAAATAAAAGACAAAGATGCATATGAGCAAGCAACGTAACCTTTATTAATTATTTTATTAACATTCTAAAGTTAAAATACTGAGTAAAGCAGAGGAGTTTAGTTGTCGCTTGTCTGATTCAAGAAAATGAAAGTTAAATTGTTACAATACTTCCTCCACAAGCTACAACTTATTTAGATTAACATTCACTAACAAGACTATTAAATGAGAACAGTCCTAACAAGGTGCACAGTTCTTTGAACCTAACACTAGGTAATGATTTAGTCATGATGTCTGCTAATTGCAATTTACCTGGAACATGCTTGATGAACAGTTCACCATTAATGAATTTTTCTCGCACAAAGTGATAACGGACATCAATGTGCTTAGAACGTTTATGGTATTCAGGATTCTTCGCGAGTTTCACAGCACTAGCATTATCTACCAGAAGAGAGGGAGTTTCGAGATTTGTTATGTCACTAAGCAGATGTTTCAACCAAATTAGTTCTTTAGCACTCTCACTCGCAGCAACGTATTCGGCCTCTGTAATAGATAACACCACGCTCTTCTGTTTTTGGCTCATCCAAGAGAGGACTCCACATAAAAATTTGGAGACCATTCCAGTTCTTGAGCGTCTTGTTTTTAAATCACTTGCATAATCAGCATCGCTTTACACTTCAAGCTCATTAGAATGACACTTTGCTTGATATAACAAACCAAAATCTGTAGTTCCTCTTAGATATTTAAAAATTCGTTTTACAGCACACCAATCTGAGATCCTGGGATTTTCAAGATTTTCCGAAACAACGCTTACAGCATAAGCTAAATCAGGTCTTGTAGCAGTTGCAAGGTACATCAGACTGCCAACCGCCTGTCGATAAGGGACTTCTTTCCCTATCAGTTTGTTTTCTGTATCATCAAAAACAAAACTTTCGTCAGTTGGAGTTGACACTGGATTGGCAGAGTCCATATGAAATTTTGACAGAATTTTTTTCGAATAGGCACACTGATTCACAAAAATTGAACCATCATTCAATCTTGTTATGTTCATACCTAGAAACTGGTTCAAGGAACCCCTTGTGATCCGAAAAGAATGACTAAGTTGACTCATAAACTCCTCCACTTCAACTTTGTCTGTCCCAACAACAAGGCCATCATCTACATAAATAAAAACAAGGAGTTTCTTTTCAGTTCTGTGCCTGATAAACAAGCAGGGATCAGCTGTACTAACTTCCAGTTCCTGGTCTCTCATAAAATTCACAAAACATTGATTCCAACAACGATGTGCTTGTTTCAGTCCATATAGACTTTAATGCAATTTACAAACTCTTCCACTATTATCATTGAAGCCTTTTGGTTGTGACATGAACACTTCCTCCTTAAGGATTCCATACAAAAATGCAGTCTTTACATCAAACTGCTGCAAGTGCAAATTTTCTTTTGCCGCCACAGAAAGAACAGATCTCACAGTGTCATTCATATCTTGCAACAGGGCTGAATGTTTCATCCTAATCAAAACCTGTTTTTGCGCATAACCCTTTGCTACAAGACCAGCTTTGTATTTCTCCACAGTACCATCTGAATTAAATTTCTTCCTCAGCACCCATCGACAATTGATAACTTCGTAACCTTTGGGTCTCTCAACAAGCTCCCATGTTTCATTTTCATGAAGGGCTCTTATTTCTTCTTTCATGGCTTCTAGCCACAGGTCACTTTCATTTGATGAAAGAGCTTCAGAATATGTGGATAGATTCTCATTGTTTTCAAATTCTTCTACTGCAGCTATATTTGCCATCAGATATTCTCCAGATTTCATCCATCCAGAAGAGCTTCGGCTTCTTTCAGATTTTCTTACAGGCTCTTGTTCTTCAGATAGATTACATCTTTCAACCCGAGTTTTTTTATACCTATCATTTAAGTCTTCCTCCACCTCCACTGTCACAGAAGTGGTGCACAAACGTTTTGGTTTGAAGTCAACATCTCGAGGTTTTATGATTTTCATCTGAGAGGGCATATAGATCATATAACCATCTTTCTTGTTTACATACCCCACAAAATGACCACGAACACTCTTGTCTTCAAACTTACGTCTGAAGATCTTTGGTATATGTGCATAGCATTCAGTTCCAAATACTTTCAGGTGGTCAAGGTTAATTTTTGGCTCACCAGTCCAAAGCTCATGAGGACTTTTGCTTTCATCTGGAGATAAACCAGTGTGATTTAGCAGATACACTGCGGTGTCACATGCATTGGCCCAAAGTGACCGAGGCAATGCACTTGTTGCAAGCAATGAACTAGCCAGTTCAACAATTGTTCGGTTTTCTCTCTCTGCTGCTCCATTTTGCTCTGGTGAGTATGGTACACTGAGATTTAGTGCTATATCTTTTCAGATAGTATCTTTTGAACTTCAACACAGTCAAATTTTCCTCCTCCATCACAACGGAAACTTTTCACAACATGGCCAAGGTTAGTAGCTTCATTGAGAAACATACGTAGACAACAACTAACATCACTTTTCTTTTTCAAAAAGAAGATTTTAGGATATTTGCTATAGTCATCTTTAAAGCAAACATAATATCTTGCACCACTAATGAAGCTCACAGACATAGCGCCATTAACATCAGCATTAATGATTTCACCAGTTTACATCGCTCTATAGGGACGCGACTTGAATGATTTCCGATGAGCTTTTCCAAGAGCACATCCATCACAAAATTCACTTGTCACTGCATGACTTACAAATATTCCCATATCAGTTAGCAGTTTTCGAACATGCCGCTTATTTTGGTGACCAAGGCGTTCATGCCATAGCTGCAAAGATTCAGTTTCTGTAGCAATACTTATCTCAGCTGGACTAGCTGGAATAACAACCTTCATCGACATAATGTATGTGCCATCTCTCCAGGATCCAACTGCAATAAGTTCTCCATTACGAAAAAATTCAGCATACCTTTCAGTAAGTTTTACTTCAACTCCGTGCTTGGCTGCCTGTTGTATAGAGAAAAGATGCCGTTTCACACCAGGGACATACCAGACATTTTCCATGTGAGCATCATACCATTCACCTTGAATACAAACTTCAATATTTATTCTACTAGAAACATATGCATGAATCTTGTTATTATCAGCAAGTGATACCTCAATGGGCACAGGAAAATGTTTGTATGAAGTAAAGTACTGTTTGTTAGCAGTCATGTGGTGTGAAGCACCAGAATCACAAACCCAAACATCAGGGTGTGTACTGTTTGCACTAGCCGCAAATTCTCCTTTATTATGCTTTGAGACATTTGACTTTCTCTTAGGGCAGTCCTTACAAAGATGTGCATTCGAACCAACTTAAAACAGCTCTTTTGCTTGAAATTACTAGATTTATTACCAACAGGAGTCCTTTCAGGAAGTCTTTCCCCATTTTTCACAGTTTTTTGCTTAAAACCAGGTACACGAGCTGCAAATGCACCATAATCCACAGCAGCATTAGATTTAATACGTTGTTCTATTGTACACAATTTTTCAACAAGATTCTTAGTTGTTCTTTTATCAGAGTCTAAAGACTCCCACACATTGCTGAATTCTTGGAATTCTGCACCCACAGTAAGCAATATTTTGCCGTGCAATAATTCTTCTGGAATATTGCTTGATCCAATACGATTTAGTTCACTGTTCATATCTGTGTAGATTCTTTCAACTTTAGCTGCATGTGTTGCAACATTGTCATTAGGATCTCTAATGATTTGAAAAAATTGTATCATCAATAAATTAAGTCTCTGTATACTGTTTTGCTCAAAAACACTAATTAATTTGACCCAAATGTACTTCGCATTCGAGTACGTCCTCACTAAATCAGAAGCACTCAACGTACAATACAGAAGCACTCAACGTACTTGCAATAAGCGAGGCCGCCTTAGTGTTATCACGTCGCCATTCTGTCACCTTCTTTAAGTACTCATCCGCATTAACATCGCCATTCTGTCACCTTCTTTAAGTACTCATCCGCATTAACATCGCCATTTACAGCGACAGGACAAATTTTAATTCCATCAATAATTGACGTGAGATCATACTGTTCAAAGTGCATTTTCATTTGCCACTTCCACTTGCTCCAATTTTTCTCTCCTTCTAATTTGTCAATTTGTAGTTTTAAATCCATGGCGTCTCGCTGTTAGGCCTAACACACGGTACACTTCGCTTTTCAAAATCTAGCAAATATTAAATTCACGCAGATTTAAAAACAAGCTGGGCCCATAACCTGTTGAGGTTATTAATAAATAAAGACTAAAACAAAAAGCAATTAAATACAAATAAATAGTACAAATAAAAGACAAAGATGCATATGAGCAAGCAACGTAACCTTTATTAATTATTTTATTAACATTCTAAAGTTAAAATACTGAGTAAAGCAGAGGAGTTTAGTTGTCGCTTGTCTGATTCAAGATAATGAAAGTTAAATTGTTACAATAAGACGACCTTCTGAATATCCATGATAGTCCATACCGTAAAGTTGTGGCTCAGTTTTGACTTCATACGGGTCACGACTGTCTGGCTTGCACCGCATTGACATTTTAAATTCACCTGACTGTCCGCTCTGAAACTTAGTAGAACCCATTAACAAGAACCACCTACACCGCTGTGTGCTCTGCATTGCAGCTCTGAATGATTGCTTTATTGGTAAGCCAAAGAAATTTTGGGGCAATGACTCTGGTCATCTCGTTTACGTTAGTGTACTGTATCCACTTACCCAACTTCGTTTTATATCTATTTTGTGATTATTCATGTGTTTTATTTATATTATTCCATGTATTTGCCCTGTTATTGAAAACTAAAAAATGTTAAGTTTCGAGTATCTTCCAAGAAAGCTGTAAAGTTTGTGGAATACTGCATTAGCTATAGAAATTGCTTTACTGATATTATGCTTCCAAATAAGTTTATTATTAATTACAACGCCTAGATATGTAGCACTATTGACAACGGACACTTCTGCATCAAAAAGGATGATATTAATTGGTAATTCTTTCTCTTTTCTTTTTAATAATAAGTATTTAAGATTTTTGAGTATAAATTTTAACCTACCAGCTTTCACACCAGTTTTTAATATCTTTTATTTTATTTTAGCAATGTATAAAGAATTATTAAGAACTATGTAATATTTACTCCAGAGCGAGAGTGACTTCAGAATCTGCAAACGAATTTTCCATTTGCTTGCCAATATCTTAGAACTGCAAATCTATTATCAAAATTATTTTTGCAATTATAAACTGGTATGGTACGTATTTATGAAAAGACTGTAAATGTAATTCACCGTTTCAAGTGAAATGTCTTCACAAGAGACTAAATTCAAACTTCTAGCAATGCAGAAGATTTCTTTTTTCTTATCATTTGGATTTGAAATTTCAGTCTATGTCCACCATTCAGCTGTTTCGGCTTTCTATTCAGGAAGATTTGGGTGGAGTACCATCACTGTGTTTTCTCACTTGAGGAAAAATATTATATGTACCAGCTTCAGTTACATTTATTTTGAAAGTCCGGACATATCTGTTTATTTTTTGTTTACGATTGAATAAGTTTGTGTTAAGGTTGTAATAAGAATAATGATTTTTCAGAAACTTTTAATTTACAGTAAAAATGTTAGATTTGCTAATACAGTTTTAGTTAGAACATTTAAAAGCGAGTATTCTCTCGATAAAATTTATCCTCAAAGTACATTAGATATTTCTAAACCTAAGGTATTCATTTATTAAATTTTGTAATATAATAAACTGTTTCAATTGTTTTCTTTCCTATTAATTACTTTTAGTAACTTCTGTGTAAGTTAAGTGTGTTCCATATGCAATATGCATTCCATATGCTGTAACTTAAATTTGAAAAACATTCTTTTCGTTTGTATACTCAATTTTTTTTCTTCAATTTGATATTTTATGATTGTAAGTTTTAACAATTATATTTTAAAGCTTATACCACCGTGTAAAAAACAGCATGGTTAAAAGTGAGCATTATGGTCACAGCTTCGCCAATTTGCGAAACTTTTTTGGCCAAGTGCATTTGATCAGCAACCCGCAATGGACGCCAATCAACTGTTTGAAAAGAAAAACAACAATATGAGAAATTAGGTTTTTTTCTTCTTTTTTTTTTATCGTACTAAGAATTAATTAAAATATTTTATTTAAAAATATTACACTTTTAAAATTGAATGAAATGTGAGGAAATGAAATAGAAAAAATAATTTAAAAAGTATTAAAAATATCCTAAGAAAAATTGCATTAAATAACATCTAGTTCAAATAAAAAATAAATAAAATGAAGAATTTCAGAATTAATTAAAGAATTTTTCTGTATATTTAATAAATAATTTTGATAAATCCAATGATTTTAAATAAAATTTTGCAAATCATTAACATATAAAAATACAAATTTTCAAATTTTGTTTCACAATTTTATACAATATTATCCTGTTGAACATTTACCCTGAATATTACATTTTAGTTTATGTTAAAAATATGGTTTGCACAAAGATGTTGTTACATGCAATTCCTCATATTTAAGAAATTCTATGATAACCATTAAATTGAAGTAACAAATCTGGTATAAATTTTAAAAATCTTTATTTAAGATATCCAATTGCTGAATAATGGAAAAATATTTCATTAAAGAACATTAAAAAAATTTGGAAAATAGAACAATTCTGTAGTTTAATTTATTATTGAAAATTTAAATATGCTTAAAATACAATTCTAGGAATTCTATGCCTGCAGAAAATAATTACAATAAAATTATTACCTTCATTTTTCTTCTGTGACTGTGTTGTGATTCTGAGGAGGATATATTTGAATAATCAATGCAATAAAATTTTAAAAGATTAAATCTTTTCTTTCTATAATTTTATAGATTTCATTTCAATGTATGATATGTAGTTAACTCAAATAAAAAAAATGTATAAGGAAGGTTTAGATTTCTGTTGTTGCTACATTCAATGCAAAATCCAAAATGAAAATGGAAAATATTTGAATTGTGGGTTCGTGTTCCACTTATGTACATGGGTGCTGCATTTTATCACTGTGACATTTGGCTATTATTTGCTAAATTTGGCTTTTGGTAAATCAAATGGGCAAGGAAAAACAATCACCAAATTTTAACACATTTGGCTTGATTTTGTGCTTTGTAACCTCTAATTGTAATGCTCGCATAGCATGTTTTAATTCTCAAATCTCTATTAAACTGTTTTTTGGCCTATTATTTATGCTAGGCAAGGTCGACTCAGCTTTTCATCCTTTCTGTGGGTCGATAAACTGAGTACCAGGCATGCTTGGGAATTAAACACTGGCAGTTTTGCGTTACGTTGTCCATCTAATCACGACATATGCTTTGTATTCTAGGGTCCCTCAGTCATGAAAATAGATATGGGCACTAGGACTTGGCCCATATGGGCTGTCGTACCACAGAGTTTAGTTTAGTTTGTACCTGTTATGAATAATTGGGAACTTTTGAAGTATCTTGTTTTAGCATTTGTGTATTATACATTTTTGTTTTAAGTACTCTTTAAGAAATAATTTTTATAATTCCTTAGGTACAGCTGCCATATAATCCAGCATTCCAAATTCTGTAATTTTTTGCCAACCAAGAAATGTTGTCAACAATATTGTGACATTTTGCAATGACAATACTAGGGTTTCCAAAATAGTTTTCTTGTAATTCTAGTAGGCCTGTACCTCTATGACATAATAGAAACTAGATTGCCAGATAAACAGAAAATTCCATCAAAAATGTTTACCAAACTCAGAATTTGGTACGCTGGATTATATGTCATCTGTCTCATTCCTTATTCTAATGAAAATGAATCATTAAGTGGTCAAGATCAGGATAGTATTAAAATTTCTTTGTATGTTCACATTTAAGCATCTTTATACAAATTTTGCTTTTGCATTCGATGTTTTTTCATAATCATTTAAATATTGGTACATATCACCAAGGTTATGAAAATTCATTTTTATGTTCTCACTTTCACTTTAGATTATATTTTTCTAAGGTTTTTGATAAATTATTAAAAACATTCAGAGATCTAGCGCATACTGTAAAAAGCACAGTTGAAAAATTAAGAGTTTTGATTGGATTTGTGCAATTAAAAACATTCATGGGAAATGCTGTGTGAATTTTTGACATTATTTTACATTACCTTATTTAGCACTATATAAGTTTAATGATATTGATATCCATGATGTTGACTGAAACTGAATTGGGCAAAATAAGTTTGAATTCTGTATTAGGAAGAATTTTTTTTACTTTACATATTTGCAATAATTCCAATTACCAGCTATTTTTTTATTAGTTATCTATAATTTTTTCATTTATTTTTAATTAACCTGTGATTATTGCAAATTTTTACTAAAATTGCAATTTCTTTTTTTGCTTCTAATTTTAATACTTTAAAAATTTTGTTATATGCATATAAATTTTATTTAAATTTTAATTAATTTACCTAACATCTAATTATAATAAATTTCTTTGTAAAATTTTTTTAAGACAACTAATCATAAAATTTTATCATATACTATCCTACTAAAATTCATAATTTTAGTTTTAATCCTACTTCAGAAGAAATTTTTCCTTCAGTTTGTTGAATATTTTAATTCTGAATGCTTTCATGCTTATTTCTAAAAACTGATATACTGAAGAATTAAAGATTATGATGAATTTGATTTAATATATCTTTTACTATTCAGTAGTTATAAACTTTTACAATATAGAAATCATAATAAAGTATGTCATAAGATTATTTCATAATTTGTTGATCATTTAACATGTTTATATTGTTTTAAGTAAACTTTTCCCCACATTGAAAAATTTAGTTTGTGAATAGCTTTTATTCAATAAAAATTATATTTTAAAATATTTTTTTTAAATACATTTTACATATTTTTGTTTGAATAAGTGCTATTAAATTTCAACAAATTATGACTTTAGATTTTGAACTTTAATAGGCCATGATTATTTCTAGTTACATATAAATAGAGTCAGTATGGGAATTTTTATCTTCGGCTGTCTGTATGGGGATGTTTCTATGAATGGATAGCCTCTCTTTATGTTTCAAATTAAAGAATGTTGACTTTAGAGATACTTCTCCTTATGGTAACAATCATAAGAACATCATTTGCAACAATTTGGTGACAAGCGTCAATGCCTCGTTTTGTAGTTGGCAACAATTTTTGAAAATTGCGCCAAATGTGTTACATATACAAGGATTTTACTAACATTGATTGTAAATTATATATTACTGCTTAATTATGCATGTTAATGTTAAATACTACATATTTTTGTATTTAAATGTATTTCTAATCTTAATATGTATTTTTTCAGGATGTAAAAATTTCCAGTGAAAAATTTTCTGGGTTTATTCCTATAGGTATTTTTTTTATTGGCTATATCATTTTAATATAATTTTTTTTAATGTTTCAGCACAGTTTTTTTAATGTTTATTAATGTTTTACAATAATATTTGCTTGTATAAAAATCACAATTTTAAATATTTTATATTTTGTGAAATTAAAATGATTTTATTTTAAAGAATATTTTGTACTTCATTAAGATTTGATTGCTTCTAATATATTTAGAAATTCTTAAAAATTTCTTTTTCTCATTGTTTCAGCATTTTTCTCCATTGGACTCTGGAAAGTTATTAAAACTTTTAAAAAGTTACTGAAAATTTTTATTTTTTCAAGAATATTTTTATTGAAAAATGTTTCAAATTTTTTAAATTTATTATTTCATTTTAAAATAATTCAATACATTTAAAAAAATTTAATTACTTTTTTATTCTTCTATAATACACATTTTGAAATGATTTATAATTAGGTTTGTTTGTTGTGTTAAATTGATCATTTAACTTATATTATACATTACCTCTACTTTAAATATGCCGAGCTGACAGCCAAATGGTTAGTACTCTTGTTTTCAGTTCAACAGTTTGTGGGTTCAAATCCCACCTTGGGCATGGATGTTTGTAGTGGTTCGGAATCCACTTTAAAACGTAGGTCCCAGTCTAATTAGCCCTTGTGTGCAAAAAATGACCATTGAGCTACAAACAAACCAAATCTACTTTAAATATTGACTGATTTATGTATATAAAAATGTTTTTTTCTCAATATGCACTTTTAATTTCTATACTAAAACTTTTTATATTATTGGGTTGTTTTGAAAGTAATTTCATTTTTCATGAAAACGAAAAACATATAGAGAATAAATATTGTTTTGCATTGCATATTGTCCATTATAGTCCAATAGCTTTCACCATCTCTGGTAGTAGCAGGGTTCCACCCTCATAAAGTGGCTGGTATTTACTAGCAAAAAGCTGATCCCTGTGGGAAAAAAGAAATTGCTTTCTGAACTACCCAATATGTTAAAAAGCAATTTAATGTTTTGAATAGTGACAGCTTAATTATATTGCCTGTTATTAATGTTGTTTTTCACTATTCAGAATTAAATATTTCATTTAAAACATTGTATGAATTATATAATACATTCCATAGATCCCATCCTATAGATATTAAATGGATTTTTCTTTTTTATTTATATGTGCAATGTATCCTTTTTAATAATTATAAATTTCTTTCATATGGCTTTATTAATAAGAATTATTTCATAAATATATTTTTAACTCTATCAGAAACAATAATTTTTGTAAATAAAATATTTTTTAAATTTATTAAAATAGTATAATAAATTATGTAATTTTTTCTGAATATAATATATGAGCAATTTTATTTTTAGATAAGCTACAAATTAGCCATTCAAGAAGTAGTGGTCCTGGTGGACAGCATGTTAACAAAGGTACATAACTGAGAACCGTTTTTAATTTACTAATGTATTCTTTGATGGTAATTATATATATGAAAAATTTTTAAGTTCTTATATAAATGCATTTTATTTGTAAATATTAAATTAAATAAATATATGAAGAATATCTTAAATTTAAAATATTGGAGCTTGATGTCATTTTGTATGTAAATATGTCCAACAACTTTTTATAACTGTGCAGACTACTCAAATTTTAGAAGTTGTATTCATTATTTTTATTTCATTTCAAATTGGTTTGCTTTGTTATCAAATTGATTTGCTTTGTATCTGAAAATTTTATTCTTTTTGAAGTTTCTAATTTAAATTACTTGTGTTATTATACAATTCTATAAGTTAAAAATAAAGTTTTTAAGTTTTTGAAAATTTTTTCAATTTATGTGTCTTTTATTTTTGAATTAATGCTAATTGATGAATTAATATTTGAACCTGAAAAAATATTAAAAATTTAATGTTATAGTCTAATAAAAAGTTCATTGATATAAATAAAATTTGTGATCTTTAATTATTTAATTATTAATAAAAATTTATAATTAATTAATTTGTTAATCTATATTATTTAATATATATAAGTAAAATTAAAGTTATTTGAGTATAATATTAAATTCTTTCTTTGCATACAGTTAATACAAAAACAGAGATACGTTTTCATCTTGCCTCTGCTACTTGGATACCTCAATTAGCCAGAGAAAATTTACAAAAGCTGGTAAATATAGGATATTAAATATTTCAGTGCATCTTGCATAAATTTATTATGCATATTTTTCATAAGTATGTAGAATTTTTTATATAAACATCATACTTCATTAATTTATTAAATAAATTCAGTATTGTGATCTTTTAAATTTATTCCTGAGTGATCTTTAAGGTAAAATTATTTACTTCAGTTAAAATTGTATATTCTTTTTTTTACATTTATTAAAATTAAGTTGCTTAATGGTGAAATTTTGTTCATTCTTTAATTTAAAATTTAGTTTTAAAGAAATTTTGACTATTGATCTTTTTATGCTTAAAAAGAAAAGTTGATTAATTTGTTAAATAATTCTAATGAAATTCACCCATAATTACTACATTTTGTATATGTAAATTGCTAGTATGGTGTTTGTTTAAAAAAGTAAAATATTTATATGCATTAAAGTATTTTTCATAAAATTTCTTATAATGATATATGTGTGGCAATGCAGCATTCCCCATGACATTTTAATGTGGCTGAAAGGCAACTGGAGAGGAAAAAACAGAATGTAAATGATCGTATATATATCTTGTATAAATTGTATGTATAATCTTATGTAATGTGCAATGTAAATAAGTTAATGT
This sequence comes from Latrodectus elegans, assembly GCA_030067965.1. Lineage (NCBI taxonomy): Eukaryota > Metazoa > Arthropoda > Arachnida > Araneae > Theridiidae > Latrodectus > Latrodectus elegans. Next base: position 52,102,136 of record CM057814.1, on the reverse strand, counting down.
TTCAATAAATGTTTAAAATCAAACTTCGATATGTTGTACTGTTGTATTGACATAAACATTGCCAAACAAATACAACAGCAACATATGATAACCAATTATATAAATATTGATTATTTGACTTAGCCTGATCTGTCGATTGGTAGTCAAGTTTAGCAAATGGTGACTACAGTTCTATCTATGGTTTAAAGTGTATATTACTTCCATAACTGTAAATAAAATTTAAGGATTTACAGAATAATGTTTAATTATACTAAGAAATTAGGTGGACTTTGAATAGGATATTAATCACCATGGAAAACAAATGTAAAAGTTTTCTCAATTGAAATTTGGGCTAGTACTAATCATATTGAGTGGAAATGATAATACTTTTTCAAAGATACATTAGTTATTTTGTTTCTGTTTTTATTAAAATATGTAAATATAGCTATAGTTATTTTTGCTCACAATTTTTAAATTTTTTTAAATTGCATTTTATTTTGATTTATAATTATCAATATAATTATAAAGTAATTCAATTTAATATAACTTTATTTATACAATGTAAACATTTCTGCACCAATAACAATAGTTACTATTGTTAGATATTGTTTAATAGACTACTTAATTTTCATCACTTTTGGATACAAATTTCATAGATCTAATAGGACTTTGCTTTCTAGAAAAATTATTTTGATCTTATCATATTTACAGCATCAAAATAATATAACGAAAGATGGGTACATGGTATTAAAGTCTGATAAAACTCGAGTACAGACATTGAATTTAGCTGATTGCATGGATAAGTTACGGTGCTATATTAGGGAAGCAGAAAAACCACCTCCTGAAGTGTTACCTGAAACTTTAGCTCTGATGAAGAAAAGGTAGAGATTTTTTTAAAGACAATTTATATTTTAAAGATACATATTCTTATTTCCAATATATCTCAGATGCACTGAGTGCTAATAAATTAAACACCTGCATCTTACATTAATAAATTGCAGTTGTCTTTTTATTTTATCTTGTAATTTCAAGTATGAATGTTTTTATTTTACATTGCATAATAATACAAGTGATATGATATTAAGTAAAATATAATCATTCAGGTTATAGAATATTTATTTTACTCTATAATTTTACTGTTACTCTATAGTATATATGATAAAACTAGTCTTTTATTTATTATGATAAAACTAAATTTACTTTCAAAATACTCAAAAATTTTTTTACATTTCTACTTGTATTTATGGTGGTCAAATTAAATAATTTTGTTAATACTTAAAATTAGCACACAGTATAAAGATGAACATTTTTAACTAAAAATAATTAACTGCCATTAGCATTTGAAGATGCAAATTAATTTTGTAGGAATTTTTTTAATCATACTTGGATCTCAAACGGTTTTGGCACTGGTTGGGAACTATTATAAAGAATAAGAATTTTTTTTCCCTTGTTATAGAACATGTTGATTTTAATTGATGAATTTAATATAGTTAAAGTAAAACTTTAAGTTCTATTTCCTTAATCATAATACTATTATTTTATAAGCTTAAAATTTCTTTGTAAAACTCTTTTCAAGTTTTAATACAATTTTATAAATGATAACCAAAATATAAACATTTTCTTATGGAAAGTTTTTTATAAATATATACTATTTGTACTATTTGCTAACTTTAACAATATATATTATATGCTAACTTTGCTCTAATATATATATATATATATATATATAATTACCATTTTATTAGAGTTTTTCATCTATATTTTTGAACAATCTTGTCTTTTTTCAATATTTTTATGTAAAAACAATATCTTTTCTAGGTAAAACACTAAAAAAAAGCCCCTTTTCATCTAGTTTTATAAATACCTGTCTTTATAACCAGCTATAAAAAGTGAAAGTATTATTTTCAAGTTGTCATGCAAACTTTAAACTAAATATGGTCTCTTTCACTTTAGAAAATGAGAATAATATTATAATGGAAATAAAACTTATTCAACCATTGTTGGCTAAAAAATTTCATATAAAAAAATTTCTACTGTTTCCCTTCCATTTACTTTATTTGAAGTTCACTGATCAGAATTTAATTTACTATTTTTGATTTTAACCATTTCAGTACAACTTTGTAAACATTAAAAGTTTGAAATAGTCTAAATATATGAAATTTTTTAGTTTCAACTTTTTTAATTTTTAGTTTTTATTTATTTATTTTTTTATAAATTTCACATTTATTTTAGGCATTAATTAGATTTTTGTCATGTGTTAAGATTTCTGCTTTTTCGTAAAGTTATGAAACTTTCCTGCATTGTTCAATATTTTTGAGTAATCTCCTTTTAGGCATCACAGAAGTTTTGAGTAATGCAAAATTAATGAGTTCAAGTTATGAAATAGAAAAATATTTCTTTGTGTGAAACATTTCTTATGTATGATTCTTAATTTTTGTATGAAACAAATAATTCAAGGCTATAAAGTTTGTCTCACTTAATCATGGAAAAACTTTTTGAATTAGTTTTTTATTTTGTTTAAAGAAAAAATTTTCTTGTTTTTATTTACTGTTAAAAAGAAGAAAAAGAGGTGGATAAAAAAAACTCATGAATTTCTGATTGCTCATACATTTTATTCTGGCCATTGATTGAAAGCTTTTAACATTTAGTTGAGGGATATTTCAATAATTTAATCTTTAATTTAAGAAACCATAATAAAGATAACCATAATAAAACATTTTGTTTTTCATTTTTTTAAAAATTTACTAATGAAATAATAGTTTGATGTCTTACTTAATTATTTTGTTTAATTAAAATATTTTTCATTTTTGAAAAAAAAATTTTTTTGAACTTTTGTTACAGTTACTTATGTAAAAATCTATTTTTTTAAAATAGTAAACATTTTTACACATTCCATGATTTAAAAAAGATTAGCATATTTTACAGTCAATATTTTAGTATTTTAAAAGTTTTCCTATCATCAACTTTGATACTAATATCATTTTGTTTTTATTTTATAAAGTATAAAGTTTGTAGCTATGTGCATTTTTGACACATTTAATACATATTGCAACTTATTTTCTTTTGAGATAGTAAAATTTCATTTGTTATAATTCCATTTTAAGTCATTAATTTTTTGGATATCACTATATTTTATGTTGTAATTTTATAAATTTATTTTATAAGAATTAAAAAATTAAATTTTTTTTATAAGTTTCATTATATGAATTATAAGTTCTTATTTATATAAACTTTATAAAATTACAATGTGATATTTTTGTGCCATAAATTTTGTGTTTATGCAGGTTAGAGAAAGCTTCTGCAGCAAGACTTAGAGATAAACGATTAAAGTCTTCAATGCGACAAATGAAAAATGAAGGATTAGATAATATTCGAATATAGTGTATTTTTATTACCTTAATGTTCTGTCTTGTTTAAATAAATTTGAAAGGATTTTTAGATTTATTTTTTACAAACATTGATAATTCAAATACACATTTTTATGTGTGATTTTGCAATAGCAGGATTCTTAATTATTATTTTTGTTAAAAATTTTAACTACTGATGTTAGTTTCATTTATACTCAATTCTACACTTAATTAAACATTGTTGATTTGTTCTATTTATTGAGAATTTTTGGTGCTTAATAAATTCTTAATAAGTATTACATGTTTTTATATAAGTTTTTTAAAAATAAATAAAAAACAAATATGTTATTAGACAAGCATTAAACAAATATTTTAATTATTTTAACACAAATATGTGCATAATTTTAAAAATTTAATAAATTTATGTGATTTTAAAAGTATATAAATAAAAAGAATCATAATTTATACACAACTTATGTAAATAAGTTGTGTATGAAATGATTAAATTTTTCTAATATAAAGTTTATGAATTTGTACTCTACAAATATAAAGCTTATGAATGTGTACTTAGCAATTCATTTTCTCTTGCTGTTTAACTATGGTTTGTGTGTGTGTGTGTGTAGAAGATACTAAGCGATTTTCAATCAAGTTTCTAAATTTAGCCTAGGAAGAACAGTAGCCTATATAGATTGTGTATCATTACTGAAAGAAATCAGTGGTTGTGGTGGATGAAATTTAACTCTTATGCATATATGCAGTTACTGGATACAGATGGGAATACGTTCAACAGAATCGATCGCACCCAATTCGTTACACCACTACATGTGGTGATAGGCATAAGTGTGAACTTTTCAGTGATGGGTCACTCAGCTACATTATAAATCATAGCATACCTCATTCAGTTTATTCTACATCATTTGATGACAACTTGTACTACGTTGTTTGCAAGTGAATGGAATGCCACCAAAGTGTCCATTGCTTCATTTACTCTTGATTTAAAACCACATGTATTTGCGTACCCAATGATGGTTTGGACATCAAAATGGAACAACATTATATCTTAACTCATGAATGATGCTTCTGTCTTCAACACTTTGATATTCAAATTTGAACCTGGAGATATAGAGGTCAGCTGAAGTGTTGTGTTTTACATCACCACACTAGTCCTGCATTTGGTATCATGGTTTGGAGTAGTATTAGATTTCAGCATACCTCTAATACACGTTTACAATATGCTGAAGTCAGCGCTGAATCTTATTCCACAATTAAAATAACGAATCCTTTCTCTCCATCTCAATTTGCTCCATGCTGTTCTGTACTACACTGTAATATTTGCAACCTGAATAGTAGAATACAATATAAATAAAAATGTTTTAAAAAAGTGGGATAGGTAAATATTTCTATCTAAAGAAATTAAGTATATCTCCCTTATCCAGGGGCGTACTTTGGTTTATACTTACAATAAAAGCAATTTTTGTAAAAGGAATTTGTATGAAATAGAAACACCTATAATTGGAATAAATATATTAATAATGCAGCAAAAAATAATTAACCATAAAAAACTTAAAAATTCATTTCAAATTCCATGTTATGTTCAAGTGTGGTATGAAATAAGAAATTTAATATGTGCAGTATGTGCTTCTATGAAAGAAATACAATACTTAAAAAAATTTTGTCAATAAATTTTAAATATTTTTTTCTTAATATTTTAACACAGTTCGACAGTAGTAACAAATTAAACAGTATCAGTTTTCTTAAATAAAAAAAAATTTCTTTTATGATTCCTAACTTGTATACGCTATTTAAAATCAAAAATACAAATTGAGACTGATTTTTCTTTGATTACTGGATTTAGCATTCATCTTATATAATTATTTATTTAGAAATTCATAATGTAAGAAAACTTTAAAAAACTGGGATACTTAAAAAACATTTCTTTTAAGTTTTATACTTTAAGATTTATAACATCTTTTGCTTAAATAAATGGAAAATGGCTTCATATTTTCTGACAAAATATCTGAAATATTAGAAAGCCAATCTGGTTTTTATGTATGTGAAGCAGTTTTCCATTTTAATTTAAAAGAAATGTGTACAAAGTATTTATGATGATGTTATATGGTAAAGGAGTGATGTATTAAGAGGGCTTTAAAAGATTAAGGTCATAAGATATAGTTTTTTAATTTACATGTGTGAATGCAGCAAAATTTATAATGTTTTCTTAATTATGATTTTTCCCTTTAGTTTTCTAATAATTACAGTCAAAGTATATGTCTGCAAATGTTCAATAATATTATATGAATCAAAAATATCTGTTCTATGCAAAAAAAAAAAAAAGTTTAATTGACATTATGGTGAGGAATACATCATCAAGGTTTCTACATGATTATTTTTTAGGTGTTCAAATATAAATTTCTTTTGGAATTTTAATGTTCTTTAATAATTTGACATATTTTTAATTTTATAAAAGTCTAAGTAGTTTTATTTAACCAGCAATATTTTGATAATATTTAACATTTTCTTATACAGAAATATGAATAAATCTTGTTTTGACTACAATAACATTAAGTATGTCATCTCTCCCAAACATTTCATCATAATAAAATTTTTTTTAATATAAATTGTATGAATATAAAATATTTATATATAATTATATAAGTATATTAATAAAAACAAATAAAATTTTTCACTTAAAAGGGCTTAAAATTAATTTTTTCATAATCAATAGGATATATGTATAAAATACAGATATTTTTTTTTTAATAAATGAGTATATATAAAGTATTTCATGTCCCATTTGTGGAAAATTTTTTTTTGTAATTATTGAATAATGATTTATAAGTTAATTCATATTTTACACAGCAAAATTACTTTTAACCAACGTTAAAAGGGGAAAAAATACTATACAGTTTTCTGAGATTTGCCAGACATGTTTTTTTCTGAATATACCAGATATGTTTAATTATCTTAAATCTCTCCCTTTTAAGGAACTCGTAAATTTTTAGTTCTAATTTATTATATAATACATGTTCAATACAATCTTAGAAAAAATTGAATAAAGTACAAATTAGTTATTAAATAAATATTTACATTCATTAGCTTAGAACTTCGGAAATCTAAATAAGGATGATAGTAAGTTACACACGCACTCTCTCACATACACACCCTCAACTTTGGAAATCTTCATTAAAAAAAAATATTGCATAAAAAATTCCAAGGATTTCTACTTTTTTTCCTTTTTAATTTAATTATATATAAGTCCCTTCATTACTAAATAAGAAGCGGCAACTCTAAGAAATGCCAAAACCAAACTACATAAAAATATCAATTTTCATGAATTTTTTTTTTAAGAATCCTTTAAATGTATTGATAATAACAGGGAATAAATCATAGATTCACTTTAATAGAGAATTCTCTGAAATTACTGTTGCATCACTTAAGAATAAAAAAAAAGGCTCTGTTTATATCACTAGTGTCAGGTTCTTCTCTTGTGAAATTCCTCACTGAAATGTGTTTCTCATTAATATTACCCTTTATCCACACTATTTGAGTCTAATAGATCAACTTCTATGAAAATAGCTTTGTGTGTAGAGAAGTGTTCCTAAAATTGAAAAATAATTGCCTCTAAATTTTAGGTTTTTCTTTTCATCATTTACATATTTAATATTCAGGCAAAAGACCTGGTCTTTCCATTGTGACTGTCAGATTTATACATGTCTGTCCCAACTAGCCAAAGTGCACTTAGAAGTCTTCTGTATATTGGCCCACACATAAGAATTAAGGTGAGTTTTTAATTTACATGTCAAGAAATAAATTTCACAATTTTTTTTGGAGTCTTAATAAATTCCTCCATTATGTGACACAATGAATAAATTTTAATATATGCTACGTATCTATAATTATACATTAATCTCACACATTCCAAGGGTAGCAAGAAGTTTCCTTTTTGCCCTAAATGTAGATGAAGGAGCAATGCAGGTTGAAACTCTATGATCACATGGGCTCCAAGAAATCTGGTTGATGTATACCTTATTAAACATTATTAAATAAAAAATAATAAAAAAGTTTTTATGCAAATAAAATAAAGTTTTATCTTAATATTAGTACATTAATTTTTGTTGGTTGCTTTTTAATTTGTTATTTTATGAAGTTTGGTATTTTCTGTTATCAAACATTAATCAAGTTGTTCATGCGAATTTTTTCCCGTCGTCTATGTACTTTGATTGCGTTTTAAATGTGCTTAATATATACTAACATTTTTCGCCATAATGTGACCTTGGTGATCTATAATGAAAAATTGGTGACTGAATTTTGATATCTCAGCTATTTTTATATTTTGACGAATATTTTTAGTTACGTAACATTACAACTGCCATGCTTTCCAAACTCAAAAAAATGTCTTTAAATGATAATACTGGTGTATATTATTACCATTTAAAAAGTACATCCTTATGTTATGCAGTAAAATCTAAAGGTAATTAATGATCTTGAAAATGTGAAAGATATCATATATATATATATATACATATATTGTGTGCATCATATTTATCAATGATTAAACATATTTAACTGGACATTAAATGTATGTATTTATTTTGGCATTCTTATTTATTTCACCTAAGCTTGTGTTTGTTTGAAAGATGAAATAGTTTTCTAAATATTTGTCATGTGCTCAGATCGTGAATGAAAGTAGTTCATGAAATACCTATTATATTGAAAGCGTTTGATATTTCAGTCAAGGATGCAGAAATTCGAAAAGGCGGTGAAATTAGCAACCTTATATTGACGTGATGGACCCGTGGCACTTATTTAGACTCACAGTATGTTTACTAGCAAGTGTTATAATTTTTTCATATTCAAATAATTAGATTTGTGATGTTCTAACGATCCTCTCATTTCCCCGATTGTTGAGTGATGGAAAACATTCTGTTTTAAGACTTCACATTTATTATACATTAAACATAAACACTAATTTAGACGTCTTCAACTCATTTGAAAGTATTTATATTACATATAGTGGGAGCGGGACTTCCGCTATCCGTGGTGGTGATCCAACTTTTTTTTTTTTTCAGTCGAATACAAAAACTTCGATTCTGTCTTCGTATCTCTATATGACAGAGAAGGTAAGCAAATGTTCTTTGTTACAGTTAATTGCCTAGTTTTCAAAATATTTATATTATGAAAATAAAAAAAATTAAAATTTTCTGTCAGATTAAAGCTTTTTTCCTAATTTACTTCCTCATATTTATCTTTGTATTTTGATAAATCTATAAAAATTGTTATTTTTAGATTAATAAAATCACAATACATTAATTTTTCATTTCAGAAAGTAAAGTTTATCTATTTGAGATCAACTTGTCGTAGCTTAATTTAAACATACTTTTTATTAATTTGATTGGAAGTCATAGCAGAAACTCAATTTTAAATATTTATAAAATTAATGTAAGCGCGATAGCAAACTATTCCATATCTAGCAGTTAACATCATTTTCATAGTGGATACATTTCAAAATTTACAATAACTATGGGAATAAGTAAATAGGTAAATTCTATAAATTTAATTATACATACCACTTTTTTGGCTATATTGAAGTCAATATTTTACTGTGCATTCTGGAATTTAATAATTGGATTGCTTTATCGAGGCATGTGTAACATGCAACTGAAGTAAGTAGTTAATTTTGTGATGTGAAATTGTTCATGTTTTAACACATTCAATAGTCATTCTCTCTCTCTTAGCCAGTTGTCAAATAAATCATAGAAGACATTTAAAAAATATTATAAGGCTGATTATCTTGAACAAAATGTCACAGTAACATTAAAAAAAAACATAAGCAAATAATCATATTAAAATATTGTTATTTTGCATGTAAATCAGAAATATATGTTCTCTAAATTTATTTAACTTTTTGTAAAAGGTGATGAATTCCGATTGCTTTCAAAACGTTTTGGTAAAAATATATTTAGATTTTACTCTTCTTTTTTTCGAAAAACATTAATATATTTATGTAAAGTGAGGAAGCTTGCAATGTGAATAATCAGAACATATTTTCTGTTAATCCTTTCTAAAGAAAAGCAGTAAATTTTTTAAGTAATTTCTTCATAACGGCGAACTTTTCAAAAATTGTTTTATTATTTTTTTTATTTACATATTACATGACATAAATATTGTCATCTCATAAATTTATGTTTTGAATAATATTGTACTATTTAACAAATTTATATGCAGCAAAAAATTTCACTAGAAAGTATAAAATTTCATTTTAATTTATATTTTGATTTATTTTTGGAAACAATTTCATAAAAGTAAGAAGCATTAACTTATATAGGAATACTTCATTACAGCAGCATTTAATTAAGTATATTTTAAATATATTCTAAGATATGCATATGCAAAAAAGAATATTCTAGTAAATTTTTTAAAAATATTTTTTTCATTTTTGAAAGAAATTTTATAAAATTCCCAATATTATTTCTCATACATTTATAAGTAGTATCTGTTTCAATTATGTTGACAAAACACGCCATTATAAGGCTGAAAGAGTCAAAAATTAACCTTTGTTTTTGTAAACTGTCTAAAAAATTTGAATAATACTTATTTTATTCAAAAATATTCAAAAGTTTTATCATTGTATCCATATTAATTATTTTAATTGCGTTACCAACAAGCCGTATGTTAAAAGCGTTCCAAGAGCTGTGAGGATGGATGTTCTGGTAAAATGTATGATTTCACAGCCTGACAATATCATAACTGGCTTATCTTTGAAGGCTTGAATTATATAAGTATTCTTCGTTTGCATATTCAAACGATTATTGCACAACACATGCTTTTCGTACAGTTTTTGTAAGAAACTCCTTGATTTACTCATCGTTACTGGCACTTCTGCAGCAAAGGCTATGAGAGTTACTAGAAGCAATACAGAAGTCACAAAAACAAAAGTATTTTCTGCAATAACTGGTCCTGTTATCTCGTCCTCGTTGTATAATAATGCAGAGGCTAAAATTGTGAAACTAGATGTGGAATCAATGAGAGTCAATAAAAAAGCTGGCAGAGAGAAAATGGATTGTAGGCCTTCTAATAGTCCATAAAGTTTATTGAACTGAGTTGCTAATAGTAGAAGAGCTCCATCTGAGGGTGTCTCTGGAGACTTTAGCTGTTTCCTCAGGGTATGGCTGTGCTCTGTAAATAATCTACAGCATTTATGACACAGAATACAATAAAAAATTGTAACGCAACTTGTGAAAATCGGATCTACTAAATGTATCACAACAGACTTCGCAAATAAGTACATGTTCAGAAGTGCGGTGAAATTTTCAACACTGTAGCCATAGGTATAAAATGTATAGTAGTGATGATCCGGATCAGATTTGTTCATTAAATATACAGAAGTAATACAATAAACAGTTGGTATGAAAATCATGCTGAAGAAAATTGAGAATCTAATGATTCCTTTCTCTAAAATGCTAATTTTTACTCCCCTGGAAGCTGCATCTAGTTTCTTCAAGAATATTTTAATGAATTTTCTTCTGCGAAACATTACATGCCAAAGCACCAAAGATGTAGTATAACTGAACACAAACGAAAAAACCAGTTGATATTCTCTCCAGTGGAGTACTAGATTGACGTACGACATCAACCAATAATCAACGAACGAAACGTGAAGTAGAAACGTATACACCATTTTCAAAGCAGAGATGAATTGTGACATTCTTGCTCCATGCGAATCTTTCCCAAAAATGTCGATTCCTGTTAAAAACAAAACTTTTGCCATAACATTTAAATCTGAAGTATTATTTTTGATTCTGTGGACAGATTTGACTTTGCAACGACTTACAACGCGATTCTTTCGTATTTTTTGCAAATATATCAACATTTGCTTAAATTTATCTAAACGCTGTTGTAGACGTGTGAGTTAGTCTTTTTAAATATGAAAATCATTTACGAAATAGATCAATTCATTGAAGTTGAGCAATTGTTTTTCTAGGACATACTTTTGAATAAATAATGAACTGACTCTCTGTGAATTGAGCGATTTCTATAAAATTGATTTTTACCTACTGTGATGATCAAAATTTTGCCTTCAAATATTGTATCAAACTGAGAAAACTTGCATGTAGGATCTTGTTTTTGAAAATAGCTGGGAACAAATAAAGTTAGATTTTTTTTCTGCAAAACTATACGCATTATATCATACTGTGGGACTTCATTTTTAAAAATTATAATCTGACTTTAATGACGTATAATATTTTATAGAATAATATTAAAAAAATGTGAAATATATAATTAAAAGTTCATAAGAACAAAGAATAAATACGTAAAATCATTGAATATTCTCCTTCTATATTTGGATGAATTATATAAATAAGTTATACACACATAACTGTAATATTATATTAATATATTTAAAAGGACACATAATATAAAAACATAGTAAGCACTTCTGCATACAACACTAATATTCTTTTAAATATATCATACTATTGTGTGTGTGTGTGTGTATATATATATATATATATATATATATATATATATATATATATATATATATATATATATACTGAAGTATTTAAATACTTTCTTTAAAATATATTAAAAAAATCATAATAAAAAAGTTATCACATTATTTTAATGTAATATAACTTTAAGTTAATAATAGTTTTATATTGATTTAAATTTTTCAAAATTTTCGAAAACTCATGGTTTCATTTATCTTCAATTTTATCACTGAAATTTTTGTATCCATAATATTAATATTTTATATTCTTAAAATATATTTGTTATAAAATTTTAATATTGTTTTTGATTACAAATAAAAAGTACCAATTTTTAATTGGACTGGCATATTATATCAATTGTGCAACTCCATAAATGGAAGATTGGTAATTGATTTCAAAAAAGTATGCAACAGCTATGTTAGTTATTGTATATAAACCTCATAATACCTGTATAAAAGGTATGGTGAAGGAAGAAGAATATTAAAATAAATATAGCACAGGAAATGCCACTTACATCTAGTCCTTAACTTTACATCGGATCTAAACGAGGAAAAAAAAAACTTTACTAAAACAAAACACATTTATCTGTCTTTTTTACAATCAGGTACAGCATCTTAATAGCAGAATAATCCTCATATAAAATCTTATACAGTTTCATTTAAAATTTATGCTGAAATAGGTAAGGAAATTTATTTTATTACACACTCATACTCATTCTGCAAATCAAATTATTTGAATTACTTGGCCACAAATTTGTGGATTTATAAAAACACAAAATTCAATGCTGAAATTTTTGTATTTACATTTATATATTCCAGCTTAAGACTTACAAATATGAATTGAATTTTAAATTTATATGTATTACTGTTATTTTTATATATAATTGTAAGCTTGTTTATGAATTCCAAAGATAGTTATATTTAAATGTTAAAACTGAAAACTGAAAATTAAATTTTATTATAGATCATGACAGAAAAAACTCAACTCATTGAATAAATATTAGAAAAATATGTAAATAGTAGGGTAGATACGGTGAATAGAAGTATTCAAAGGATGCAAAGTACATTGCATTCTGTGGCAGATGAAGAGAAATATAAGAAAAGGAATTGGCGAAATCGACAGTAATTGAACTACCATATCAGTCTGTATAGTCTGATATATTTTCTGTCCATGAGGGAACGTTCTCTCTCTCTCTATACTTAGAGTAACAGAATTATGAGGATCGAAGTATTTACAGATGGCAAAGGAATATACAATTTGTATTGATCATGCTAAGAGCAAGTTTAATAGTTGGCAAAAGGTAATTGACTGGCCGAATTGGAATGAATATGCGCCCGTGTACGGTATACTAGCGGTAGCAAAAATAATTGGAAAAAGAAAATAACACATTTTTAGAGTGTTAAGGCTAGGGGTACTGAAAGAGTGATGTTAATACATGTGAACCAACACACCCGCAAACTTTCTCGATAGTTTGGTGCTGTGTAGGATACTCTTAGTGCCTCCTATCGAGCTGAATCATTATTTACAAATTGGCATCTCAGATCCGACGTTCATGATATTTGTTAAAAAGGTTGCCTTCGTTTCCAGTGATGTCGAGATAGAACGACATTGACTTCGGAGAGGCATGTTGGTCTATTTTTAGATGAGTCGCATTTTTATTAAAGCAACGTGTAAGAGTCTTGCGGTTACCTCATGATAGGCCCAGTCTGGCCGCAAGAGTGAAGTGTCTTATAGCATGCCAACATCTACAACTAAAGATGTCTTAGGTTTGTATTGATACCTGTATGATTTACTCCCTTCAGTAACACCACTTTCTCTTCAGAGGATGCGGAATGCCATTTATCAGCAGGATAATGCCAGACCATAAACACCGCAAATTAGCCAACATTCAATGCAAGGTATCCGGATGGTTTCCTTTTCATTTGTCTTTTTAGATTTTTCTGTAGAACTAGCAAGCGAATAGCCAGTTTTCTGATCTTCGATTCTATAGCTCGTTGGTTCAATTATCTCTTCGGATTTATTTTGACACCGCGTAGGGGAGATCCTTATGATCTTTGATAATTTGTGAGGTATCCTTAATGTCCATAACATAAATTGACTTTTTGAAGGACTCTTCATAGATAATGAGCCGCATTCATATATCATAAAGGAAGAAATCCGGAAAATTCTCCAGAAACTACCGCGACAGATATGTATGTGGAAGATAGAAGCTCAACATCCTTCTTCCGTTCATCAACTATGATTGAGATTGAACCAGTGGCTGTGAATACGAGGTATTTTAAAGTGCGTTTTTTAGTGCTAGGCCAGGGTGAAGATCAGGCTTATTTGACATCTCGTAATGGACAGTATAACGGCCGCAGGTAGTTGTATGGCATTTTTAATAACCTACTGCATAAATTCATTTCCAAAATAGATTTTTCACGGATAGTGTGCTGTATTTACGCGTCGCTAGAGAAGGAGCTAGTAAAACTCCCAAGCACTCAAACGGACAAACGTGCATGTAGAAGCCCGAAATTTATTTTCTTTTGCTCAACAATGGTTGAGATTGAACTTGGGATCTTATGAAAAATCCAAACCCTTTGCATCGGACATCCGGGCTCGACTTAGCCTAATTTGAGTCCTTGGCAAAAACTTCTTTGGGAGCCCACTCAGTTTCACAGAAAGAAACTTTCTATTCAATTGACAACTTAAAATAAACTTTCTATATTCGATTTAGGAGCTCCACTGATGTAGGGACCCAGAGCAAGTACCCATATGACCTTGTATTATTCAGGCTCTGCCTTCCACTAGGTCATGGTGAGTCTGTAACTTCGATCATATTTGACACCGCGTAGTGTAGAGACTGCGGTGGCCTGTTTGGTTATGATGTCATTTTCCTTATAAGGCAGTGAATTCAAAGTATGGTTTAACCGAAGATCCGTCGTATTCACTAAAGGTAGCTAGGACTCATTAAATAGGATGTGGTCACAATGTCATTCAAGTGAAATAATAACTGTGAGGTGGCAAATCAAGTATTAGCGAGTCTTCTGCTTGATCCATATTTCAAAATTACGAAGTCTTCCACCCGGCTGCTTCTACTGACTGGTAGAACCCAAATCAAGGAGAGGTACGAGGAAATGGTGCAACAACACTTCTTAGGCCAAAGGCTGTTAAAGACATATTGCCTTGTAAATTGCCTTCTGGAAGGACTTTTCATTTATAATGGGCTGTATTCACTAGTTGCACAGTATAAAACCCAGACTCTCATGCATTTACTCTCACAAATGTATATGCCGAAGATAGAAATTCTACATACATCTCCCGTTATTCAATAGTGGTTAGGTTTTGAACTTAAGACCTTCCTTTCAGAAAAGTGCTGTCCTACCAATAGGCAATGTTGAGTCCAAACAGGTTTATTTGTAATTTTCGTAGAATTTTCTGTGGTTCTAAATCCCTTTTAGTTCCCTTATAATTAGTCCTCTTGTTAAAAAAATGGCCCCAATGAGTAAGAAACAAACTATCCAAACTAAACCAATTCTGGGTCTCTCATTGATGCAAAAGTTTGATTGTGATAAGTTGTTGTTTACGTAGGTTGCTCCACAACTGTGTTCCCTAAGTTAATTGTGGTAAGTATTGAGATAGAAAATGAACAGCTGTTTCTCAAGAGGTAATCCGTATACTCATTTATTCCACACGTTGGCGTATTATTAAATGTATTACCAATAATGATGTTTCAGTTAATTACGGAATATATTGTATAATTTCTTAATTTTTAAGTGTACCACATGTAATAAATATCACTTATTATTGGTTATTGTCTTTTTTTTTTTTTTTTTTTACCATTTCAATAGTTTTCTGATATGTACTCCTGCTGTTCTATTTTTATTATCACGTAGTGTAAATTATTGTAAGAACCAAATAAGAGTTTTAAAATTTATTTGAAAATATTACAGACGTAATATATATTTAAAATATGATTCTTGTTTAATAATATGATAGCAGATGTAACAGTTTCTAGAATTATTTCACAATAGTAGATATGAGTTTAAGATAGTGATTTTATGTAGAATAAATTTCGAAATCGAAAACAAGTTTTAAATTTTTTAAAAATATAATGTTATTTAAAAAATTGCCGGATGCTGAAGAACAAGATCTCTTCAAAAATGTTGCACATGAAAAAATTTAAAGCAGTGATTGATAATAAATTGGATACGAATAAAACAGAATTCTGAATCTGAATTATTCAATCTATGACTTAATTATCAATTAGTTTTACAAAATATTTTGTAAAATATATATATATAGTAAGGAAATTCATAAAAAATTGAATTCACAAAAACTCAAAGTTTTAATTTCTAATCTCTGTTAATTAAAATGGCTTGAATCTGAGTTGGCATCTTCAAATTATCATGTCGCTGCATTTGAGTGGAAAACATGTATTATAAAAAAATGGCATACATAGAAGATATAAACCAATTCTATCGGAAAACCACCTGTTATTTTATTCGCTGGCCTTATTAAAACTTTGGATCAGAGTTGTACTAACTTTCTTTCTCAAGTCCAAAACCATTAGTATCAGTTCGATTTCATTTTATGGAATAGCTCATAAGAATTTAGTAGTAGAATCAATGTGTTCGAAGTTGAATCGCAACTCCTATTGAATAACCAGAAATGGGTGTCCACATATTCGTTCCGATATGTCGGAGATGGTATTAAGTTTTCCGTATTTCTTTCTTTACAACCTAGGAATAAATTTGACTATCTATGAGAAATATTTACAGTAGGCAATTCCTTATGAACATTAAGAAAACTTTACAAAAGCTTTAATTAGTTAATAGGATGTCTACATGGTATAAATATTTAGAAAGTTAATTGTCGATAAAAAGAAAAATTCCTTAATTACTTTTCGTTATATTTTTTAATCATGTTATTCATTATATTTTTATCATTTATATTATATATTATATAAATATAATAATATATATATATAATATCATTTATATTTTTTAATCATGTCTAATTAATAAAGTAAAATTTGGCAGAACATCGGGACAATACTCTTGGAAAATTGTGTCATCGAATAAATAATAATTTTATCAAGATAATTAAAAAAATAATTTAATTTAAAAGCTTTTTTTTCAGTTTGTAAAAGTGATTGTGAGAGTTATTATTTATTCATTTCTGATTGTTAATTCTTTTGCTTTTCACTTATATAGAGATGTATATAAGAATGATTTTCAAATGCATGAAAATAACTTAAGAGATTGTTTTTAGAATCAGGAAAGTTGTATAACATTTTTCATTTTTAATATTTCCTGACTTACGGTATACTAATAAAAATTTCCAAACTTTTCTGATCAAAAAATTTTTTTTTCTAAAACAAAAAAAAGAGAGAGAGAGAGAGAAAGTGCTTCGCACTTTTTATTAAAAATAAGAAAAGGTTGAATTCAAAATGACAGTTTTTTGTCAGAATTATTTTCTTCTTTGTAATATATGAATAAAACAAGTGAACTTATGCATACTTTGAAAATTAACGTAAACATTTGGATTGATAAAACAGAATAATATATAAACTATAAAATGTCATATATTTATCTTCTAGTATAATAAAATGTGAGTTTTTAACTCTGCGTTTCTAGGACTTTTTTGAACTTGAAACACTTTAAATCATAGGGTATATCATAGGGCATGTTGAAATTAGATTTTTCGATTTAATGTATTCATATCAATTTATTGTTCTCATTTTTCCAAAATGAAATCAAATTAAAAATTACTATTATTTAAATATTTTATTTGAATATTATTTTCCTATCTATCATTCGATTGCAAATATCAAGTAAAACATTCGTAACATAATTATTGGAATACCTCACAACATAGGATGGGAAACATTGGCTTTAATAATGCATTTTAGCAATTAATTTTATAAAACTTTTTGCTGTAAAAATCGAAAACGCTTAGAAGTCACATTTGACTGCATTTTCCTCCTCTCTTATTTGCTTCGCAAGAGGAAGGAGAGACCATCGTGTAAAAGGCATTAGAAGGTAAAAACATTTCTGTTAATGTCTCGTAATTCGTATAGCTCTGAATACCTAACCGGGATATATGCTTTGCACACCAGGGCCCTAGGTCATTGAAACAGAAATGGGCATTGTAGACCTTAGCCCTCACATAAGTTGTCGTGCTACTGATTTTAGTTATTATATTTTTGGAAAAGCCACAAAAAAAAAAAAAAAACTCATTATGAATAATTATTAATTATTTAGACTTCTTAAATTATATTTAAATAAGAATTTTGATACGGGAGACGCTAATATCGAAATTAATAATTAATTACCTATATGGGCATGTTTTGGGTGCAAAGTGTAAATGTTAGTGTACAATTTGCACCCAAAACTGGCCCATATTTGTAATGTTCAGTTTCAAGAAAATATCCATCAGCTTCTCAGGCTGTATTTATTTCCAATGTCTATAACAAATAAGTAAAATTGAAGTCTTAATATTTGTCTGTGATTTCAGTTCCTCTGAATGCAAATTACTTTTCCCAAAATAATAATGGTTTCGAAAAAGAAAGGAGAAATAACAATGTTCCTAACATGGAGAACCTACCATGTTCATAAATTTCATTATTTTATAAGTAAAACTTCAAGATATATTTTGAAAAATGAATTCCAATATATTTTTATTGCTCATTGGAAAATTACAGTTGCCTATTGAACAAGCCATACTTTTAGTTCCATCAAAAGGGAAACAAATTTGTTCTTGATTCTACCAAAGATCTCAATATTTATTTGGCCTGTGCAAACTAGTCATCTAAAATAATCTGATTCTAATTTCTTGATTTGGAATTTTGAATGAAAAATTTACCTCACTAGTTTGAACAAGATTCAGAGATACAACACATTATTTTCAAGTATTTCTTATGATGTATTGGAAGCTATTGTCAATAATCCCTTGTACAATATTACTGATGTGTAAAGGTACAAATGCCAAATATGATTTAATTATAATTTTCTTTCCTTCTTGTATCCAATTAATAAAATATTTTGGCTTAATCTCAGTCCATTATTTGCCGCAAAAATTGGTCCAATTCTGAATGATCTTCTTTTATATTGGACCAAAATTGATTACCACAATTGATTTGCTTAAATTCAAAAGCAAGTAACATTTCCGTATGCATAAACAAAATTCCGTATCACATCGTGTTAATAGCTCAAACTGTTAATTTTAGTGTATAAATCTAGAATCACATATTTATTTTTGATAATACTCATAAGAAATTTTACTAAAAAATGGTATTTTTAAATCAGATGAACTTTTCTCAGTTAAATTAAAAATTAAATTTTCCAGTCTTACAGCATGGAACTAAAGTAAAAAGTGTTATGCGTTCAAAAATAAAATCATTTCTTTTTATATATGGTTCCCATGCAGAAAAGAATATAATTCATTTAAATTTGTTAATATTTTTAATTTACAATGAGTTTACTTTTGACAAAAAAAGTATCAAAAATTTTCATTTGATATTAATAACTTTTGTTTTTGAATTTTTTCACATTTAAATCATAATTTGACATCATACTTTCAAATGATATCAAATGATATGCACAAACAAATGTTATATATTCACAGAAGAAAATATAAATAAAAATGTAACTCATGCATGAAATTATGAAGAATGCAACATTAATTTTAAAGAAAAGTTTCGCAGACGCTGAATTTTGATTTTAAAGATATTGTGATTGGATACTGCAGAAATTTATAGGCAGAAAATGAGATTGTATACTTACTGTTTAGATAATTCATTTAACATTTTTACATTTCCAATGTCCATTTCTAAATGTCTAAAATAATCTTTATATAATTAATAAAATGTCTAACCATTATTTTTAACCTGATACTTCTTTATTATACGCTAAGACTTGAATATCACCTATAAACGTAACTATAAAAATTATTAGAATAAAGAAAATTTATTTTTTACATGTATATTTATACATATTTATATTAAAAAAGTAATCCTAGCTCTTTTCTAATTTAAAAAAAAACTCAATTGTAAAAAGTTTAAATGAAAAATGGGAACTGTAATAATGTTAGCAACAGAATATTAAAATTGTTACTTAGATTTTATTGAATTTAATTATTAACTAATTCAATTTGAAGCATTCGATCTTATAAGCAAATACTATAAAGAGAAAAATTTATTGAAATTAATAGTTAAAAAATTCCAGGACAATTATATCAGGAATATTTTTAATAATTGCATGTAATTTCTTTAGATTGATGTATTGAGAAATAATATGAAAGTTTTATGCTACTTATTTTTGATAAAAGTTAAATCATGTGATAAATAGAAAAAAAATCTCTCATTATAAGGAAAAAATTTTAGCTATTAAGTTTTTTAAGAATGTGCTTATGTGAGTTATAGAATAAATTGGAGACTAGGAGAGGAAGAATAAAGTGATTATAATTTAAAAAAAAATCACTTAAGAAAACTTATTGATATAAATAACAAAACAAAGAATACAAATAACATCTATGATTTTATGAGACATTTTTTTATAGTGATGTTATAATCGTGATAAGTTTCTAGCCTTTTGGTTTAGATTATTTTGCTTAAAATGCTTTTTAATCTCATTTACCAACAACACAATATTTTATTCAGTATTTTATTTTGAAATTCCTATGGTTCAATTAATCTACTTATTTAAATGACTATATTTTCATTCTATTATTATATTACAGCATTACCATACAAACTGGCTGGAAATAGTATGGGACATTAAATAATAAGCGAAAGATTCAAACGCGCAATACCATTATAAAAGAAAAAGTATTACTTTTCTATTAAAAGTAGAAATTCCAAAAGCAATGTTATACCTTGGCAACATTTTAAGAGAGGGAATTATGACATTTTAATGGTATTCCATGACTCCCTCTCTTAAAATGTTGCCAATATTATCATTAATTCAGAATGGCTTGCACAGTGTATATTACTTTCACAATTGATTTTGATTTGGCATCAAAAGGTATAACATTGCTTTTGGAATTTCTACTTTTGAATTCCGTAAAATATAATTGTTCCGTAAAGTATAAAGTTGAAGAAGAGTTGTACTTTGAATATTGAACCATCACATATTTTCTTCTATATAATATTTAATTTCATGTCCAATCACACAAGTTCATTTGTGAGTAAATAAATCTCTTCATGAATTATGAAATGCATTTCCTAAATTCTATATAAATTAAAAAGTACCAATTTTTTTTAGTTTAAATTTAAAAAAAAGTTACGCCTTTACGTAGATGTCATATGTTAGGAAAGAAGTCAGAAGTTAAAGTATTTACTTCCGAACTTTGTTTTGTTACTTTTTTGACATGCTTTGGTTGTTCATTGCTGGAACCGTGAAATTAATTAGTAATAAGAAAAGAAACAACCATTTAGAGCAGGGTTTGGCAACGTGGGTGCCATGGCGTCCCCGATTGATTTTTACTGCGCCCTCGCTGGACTAATGTAAATTATAGATATGTCGATGAATTAAAAAAAAAACAATTAAAGTTGAATCCAAACATAACTATTTAATTAGTCATAATTATTAAGTACAATTAGTTTAAGTGAGACATTATCGCATAAAAAGGAAATTACAAAATTAATGAGTTTTGATGAATGTTCACAAATGTAGCAGCGAGCGTTCCGCTGTTAGCGATCAGTTCCACACCTGCTATCAGACTGCCTGAGTGGCGTCTCTGCCTAATCACACAGGTCAGGTAAGAAAGTTTATTCTTACGCCGCGTGTCTTGTATCTCTTGTATCCATCCGCGTTGCTTAACTTTTTTGGCGTTTGTTTACGTTTTTCAGAGGGACCACTACATAAATGTATGATAGCCAGAGCAATTTACTTACTCTAGTCAAACGGCGATATACAGCAAGTAGTCAGTTGAGTTTAGGATTGTGCATAGATTAGCAGTTTGTTAACCTTGAGCGTATCTAATAACACGCAATATTGTTTGTTAGTGTGTGATCTTATTTCGAATAGATCTGGCGTAGACTGGGCATTTAAAACCAAGTAATCCGAAATAATTCTTTTCTTTCAAAACCCTTCATAAATAAATGTAAAAGGTAAAAAAAAAAAAAAAAAAAACATATTATTTTAACGATGAATGGGAACATCTATATTGTTTCGTTGATTACAAAGGGAAGTATATCTGTTTGTTGTGTAATAATAGTGTTGCGATTTTCAAGAAAAGTAATATTGAACGACATTTTAAGACCGTTCATACCGATTTTGATAGTGACTATCCAATGTGTGTGTGTGAACTCTGAAATTCGAAAAAAAAAAAAAAAATATTTCTTTAAAATCTTCAATAACTAACCAGCAAAGTTTTTTTTTACTAACTCACTGCAACAACATAAAGCAACAAACGATCGCATGATATAAAATATCGCATTTGCTAGCTAAGAATAAAAAACTATTTACAAATGGAGAATTAGTGAAAGAAGCCATGTTAGAAGCTGCTGATTCACTTTTTGAAGAATTTAAAAATAAAAAGGAAATAGTTTCAGCTATATATAAACACGTTGCAATTATGAGAACGAACTGTTACTAGAAGAATTGAAGTAATTGCGGATAATTTGGAGGCAGAATTAACAAATGATATGAAAAATTGTATTTTCTTTTCGCTACAGATGAATGAATTGACAGGCGTGACAAATATATCAAAATTAGCAATTTGCGTGAAGATGATATTTTCTGATTTTACAACAAAAAAAGAATTCCTTAAAGTTCTGCCATTAAGGAGAAGCACCAGAGGAAAAGATATCTTTTCTACTTTTAAAAGTATATAACAGATGTAAAATTACCTGTACAAAAGTTATTGTCAATTACAATAGACGGGGCACTAGCGATGAGTGGTAAGAAAAAGAACTTCTTGTCTTACGTAGATAGGATTCATTATTCCCGAAATTTACTTCTTATCATTGCCTGATACATCAGGAAATGTTATGCACAAAAACAATCTGTTTTCAACATGTATTTACGATAGAAACAAAAATTGTTAATACCATAATATCGGTAGCTATGCAACACAGATTGTTTAAATTACTTTTAGAAGATGAGGACGTTCAGTTCAAAGATCTTCTTTTACATACTGAAGTGAGGTGGCTGAGCAGAGGTAAAATACTTGAGTGGTTTATCATGCTTTTGCCACAAATAAAGGAATTTATTGCAGCAAGAAGCGAATTTTACGAGCAAATAGAAAATAAGGATTGGTTAATCGACCTCGGATTTCTGACAGATATAACGGCAAAGTTCAATGGATTAAATTTAAAAGTACAAGGGAAAAATCAGCATATCGCTGACATGATTAGTGCAGTAAATGCATTCAAATGCAAGTTAGTGTTGTTGAAATCCCATCTATTGAAAAAATCATTATCACATTTCCCAAATATAAAATATAGTGTTGAGAGCTTACATTTGAATAATGAAAATTTTACGGCTACATCATATTTAGAAATTATAGATAAGCTAATAATTTTCTTCTAGATTTGAAGATTTTGCAGTATTATAACCCGTTCTAAGATTTTTCATAAATCCATTCAATGTTACTGAAGATGATGTCCTTGAAATAGTTACAGTGTATTTCGAGCTTCATAATATCGAAGACCTAGAATTAGAAATAATAAATTTGCAAAGTGATACAATTTTAAAAGCGCAAACTAATGATAAAATGTTTTGGAACATAGTCGATGAAAATAAATATCCTATTTTAAGGAAATGTGCGCTAAAAATTATTCATATTGTGCAACAACATACAATTGCCAGTCTTTGTTCTCAAATATAAAATATTTGAAATCAAAATTCCGAACAAAGCTTAATGACTCCCATTTAGATAATCGTTTAAGGACGGGAAAAAAATCCCCAATTATAAGAAATTCGCTTAAAATATGGACACCCAAGTTTCACACTGAATTATATGTATCATTATGTATGACACCAACAAAATAAGGTTATAAAAAATCTGTTTTTTTTTTTTAATGCCTATTTATACCGGTTGATTATCTATAAAATATGCGCCGTCGGTGATTTTCAAATTTAGTACTGCGCTCTTAAGGACAAACAGGTTGCCTACCCCTGTTTTAGAGGATCTCATGGTAAAATCATATTCACGGCTGCTAGCTTAACAGAATTTTCAAGTTTCTTGCTAATTACCTACTTACGGGCAATACTAAAATTTTCTCATGAAGTTGTACATTCTGTCAAATACACTGTATTTGCTTTACTTATAAACTGTACTGATATTTAATTGAAAGGTTATTAACAATGATGTTAAGAAAAATCTAGGAAATTTTTACGAATTATATTTCTGGAGTAAGTTTATTGCAAACTAAAGTATTCACTTAAAGAATTAAATTACTTAAATTTTTGTATAATTTACGAAAGAAAGATTAATAGAGCCAACTGCATAATGCAGTGGTTAGTGTTTCATTCTTAGTGTACATACTAATGGAGTAACATTAAATAAACGTTTCATTAATGATATAAATAAGTGAGAAATAAAGTAAATTTATGTTAATTAAAAATTAAATTTACTAATGTATTACAACTAAATTACCTGTAAATTAAGTTGCAATGGTTAACAATATTTTAATTAAGTATTCAAAAGTTCTTTTAAAAAAGACCTTCTGTCTGAAGTTAGTCTCTTCCTACTACTTCGAATCAATTCTAATTTTGCAAAATCCGAGAGTATCATCAACAAGAAATTCAATTAAATGCTATAAAATGTAAAAACAGTTCGAGAATGTTCATTAATATCAAGATTGTAAAAGCACTTGATGTCAGTAAGAACATAGAGGTATAACAATATGACAAATTGCTAGAAATTATGAAAATTTTAACGTATGAAACTTTTATAGCCTGTTGAAAAAAGCACCTTTGCCTAAAAAAATTTTTTTATGAACCAAAATAAAACCTAATGAGGACATTGTTCTTTATAAGAGATATCGTTATGGTTTATAAATTCCTATTGGCTTTGTGCTATTGCAGCATTGCATAAGCGAATTCGAATTTAAACTACATAATGATTACATCATCGTTTCGTTATTGGATTTGAACAGTTGGAGGATGTATTGAATAGGATTGGATCGTATGAAATACAATATGATGCTTAGACCGTTAATTGTCTAGATCTCAAAATAGTTAAGTTCCTTCCGTTTTCTATAATAGAGATGTTGGATTTTTGTTAAAATCAGTGTGCTATTTCTTGGAAACTTTTGGTATACACACACCGTTGGCTGTGTTGTTAGCGTTCTTGACTCATGAGTTGTGGATCCGTGATTCGAATCCCAGTTCGAGCATGGATATTACTTTCTTTCTCTGTTCTCTCTGTGTTTCGCTGTACTTTTTTCTGTGATGATGTAAGAATGTAGCCTGCCCTATGAACAGGTTTGTGGTGGTGCGGGCAACGCAACTCGCATCCTTGACTTGGTTCACAGGTGTCCGCTGGCTAACAACAAAGGAGTAGCAGTTTCTGGTTTTTTTTTGTGGCATAGGGTTCGTCACCATAGTGCCCACCGCTGGAAATATATATATATACTTGGCGCTTGATTGGTATTCTCTGCATTAATTATCGAATTCAAGTATAATGATGAGTCGGAGTTATTAATTAAGAAATAATTGTTGCAGAGCACTGGACACTTTTTTTTGATCTTCATGGTATGTTTTTACAGAATAAAATGGTGAGAAGATCAATTAAAATTAGAGAAATTTCAAGTACTTTTTGCAAAAATTAATGATAAGTAAATTGATGAAATAAAATAATAATTATTATAAACTCGTTCGAAAGAAGTTTTAACGTCAAAATTTTGCACAAGAACTCCATTTATAAGAAATTACTGGATTAATGATTTAAATGAGCAATTAAGTTCTAAAATGAATGAAGTGATTTCTTAAAGGAGAAATTTTATACTATCAAAATTGTTATTAATATTAGGGTTTAGAAATTCATATTAAAAATATCACTTAAAAATTAATGGAGTCAGAAATCCTAATCGTCCTCAAAAATTGTGAGTTCAGATCAGGAAAATAAATAAATAAATATGAAGAAAATTTTAATTAAATTTGTAATGATGCTAAGTTAGATAGAAAAGCATCAGAAAGAAAACACCATTTACCTAATTAGCAGAAGTACATATTCTCTGACTGTAAATCTGCACTGGTGGCCATTAAAGGAGGTAAAACGAGACTTGCCCAAGACATGATGCATTTCTGTCCACCCTAGTTGCAAGGGAAAAAACCTGTACTATCCAATGGGTCTCTGCACATGTTAACATCGAGGGAAATTAACAGGTGAACTCCCTTGCCAACGAGGTTAAGAATATCAACCTCCCTCCCACGACTACCACTTTCTTCGATGCAAACGCCGTCGCAAGGCATCATCTCTGCTGGGGACTATGGAAAAAATGGTGCCTACCGGAGCTTAATCCGGACCGTGATACCACCTTTGCCATCAGCAGAATGCGGACTGGACACATGAGGAGTATGAAAATCATGCCCGACGGATCTAGAACCTACGCAGAATGCAGGCACTGCACAGGAGTTCCGCTGGATCCGAGGCATCTCTTCAACTGGGTCTGTGTTGCCTCGACCCTCTTCAACATCGACCCCAACTGCTGCCATGACACCCTTTATAAGGAAAAAGCTGAAGATGTGGCCAGGGCAGTACTCCATGCCTTTGGTCCCATATAATTTGTCGTTTTTACCTTTTTTTTTTTCTTTTGCACTTGTTACACGACAACAACAGCAAAAGTATAAATTAAAAATCATAAAACTTTCTAAAATCTTTATGTCTTCTCATTTATGGAAACAATATTGTCAAAATATCAAAATTAATGTTTTTAAGTGAAATAAAGAAATGTGACTGAAGAGAATGTAGAATGATATATATAATTTTTTTTTGTTGAAATTTCATGGAAAAAACTGTTAATTTGGGAAAGAACAGTGTTAGTATGAATCTTTATAACACAGTTAGAAAAAGAAAATTATATTCCTCTCGAAATGATAAGTTTGAATAACTGTACAGACATAGGAATATAGCGAAATTTTATTAACGAGCATTAATATCGTTAATAAAATTTCGCTATATTCCTATGTCTGTACAGTTATTCAAACTTATCATTTCGAGAGGAATATAATAACTAAAATGGTTATTTAATATATAGAGGTCATATTTTCGAACGATTAAAACTATTTACCGCAAAAAAAGCCTATTATTTTTTCTACTATTAAAGCCTATTATTTTTATTTATTTTAATTTTAGAAGCATAATTTTCAAGAAAAATTTGTCAAAGCGAAAGAAAATGTTATTTTATGGGGGTGTAGTGGTAAATATATTGTATACATTTAAATAAATGTGCATTTTTGAGTATGCGTTTACTTTATATCACATTAAATTAATTTTAGCACATGATTTAGTTTTTAATTGATCTTATATACATTTTGTTCATAGTAAAATGAGTGGTTCAAGGACGAAAAATTCGTCAATATTCTGAGGAATATTTAAAACTTCTGTTCATACCAGTTGTCCACGATGAACTGTTTCTTTTTTGTCTTTTATGCCAGCAGTGCTTGACAAATGAATCAATGAAACGAGTCGTCTTGAGGCGCATTTCAAGGCGAAACATACTGATAATGTTAATTCATATTTGAAGTTTATAAAATTTTGAAAAGAGGACAACAGTAAAGTCTCTCTTTACTGCTCATACTTCAACTCATTAACGTATTCTTGAGGCTAGTTATCACATTTCTTTATTCATCACTAAATCTGGAAAAATCATACTATATATTTTTTTTTATTTCCAATGGCACAGATAAAAAGACAATTACAGCAAAAATACAAATAACAACAAGGAAAATGAAAAAAAAAAACAGCTGTAACAATTGTCTATGTATCTAAAAAGCCCCTGGCCTCCAAGTAGCGGTCCGCAATTGAGCGTTTCGATAACGCCTTACAATGGAGTAGATGGTCACGATCCATGTCCCGTCCCAGATTATAGAGGTTGCAGATAGAACTTGAAACTATGCGAAGATGGTACAAGTGTTTAAGAAGGCAGTCATGACCGCTGGCGAGCCTAAACTCAACCGCTATTTTATGTCTGGGCCATTTTAAGACCGCAGAAAGTCTGTCTTTCCAAGAATTTTGCTCTAATCGAGATTCGAGAATCTTTTTGAATGTCTTAGACAATGCATTTTTAATTAGTCGTTTTATAATGCAAAAAGATACATTAGAAATTGATGTTTATAAAGTCAAGGCCCCCCCTTTTTGCCAGTGTATTGGCAATTTTATTGCCATGGATTCCACAGTGTCCGGGGATCCAATGAAGAACAATGTCTTTCTCATTGGAAGACAAACTCTGAAGTAGGCTCGAACATTCATGGACAACAGAGGATACAGAATTTGAAGTAAGCATCAAGGATTACAATGTGGCCAGGGAGTCATTAAGTAAAACTGCCTTGGAGAACCTATTAAGATTGCAAGTCAACTGAGAAAGAGAAATCCTGATCGCAAGCAATTCCCCATCAAATGCGGATGCAAATGTGCCAGCTGGATTTGCAATTGAAAAAAGGGGACAATAGATTCCTGCTCCAGCGATGAATCCTTCCTGCAACCGGGAGCCGTCAGTATAAATTCTCAGCCAGTCTGGCTCAAGATAATGAGTGTTCATGGTCTCATAGGCGAGAACCCTCTGGATCTCCGTATCTGTGACTTCCTTGAAAATTCTCTCGGATTCATACTATATATATATATATATATATATATATATATATATATATATATATATATATATATATATATATATATATATAGAGGAAAATTTAATAAAACCGTCAATATCTTCATTTTTTAAAACAGTTTTAGAAAAAGGTGACAAAGATGTAAAAGCTATGCCACTAAGTAACAATAATATTAGTGAAGAATAGACGATATGGGTGAGGATTTTGAAAAACAACTTTTTGAAACGATGAAAACAAGAAAATTCTTAGTGCAAACGGATGAACAAACTTTGAAAGATAGTGGGGCAGTATCGAAAACTGATGTAAGATATATTGATCAAGGGCATTTTACTGAAGAATTTTTGTTCTGTAAAAGAATAGAAAGCACAACTATCTCCAAAAATTATTATAATATAGCTTATTGTAATAAATTTAAAAAAATTCTATTTAGATGTCAATAATATACCAATGAAAATTATAACTTCTTGTGCTGCAGATGATGCTCCTTATACGATGGGAAAGAAAAATGACTGCTTAAAATTGATGAAAGAAAAGAATAATCCAGAAATGATTCTCGTGCATTGCATTATTCATAGGGAAAACTTGGTAGTTTAAACATCTCGCCTGTTCTAAATGAAGTACTACATTTAGTGCAACACTGCTATTAAGGTTAATGCCGAATGAGAACGTCGCTTCAAGAACGTCATATTTTTGAAGAATAAAATGCAGATCATGTGAGACTTTTACTTCTCACTGAAGTAAGAAGGCTGTCTAAAGGGAACTGTTTGAAAATATTTATAGAACTTATGATTCTCTTATTGATTTTTTAAGCGACAAACCTGAAATGAGTAAGTGCTAACAGTCTATAGTAAAGCATTTGGAAGTCATTTAGCCGATATTTTTGAAAAACTAAATATATTAAATAAGCAACTTCATGGAATAAATAATACTCTTGTTGATACAAAAGCGAAGATATTTGGTTTCATTACCCATTTTGAGTTATATCAGAAATATATTAACAACAAAAGCTTTGAAGTTCCATAGTCTCCAAAAATGTGAAGTAAATGATATCGCATTGTTATTGTCGATCATCTGAAAATTCTATCGGCTAATTTAAAAGAAAACAAATTTCTGATTTAAAACAAATTGATTTTCGAACTGGATGATGCAGTAAATGTTAATGGATTTGTCTGATATACTAAATATGCAATATCAAAAAGAACTCGGGGAAATGCAAAATGATGAGACATTTAAAATTTTATTCAATATAAAAGGAGCGATGGCATGGCTTTGTGGAGAAACAGAAATCAAATACCGAAATTCAACCAAATGTACAAGACCGTTTCCCTTTTCATATTTAGAGGAATCTGGATTTAATGCTAAAAAAATGGTTTAGTTATAACACAGAGGGAAGACTTAAGACTGAAGCTAACCAAACTGGAACCTAACATAAAATCCCTGTGTAGCAAGAATCCAGCCCAAGAATCCCACTAAAAAGTAAAATATTAAATTATTATAAAAAAACTTTATTAAAATTATTTCGAATTTGAATTTTTTTAGTTCTTCATTATATGTTTTGAAAATTTACTTACTGTGTTTCGTTAACAATTTCCTAGGGATTTCTTTCTAAATCTTATCATAAGTTTCTTAGGTGAAGAATTCAATTTTTAATATTATGTATACGGTACAAAAAAGTATAAGAATTTCAGACAGGATTAGGTGGGGTATGGAACAAAAAAAGTTGGGAAACATTGTTCTAGAATAATAAAAATAAAATCCTTTATGCGTTATATATTTATGTACAGGTGAATATTTTTAAATAGATTACTCTCTTATAAATACGTATTCTATATAAAAACAATGCAAATTTTACTTAATTTCTTAAGCCCTGAATAATGTGTTATCTTAATTTGTTTCTCTTTTTCTTAAATAATTAGAGATAAATTATATTAGAGAATATTATAAATTTAATACCTTATATATGTGTTTGAAAGAAATAAGAATTTCTCACACTTTCATTTTTTATTTCATTTCACATTTTTAATCTTTTATGTTATTAAAAGAAACTACGAATAAAAATTTTTTTCAATCAACATTAAAATGCTTTAAAAATATGGAATTAATTTAAAATATATATTTAAAAATTAGTGACTTGGAATACATATACTTTTAGGGAAAATAAAGTTTGTATTTAAAATCTTATAGGTTTAATAGAGTATGAGATATAAAAAGAATATTTAAGACTCATTAAGATATGTTTCAAAAATGTTATTTCAGCAAGAAATTACTACTTCCAAATACTTAATGAACGGGAAAATGCACAAGTTTTAAAGCAGTCAAAATGTCAAACGCTAAAATACCTCTCCATATGCGATGAAAAATGAATATTTATAATTTTCTCACATTTCTGGCATGGGTAACCTTTTGCAAGAGTCATAAAAATCCCATAAAATCAGAAACGGGAAATAAACATTAATATCAT
Organism: Latrodectus elegans; assembly: GCA_030067965.1. NCBI lineage: Eukaryota > Metazoa > Arthropoda > Arachnida > Araneae > Theridiidae > Latrodectus > Latrodectus elegans. Next base: position 52,071,094 of record CM057814.1, on the reverse strand, counting down.
GTTATTAAAAAAAACCCTAATTTCAAAAGTCAAGAGCTATTTCGGTCTTATGGTTGCCGTAGTTTGTGTGTGTGCTACGTTTAACTCACTTCAGTTTATTTCCGCTAAAAATCGAATTCCCTAACTCTGCAATTTGCAGACGAAAAAAATAAAAAAATATGCTGTAATCCGGTTTCCGTGAATTGAGTTTATGATGAATGAATAAGAATCTGAAGTCAGCAAAAAATAGTTAAGAATCGAAATGTTTTGTAAGTATAAGTATAATTGTTTCCTGTGAGAAACTTTTGTTTTTGGGGAAAAAAATTCTGTTCTATTCTTTCAATTTCATATTTTTTGTCCTAGGAAGCTTTAGTTCAGATTTAATTTTTTTTCCTTTGATTTTATTTGTATTTAGAGATATCGGATTTAGAAAGAAAGTTTGGTAAATAAAGCTTATAGAAAGGTTATATTTCAATCAAATTGTTATGAAGTTAATCGTAGTAATATGAAATACACTTAAAGGAAAATCTTACAAAATTCTTTTATGAATATTGTGAATAGTAGAATAGTAAATACATTTTGTGTAAGAAAATTGTTTTATTATATATTAATTTATACCATGTTAGCAAATGATAATGACTTAGAAACAAATAATACCAATCTTTCTAAGCCAAATATGTTTTTATCAGCTTTTTTTACTACTAGAAAAATTTTAAGATGATTATTATGAAAACCCTATTACAAATACAAATTAAATAATTGGAAAATGCTTTCCCATGCTTTTAATACAAAAAAAAAAAAAAAAAAAACCTTAGAAATAAAATTTTAAAGATTAATTGCAGATTATGAAGATTGTTAAGGTTAAATTATATTATATAAAAAATAGTCTTGATATTTTTGTTGTATACGTGTTTGATTTATAATAGCTAGAATTGAAAGAAGTTTAGGAAAAAGTTCTTTGTGGTTTCTGTATATGTAGAACATAATTTTCCTTATTTTTCCCAGCATGCAGTATAATATTTCTGAAGTTATTAATAAAGCAAGTAATATATTTTT